>CM038004.1:10260334-10860334 GCA_021234005.1 Nephelium lappaceum
TTCTCCTTAATTATTGTTTCCATCAACACTAGCTACCATTATTATTAACACCAAGTAGTTTAATCCGGAGTCTATAATGATTACGGCGACCAATAGTAAGCTTGGCAAAATGGACAGGATCTACGGACCCTCTCCATACCCATAAGGATGTGGTTCGGGTATAGACCCGCACCACTCTTTAAAAAACCCTTAAAAGAATTAGATCCAAGAAAAACCGGTATAATTATGGGTAGAATATGGATTTACTCGCGGGTCTCTGTCAGATTCGTAAAATACCCATAATTTATATCCCCCTATCCGGTTCATTTTCAAAAACAAACCCTAACAAAACTCTCACCTCTCCCGACTCTCTCTCTCTCTCCACTCCTTCGCTGCTGTTTAACTGCGCTTTTCTTTCTCTCCATGGTCGTTGTTCGACTGTGCCCTCTTTCTCTCCATCGTCGTCGTTCGACTTTCTCTTCATTGCCGCTGTTCGACTGTGTCTCTCTTTCTCTCCATTTTGTCGTTCGATTACTTGCCTCTCTCTCTCTCTCTCTCTCTCTCTCTCTCTCTCTCTCGATCGTTTGCCATGTCATCTATTGTGTGACCACCAGAATCTCTCCGTCTATCTCCCTCCCTCCCCATCATGTCCAAAGCTTCGAACTGTGGCATCGCCACCGTCTCTCTTTCCATTTTTTTTTAGGTCTTTCGATTTCTCATATCCCAGTTTTGCTTTGCGTTTCTCAGGTGCATCGACCACCAGAACATCACTATCATCTCTCTCCACTAGAACTTCGCCGTCATCTCTCTTAGGTATATTGACTTTTGATTGATTATTAGTTTGTTGTTATTGGGTATTTGTTGTTGTTTAGTTTCAATCTTCTGTTGATTTATTTGAATTGTTGTGGCTCTGTTAAATGTATCAGTGCTTGATTTGAATTGGATTTTTCCATTGTAATATTGTTTGGCTTCAGGAAAGCTCAAGTTATGTTATATTTTCTATATTATGTGAGTGTAGGATTTGTATAAGCAAAAGAACTGTTGGAGTTGGATAGTTGGTTGTTGGTTCCTATATTTTGTGTAGGGACTTTTGAGTAATCGGGATGAGGAGAAAATAAAGAATTGCAATTAGTGTTCATTACTTGTGTTACTGCTCAATTTGAATTAGATCATTAAGGTTAGACAAGAATATTTCGAATTCTTTTAGCTCTAGGAAGTAAGAGTATAATTTTCAATCTTCTTATGGGTAATCTTATTCTGTGAAGTATCTCAGATTATCATAATTGTTTCATCGGTAGAATTTGGCCATTGTATTCAGTAGATTGCAAGTGAAACTCAACTTATAAGATCTTTTATGTTGGAAACAGAGATTGACTGAATCCCTTAAATGTAGATATAAGATCTTTTAGGAACTAAATTCGTAATTATTCTCTTGAAACTAGGTTAGTTTAGAATATATCATAATCTTGTCACTTTTGTCTTTTATTTTTATATTTTATTTTACGTTTGTGAGTACTGTTAATGTTGGTTATGTACTTATATCCGTATAAACGCCCACGTTGATTTGTGTATTCATATATTGGTTGAAGATTTATGTAACTTGATTTTAATTGTAACATATCCTTATACATGTGTTGTTGTTGTGTTGGTTGTACCTTGTAGAAAGTGGTATGAAGTCTGAATTTGTTGACGTTGGTTTGGTTGGACAAAAATTATTATTGTTGTGGGATATAAGCTGAATTTGATCAATATAAGCGTGACTGTGAAGAAGCTATAGGTTTAAACAAATCAGAGTTAAAGAAATATTTGGATGAAACAGTTGAAGATAATGACCTTGACTTTTGATATTTTGGCATGGTGAAAGGAAATAAAGGAAAGTATCCGATTTTGGCTAGAATTGTCAAAGATATCATAGTCATTCATGTGTTTACAATGGCTCCTGAGTCCGCTTTTACTACTAGGGTAGATTCTTGAGCCCCATCGTAGAAGATTACATCCGGATCCGTTGGAAGCATTGATGTGTGCACAAAATTGGATATGGGCTCCACTTCGAGGTATGAAAGTAGTTATAAATTTAATTACATTATGTATATTATTCGTAATCATCAATTTAATTTTAATTTTTCACTTAATTTGTTTTATTAGGTTGGCATTCTGGAAAAAGAAAATATATCATAAACAAGATGAAGAAGAGTCATCATCATCTTGATTTTATTTGTTACATTTATAGTTATATTTATTGTTATTTTTGAATGTAAATTAAAGATAAATTTTAACTTTAAATTTTATTTGTTGTTTAATTTTGATTATGACATGTATTTGTAAAATCTAACGAGATGATTAGAGAATGGATTATGTGATATGAAATTAGTTTAATTTGATTTAGTAAAAAAAAAAAAATTATTATTTTTTTAAAAAAATGAGGTTAGGATCTTAGATCCATTGAATTTTATAGTTTATATATATATATATATTTAGAAAATTTTGAATTTTTTTTTTTGAAAAAAACGGGTTGACCCGATTTGACCGGATCAACCCGATCAAATATGGATCTGACTTGTTGACCCGGTCAAATCCGAGTCTGACGAGGGTCTAAAGAAACCGGTAAAATATACGGTCAGATCTGGAACCATACTCTCAAATTAATTTGAGGGTATGGGTAGGGTCTAGACCCTCAAAAAAATAAGAGAGTCCAATGCGGGTCTGGGTTTGGTACGGGTCTGGGTTTGGTACGGGTCTAGACCCGCATTTTGCCAACCTTCTAGGAGTATATATGCAATTGATTTGGATGCCAACAAAATGCATGTATCAGCCAAACAAATTGTAATTCTTGCATAATTTATGTTTTATGTTTAAAAGAATTTTTATATTTTTGACGCTCTTCTATTAATATTTTATCTCTATGCATTGACAAAATAAATATAAAAGACAAATTATAGAATACAATAATAATAATAATAATAATAATTATTATTATTATTATTATTATTATTATTATTATTATTTGTTTTGAAAATATAAAATTTAATTACTTATGGTTCAAATGATTTTAATGTTTGCAACATCAAACCCTTGAATTGTGATAGGGGTTCAAGAACTACTAAAAGTATTATCTCTTTCTTCTCTTATTGTGGAATAAATATCTTTTTTTGTTAAGAAAGTAAATTTTCGAGTCATAGATATGATGTTTAATTTTGATAAATTTCAAAGTTAGTAAATGTTAAACAATAATATTACACTTTCTATCTCTTGTATCTCATTTGTATTCCAATAAATGATGTGATAATTAGTGAGTGTATACAATTGTACAAGTGAAATAAAATATTTTTAATTTATATCTACACATCAATTGCCATACAATTAGATAGGATGTACGAAGAGGTGAGATTAGAGCTGTCAATAAGATAAATAGGGATGAAAGTGGATTTCCCTATCTCCATCCTCATTTCTCCACCTTTTGTCCATCCTCATTCAAATCCCTATTTGAGAGAAATTGGGATAGGGTTCACTGGGGATGACTTATCCCATCCTCATCCCTGCTATCCATTTCCTTCTTTTTTTTTTTTTTTTTTTTTTTTTTTTTTCATTTCACCTCATTTAACCCCTATATATATAGTAATAATTTTATATTGTTTTTATAATGTGTTATGACTCATATAAGAGAATGTAATTGTTTTACAGTATTGTGGATTTCTTAGATTAAAATATTATCGTAGATTTCTATGTTAAAATGTTGTGGGTTTAATATGTTGAATTTCTATTTTTGTGAATTAGCTTTTAATTACATACATATAATCTACAATAACATTTTAACATACAAAATCTACTATAATATTTTAATATAAGAAATCCACAATTTTGTAAAACAATTACAATTCTCTTATATGAGTCAGAACACATGATAAAAACAGTATAAAACTATTATATATGATATATAAAATCATATTAAAATAATTTTAATTATTAAATATAATTTTTTAAATATTTTTATATTATAGATGAGAGAAATGAGGATGAGGCTGGCTTTCATCATCTACATCCCTAATCCCCAAAATTTCTTCCCTAATGAAAATGAGGATTTAGGGATTTAGGGCCTCTTTGATTACTCTAGGTAAGGTATGTAGTATTACGGAATTTTCTATACCTAGCAATTACACATTAAAAATCCGTATATAGATAACAAAATAAAATATAGAAGTAAATTTAAATTAAAACGATAATATAGGAGTACATTTAAATTAAACTTCTTATGTGTGCCTGGAAGGCCATAGCCATTCAAAGCTAACCTAGCTTCCCATCCCCTCCGTTATACACAACATTAACCATGAATAGATATGAATATTATGATTTCGTTAATTACGAAACTCATTTTGTTGTGATTTTTAAAATGCAGAGGTTTTACATTAAAAAACAAAACGTTAACATCTAAACAAAATCATTGAAGTTTGCTCCGAATTATTGCTCAACTCTCTAGTCATTTCGTCTACAATTATATTATGCCAAGTCTTTTTACTCGAATACAAAAGTTCTGAAAATATCTCACGCTTAGTTATCAATTTATCATATAGTCAAAAGAAAACGTCTACGTCAATTTATTAGTCCAAAATGAGAAGAATGTTTTACAGTGGCGCAAAAATAATACCAAAAGAAAGATGATTTGTTTCCATCAACCTAGCTAGATAATGCCAGAGCACATTAATTACATGTCTCATCATCGAGACAATCTAAGAATAAAGATTTAGCGAAATCAATCCTGGTTTCAAGTTTCAACAAAACAAATTCGCACAAGCACGTATATTAAATATTGGTCCCGTCCAAAGATTTCCAATATGACCGACATTTATAATTTGCCGAGTATCTTTTAATGAAACTTGACTTCATGAGAAGCAATTCATACATGCGGTGGCAATTAGCCATCACGTTTTTTATTTGTTTATATATTTATTTTGGAGTGTTACCGCTGAGAATTCAAGAGAAGGAGTACTATTATGATTCATTTTGTCAATCTTTTAATTTTCTTGGCGGGTATTGAGAGAGAAGGCTTTGGCACTAGCGTTACTGTTTTTGTGCATGTTTGATCTGAATGTGACAAGTCGGCTGCGCGTGACTAGTGGGTTTTTCATTGTCATCATCCTAAATTCCTAACTAATCGTATTATTTTTATTGTATATAAAAGGATCGTCGACAGCCGGTGTTGTACTGAATTAATTTTGGTACCATCATCAATTTAACAAAGAAGTATAATATCCAGCTGTCAGTTTTATCTCAACAAGCTAAGATCAGAAACTATGTAAGAACATTAATTTTTACAATTAAAACAAGAAATTAATCGTCCTTGCATTAGTTTGCTAAAGTACGTCAGTGGATCTTATATATATACACACAATGTTTCCATGCGCATGTTTGATCTAGGTTGAAACTAATGCGAAATTTTCCTTCATAGATTCATATATCACGTTTTAAGTTTTCAAATTTTTTCTTTTATATATATATATATTAATTTATCACGTTTTAATTTTGAAACTACATGTGTTTTTATGACTACAAGTGAAAAAATAATGAGTAGTGGGACACAATTAATGTCACGGGTGAACACTTACAACTATCTTAAAAACTACTCCGTTAGGTGGTTTTCGTATTTAATATACAAACTCCTTAACCAATTAACAACTATGTGACCATATGGGCAGACATATATAAATGCATCCTCACATGCAAGTATATATCGAAGCCTTTAGTACAAATAACATGCATATATCCTACTGTTAAGTCGAGTAGGTACATATACTTTCATGTTGGGAATTGGGCATGAATCTCTTGGAAGGTTGAACAGTATAGCACTAATTCGGTCCCCAAATCCAATCGTCAGCATTAATGCCAGCTCGAATTCAAATACGCGTTACTTGTAGAAACACAAAGCAAGAAAGTTCAACAAGTAACTACCAATATTTTGTTTTGGGATGGTAGGTCTAAAGCAAATCTCCATCATCTTCATCATCGTCGTCGTCATCATCTAGCTAGCTGGTCGATGTAGTCATTAGTGAATGACTTGTAACAATCTAATCCGTAATGTTTGCATATTTCAATTGGATTCCTGCTCTAGATTTGGTGATGGTTTTGTTAAACACGAGTTAGCTGCCCAATTAGTCAAACGGAGAACATATAAATGTAGAGGCTTAATAATCATGTCAACTTCATCAGTAGTACTCTTATCAACCGTGAATGATAATCTTTAGGCTCAGGCCACTCATCAAGTGGTTAACAGCCAAGACATACTACAAAAAGACAAGCATGTTGCTCTGAGGGATCGATCTCTCATCTCAGTTTATAGGATTTGATATAAAACAAATTAAAGGTATTTGATTTGTAATGACGACACAAATATGAAGCTTCAATGAAAAGGACATACTTATATACTTCCGATAAAGTTGATATAAACGTCTGCTCTACCTTCTTCTCGCCATCAATTTGATAATCTGCAAATGCGAATTGAAGCCAGAAAAATACAATATTGATCACCGTGTTGCACCAACAAAATTTGTGGTATAAGAAGAGAAGTTGACTACGAATGTTTATGTATATGGAAGTCTAAAACGTTGATAGATGCATGTGGATACAACACGACAAATAACAATGCTGCCATGTACCATCAAACACAAATTTGTTGTCAATATCTAGATTGGTCACTTTGATGTGTTTGCAAACGGGTTATTATCACGTCGAAATCTTTAGTGCATTCTGGATCGTATCACATTCGATGGCTTTGGACCCCCATTAAGCATAAAGTAATTGAAGGTAGACTTGACACGTCCATTCGCAGTCTGTTCATAATTAATTATTTCATCTACTCGGACGCTTTTTTTTTCTGGATTTCTCACACGTATTAATAACCCCGCTTGATGGTCAATTAGTAGTGGTAAATATGAAAGGTTTTCGTAGTAGCAGATTTGGAATTTCGTTTTAGTTTTTCAAAGATTTTGTGCCACATTTGTGTTTGTTAGCATAGAGGATGATTTCCTTCCAATTTAATTTGAGAACACTTTTAATATGAAGTTTAAACGATAAGATGATATTTGTCCTTGATTAGCCAGCTTGAAGGAACTTTCACACATAGCATAGTAGGATTGCCAATAGATTTGAACTTTGCCTAATCGTGAATAAAACTTGTATATTGACATTAAAAACATAGATAAGGCATTGCCAAGCTATTAAATATTAAAGGTTGATGTATGATGACAAGATAAGTTGACTCTGTAAGCTGACAAGATAAGGTTTTGGTTCGTGTTGGGTTCTCCTCCCTCAAACTTTGATTAAGATTTATAGCTCAAATAGAGGATGATACTTATTCGGTGGAATCTTCTTCACGACATTCGCATCTTAGATTTTTCATCAATGATGTGCAATTCATATAAACATATATATATATATATATATATATTTATAGGGACAGGATTAAAAGTCAATTTCTTACACAAATTTTTACATATAATATTGAGTCTTGGATTAAGAAATTATCAGTGACTGAGATTAATTAACACTTGAAAGAACTGAGGATGTTACACACATAAACATATTTTCTCTCTTTTATTTAATGAAATAAATATAGAGAAAACTCTCCTTTATGACCTAAAATTAATGGCTATCTAAAAATGGCCCAGTTCAATAAGAGATTTGCTTCTTGCAATCTACGATTTTTTTTTTCCACGCAAAACACATTGAATTAAATAATAAAATTTCTAAAGATACTTATTTTCTTCCAAAATATCGTTTTATCTTTTCATATTTCTTTTCTACAAATATTTCATTTTCAAGTAAAACATTAGAAATGTTAATATATATATATATATATGTTGATTAGGGTTTTGTGTTTATTAGATGTTAAGAGATGAAGAACATATAAGGTGTTATATATTCTAAGGATTTATATGTAAGTATCTTTAGAATTTGTTGTTTATTTTATAATTTCAATTAAGGATAAAATTTATCATTAACAAAAAAAATATTAAATTACAGTGTAAATAGACATTTAATGGATTGTCAACAAGATCATGCATTCAATAATTTTACTATTGTTATCAACAATGGCATTGGTGGACATGAAAATCCTTTTATTATTTTGACATTTTAATTAAAATAACAAAATTAGAAAACGGAAAAATGATATAATTTCTAGATCATGCAACTTAAAAGTCTGATTTGATCGCATTTATGTGCGTTTAGGTTGCAAATTGAAGTGCAAATGTCCGACTCTACCACCATTAACCCACCAACATTTTACCATATCTCATGATAAAGAAAATATATAAAACATAAATAAAAATTGTATGGTAGGTATAATCATCCTCTTCTTGTAATTATATAATGATGAAACATTAATACATATTGACACATATACTTTTGTTTAGTAAAATGTAAAACATTGTCGTAGTTCTTTTGTAAAAATAAAATGACACCAATCATTTTCAACCTAATTTATATTGAGACATTCCGGATTATTTATTTTCGGTAAAATCTGATGGAGAGAACCACCAAGAAAATATGATACGACTATCATTAATAATCAACCTAATGCAAAAAGAAACAAGCAAGATAGACCAAAATACCAGCGTGCCCAGACAATTCTTCATCAATAATCAATTGCGCTTAGCAACCTTAATTGTGGCAACCCTCGCATTTTTTTTTTTTAATATCACCGACAGTGTAAATATTCGAATATAACACATTATTATGTTAAATGAGACCAAATTATAATATAACGTAGCAACTATCGCATTATCATACTTGAATTTGAACACATCTTTAAATATGAGACATAACCTTGAGGTGAACTGTCCTGGAAAAAATTATTGAACAAAATCAACTATCTAAATTGTTTCTAAAGAAACTACTGTGTGGTTCTGAGTTTCTTGGTCTCGGATCAGCCTTAGCCCACATAGCATTCTCTGAAAGCCCAGTTCCATTTTGAGCTTTTAATTACATAACCCAAATCAAATTGGATCAGACTGGACTAATCCGGCCCTTTCAAAAATATTATTAGGCAAGAAATCAAACATGGTGAGATTTGTTATAAACGGTGGATGATTACCACCAATTCGATAATATATTATAAACTAATATAACTAAAGCCATTTGATTGGCTTGTGTTGGCGATGACCGACTCAAGTTGCACTGTAAATATATGCCGTGTTTTGTTCAATATTGAATGAAATTAGAAGGCGTAGCAATTCTTTTCTCGTTTTCTCTCTCTCTCCCTCCACCGTTATTCTCAATTTCGATGGCTTTTATTTCTTTATACAATTTATTTTTATAACAAAATTCTAATTTGGATGACGTTTTTTTTTTTCAGAAATAGATGACGATTTCAATCTCAAAATTTATAGGTTTTGAACTTTTTCTATGTCATACCTATTATCACCAAATAAAACATTTTTGTTCTCCAATATCATTTGCAATGTAATAACTCAAATTTGAATTATTGTTAAATTGAATAAATATTCTCCGTGGTCAAATCATATAGGTTAGTTCCATTAAGGCAATCCTGTCCAAGAGTTTTATAGTGCAATTAATATTTTGATGCACATTCCTTTTATCATAAACCTTAAATAGTCAATTTAACCTTTATATTAAAGAAAATAGTTAATTCAAACATTTCTAAATATTGTATTTCACAAATAATCAGATAATATCATTTTTTGAAAAAAATATATATATGATAGGCTTTTTTCTTCTTCTTCTTCTTTCTTTCTTTCTTTCTTTTTTCTTTTAATTTTTTTTTTTTTAACAATAGATATTACATTTAAATAATCTTTTAATATCTATTGTTGGAGTTTGGACTACCTTAAGAGCATTAACAACCTTAAGAGTTTTAAAAGAAAAAATAAATTACCGTAAACATAAATATGTTCTTGTTGCTCTTTTTAACTATTATAAGAACACATATTTTTATTGTTGAAATGAATGTAAATTACTAAAAGGGGTATTTCAATATATATATATATATATATATATATATAATACTTTTATAATTAGGTATACCTAATTTTAAAAAATAAAGACCAACCAATCAAATTCATTCATTGCATTCTCTCTCCTAAAACAAATTTTCTTTTCTATTTAATTCTAATACAATTGATGAATTTGATTTATTAGTCCTTACATTTTAAAATAAGGTATACTTGATTTTAAAAACCCTATATATATATATATGTGCATACTGAAGCGCAAACACCACCTCCTCCTCCGTCATCGTCGTAGCAGAAATCGACACCTTCCTCACTGGATTCAAAACTCTTTGAGGCACTGAAGCCAAGCCCTCCTCTCTCTCATCCTCTCTGAACAAAGTTTGAGTTTTTGGTTTTTGTTTTGTGAAGAGAGATACACAGTTTTCGAACCAAAGATAGAGTTTCTCTTTTGGGTTTCCAATTTTTTTTCAATTTACTTTAAAAAAATTTGATTATTCAAAAATTTTTTTGATTTATTTTTGAATTGTTTAACTTATTTTTTAATTCAATTTTTATTAAATTAAATCTCTACCATCCATCATAATTTTAATAGATGGTGGAGATCTAAAGTTTTTAAGTTTTTATTATTTTTCATCAAATCTCCACCATACGATCGCGTTATATAATTAATCAGATATAAAAAGATCAAAATACCTCTCGTATTGTTAAATTTAAATAATGGTCAATTGGTAGGAGGACTAAGTCTATGAATTTATCAAACGTTAAAGATGATGAGGATTAAAATCGCATTTGTAAATGAAAGGTAATATTTGATCGAAACTTATGGACTAAAGTGAAAGTTTCCCCTAAAATAGTGATAAATAGTGACATTTTTTTGTTATTATTATTATTATTATTTTGAGGACTGAGACTGACCTAGAGGAATACTGAGCCAGTTAAGATAAGAGCACTGATGGCATGACTCGAGGTACTACTCTCATATAGGAGGGATCCACCCACGCAGAGGTGGGAGAAAAACTCACATGAAAGGAGGGGGAGGGGGAGGGGGAGGGGGAGAGCAATCCACACATAAAGGTGAGAGAACTTTATTATTTTTTGGCTACTCGGGTGTCGAACCCATGCCAACAAAAGCATGCGACAATTGGCACCATTGGTTGGCTTACGACAGCTAGCGCCTAAACTAACAGCGTTAGCTACCATTGACATTTTTTCCCATTTTTTGTGGGTCATTGGTTTTTTCCATTTAAGATTTTGAAGTATTGAATTGCACCTATTAAGTTGTTTTCATTTATTTTTTTAAGTAATCAAACCATTTAAAACTTTTAAAAAATAATGAAAAAAATTAAGTAAGAATTTTTAACTTTTCACTTAATTATAAATTAAGAATTTTTAACTTTTCACTTAATTATAAATTATTTAATGACATTTAAAAGTTTTTATTCCAAATCCATCCTCACCAAAATAAAATATTTTCAAATTTATCTTAATTTTATATTACTCAATTTTTTTTCCTTGATACTTAATATATAAATATATATATATATGTTTGAAAAGAAAAACCTAAATACATCTTATTCCAAATTGTCTTATAATTAAACTAATATATTTTAATTTACAATATAAACATTCATTTTTCTAGTTTTTTTTTTAAATATATTAATATATTTAGATATATAAATATGGTTAATATTACTATATTTTTTAATCATGTTTTAATTATGAATAAAATATTACTAATATGTACATAAAAAATATTTTAGAATTTATTAAGTTATTTATTTTTATATGTTTGTGTTAAATTAATTAAAATTACATAACAACAAATAATCAAAATGATATAAATATCAATTTACTAGTTTTCAGATAATTTTAAATTTAAAAAATAAACAAGTTTATAACATAGTAAGAGGTAAGAAAGAAATAAAAAATAAACATATTTTTCAAATTTTAGGTTTTAGTCACTATTCAATTTTTAGTTTTCCGTAGTACTGCTCAGCCTCTAGACAAAAATACAAATGACCCTAGTATAAATGATAAGTTATATTTTTAAGTCACAAATATATACATATATATATATATATACACTTTTGCTTCTATACCATTTTAATTGTTATTTGTTACACGTTTTTCTTTTAATATACTAAAGACAACTAAAAATAAATAGATTAATAGATTTTAAAATAAAATTATTTTATTATTAATAATTTTTCAAATTTTAGCGAATATTTTAAAACATAATAATTAATTAAAATTTTAATGCACTTTTTTACTAAATAAAACATAAGTAATCATGTCTAAAATGATTGATTTGAAAATAATTAAATACTTGATATATGATTGCTATAATTTAAGAGCTTTATGAATGCTGAAGTATCTTCAGTGTGAGAAAACAAAGTTGGAAATAGATAAAATTGATAAGGTTAATTTAAAGTACTATATTTTTTAAAAAAAAAAAAAAATTAAGAACCGTATTTTAAATAAAAACACTGAGAACCACACACACGGCTAAATTGAAGAGATAGGATAGAACTTAAGAATTTTTTTTTTTTTTAAGATGAAAAATAATGAAAATGCATTTGTCAGCCATGTTTTTTGCAAATGTTAAAAATATGAAATATAATTTCTCATTTTTAAATAAAAAATTGGAAAAATAAACAACTAAAACATAGTAGGAATCAGATCCTCAGGGACTAGAAAATAATTTCCCCCCCAGAAAAAACCATGGAGGTGTGATTGAAAAGTGGTTTTTATTGTTATTGATAATTAGAGGAATTTGTTAAACCCTGAATTGACATAACTTGACTAGGGTTTAAGGTTATGGCGATTCCAGGCTTAGCTTGGGCCTGCAAACCCCGTTTCTGTCTTCGTCCTCCTCTCCTTCACTGCCTTGGCAAGGTTTTTCCTTTTCCATCTCTTGTTTTGTTAACTGGGTAGTTGCCATGTCATGTCACTCTTTTTCTATCTTTTTTGTTTACAGGTTGGGTTCGGCTCTGCTGTTGCAATCCAGACGCTTGATGATTCTGACTCCATTGTCAAACACACCACAGTCAATTCTGATCCTTCTCATCCCCATGGTAACTTCAACTTGTCTTCTTTCGTTTTTGATTTACCAACTTGTTTGTGTTTTATTTATGTCTTTGTATGGTGTTTGTACAAGTTGGTCCATTGAAACCGGAATGGAAGAAATTGAATGCCAAGGAGCTTGGAATTAGTACCTCCATGATTGATAGACCAACAAGGAAGGTTCTTAATGGGCTCAAGAAGAAAGGTTGGTGAATGTCAATTGTGTTAGGTTGAGATTGAATTTGCAAGGTCTTTTGTTGTTCAAGTTTCGTCAAGTATGTTTTGCTTTGTTTTTGGATATTAACATCATCAAAATTAGAATTTTTTATATATTACTTTTGAAAGAGAAATGGAAAGCAAATTCAGAGATATGTTTTGTAGTGGAGGGATGAGGCAAACTTGTATACTCGTCTGTTCATGCAAGTATTAGTTCCTAAGTAGCAATTGCTTGCTATTGATCATGGAACCACACCATGGTGTTTTGTGTGTTATCGAGCTTTTCGCTGTGTTGTCTACCTAATCCTCCTTTCCCTCTTTATCGTCGTAGGATATGAGGTTTACCTTGTTGGGGGTTGTGTACGGGATCTGATCTTGAAGCGAATACCAAAAGATTTTGACATAATAACTTCAGCCGAACTTAGAGAGGTTATTCTCAGTTTATACTTTCTTTCATGGTAGAAAGATGCTGATATTATATCTTGTTTCAAATATATGTTTCTAATTTAAGTTGTATCTTTTACTGTGTATCCATGCTTTAATAACTTTATTGTCAGTTTTTTTTTTTACTGTCAAGTTAGACGTATAATTCAACAGGACTTGCTTTCCTTATTGTGGCATTATATAACTTTTTAAACTGCTGGCAACAATTTGCACATTATCAAAATTCAGGACTTTAATTTGCTATTGCTATTAATCCGATAAACTTTTCTTTGTAAGTTTTTCTCAGATTGCAGTGCATTGACTGTGTAATGAACAAAATCAACAAAATTGCTAGCAAGCATATAAATATATTAATCAAAACTGAAAAATGAAAAACAGAGATAACATATCAGCGAAGTCCTTTTCTGAAATTTGTACACTAGGTGCTAATAAAAGTATTAAGAATAGTACTCTTTAAAAAAATTATAAAAAAAAAACGCTCTTTATATATCTAGAAGTCATGAATGTTGCTTGGGAAATGCTGAGCAGGTCATTCTAAATAAGGTAGACAGGTTATGAGATTTTAAAGTATATCCCAAAGCAAAAGTTCCATTTGTGATTGTTAAGGTTGATGATTCAGGTGCATTGTTCTTTTTTTTTTTTTTTTCCCCTTATTTTTTTTATTTGCACACCATCTTCGGTGATGAGAATTATGCAGTACATCATGGTGTCTAGAAAAAGCTGCTGCAGTAGGCTATTGCAACAATTTCCACTTACGAAATAAGTTGAAGTCTTCGTATTTTATTTTACTTCAATCTCTGTCATCAGTCTGCTGTCACAATTAAACTTTTCATCTGGCTTCTAGCATGAAATAAATGTCTACGAGCAAATTACAGGTGGTGAGGGCATTTTCGCAGTGTCAAATAGTAGGCAAACGTTTTCCTATTTGTCATGTGCACCTTGATGATACCATCGTGGAGGTTTGTTGTTTTCTTTAGTTTCAATATCTTTCTCGTTTATATCAAATAGCAAGTTGATGATTTTGATTAATTATTTCCTCGTTAAATATTGTTGCCTGTGAAGGCTGTTGAAGTGAGTAAGATTGTCAGAGTTTCATTTCTTAAAAATTATGTTAATGTTCGTACAAATTAGGTTTCAAGTTTTAGCACATGCGGAAGAAATTTCGGTAGGGACTTCAGTTATGAATTTGAAGGACTTAACGGCTGTGATGAGAAGGATTACATTCGATGGAGGAATTGTTTGCAGCGAGACTTTACAATTAACAGGTTTCTTATATGACCTCTTAACCTCAAAGTTTTTTTGTTCGAACTTCTCTGAGGATAGCCTTGGATCTCTAAAACATTCCTGATTCATTGTAATTACGCCAGTTGCAGTAGCCTTCTTTTTACATTCTTTAACACACTCCGTTCTTTGTGCAGTTTGATGTTTGATCCATATGCAAAAATAGTGTACGACTACATGGAAGGAATTAAAGATATTGAAAAAGCTAAAGTGTGCAAGTATTTCATAAATCTGTTTCTTGAGTTGCTAAACACTTGTTGGCAAGGCACAGTCCTCACTTTATCTTATGTGGTCATAGGTGCGAACTGTAATTCCTGCAAATACCTCTTTTCAGGAGGATTGCGGTAAGATTTGTTCAGCTTTCTTTATTTAGTATTTACCTTGTAAGATGGTCATGGTTGATTATGTTTATTCCATGCAGAAACACCGACAGGCACACACGGTCTACATTTAATCTTTTCCTGCTAACCAAAAAGTATTGACTGACATCATGTTCTTTGCAGCTCGCATTCTACGTGCTATAAGAATTGCTGCACGGTTAGGATTCCGTTTTTCAAGGGAGACTGCTCATTTTGTCAAACATCTATCTTTCTCAATTTCAAGACTTGATAGGGTATTTAAGCAACTTTTTTCTTTCTTATTTACAGTATTTCACATGTTTAAGTAACCTGAAAATTCTTGTGGCTTGCTGAAAAATTATTACAAATTTCTCAGGGAAGACTTCTGATGGAAATGAATTACATGCTGGCATATGGTTCAGCTGAAGCTTCTCTGAGGTTACTATGGAAATTTGGACTCCTAGAATTACTTCTACCAATTCAGGTTTGGATTTGGTAATTGCATTCTATTTAATATTTGGCACTCACAGGTCTAGAGGATTGATGCAGCTTTGCCTTGCAGGCTGCATATTTTGTCCAAAGCGGTTTCCGGAGACGTGACACTAGATCTAATATGCTATTGGTAATTTCAATACACATTCATATGATTATTTGTTTTATGCTTGTTATAATGCTAAGTAGAACATTCAGACTCTGAACAGCTTTTCTTGTAATTAGGTTGTGTGGTTGATGAAGTTCAGTTGCTGCCTAAGCTTTAAGACTTCATGGACCTGCTTGCACATCTAAACGTATATCTGAAAGACTAAAATAATTAATATAAACCTATTTTCGTATGTTGTGCCCCAATTTTAGGACATTTTCTATTCTGATCTTTACAGATCTTCTGTAGTCTCACTGATTAGATTTATGCTACTAATTTGATTTTCTGGTCTTCATCTGCAGTCTTTGTTCTCTAACTTGGATAAACTTCTTGCACCTGACAGGCCATGCCACAGTAGCTTATGGTATGATTTTTCTCAACAACAAATTGCTTAAATGTGGTGTCAAAATATTATTTGCTATTTAAGTGCCATAAAATTAACAGAGGTCCTTTAGATGGCTTAATTACTTGACAACTTCAGTGGGTCAACTCTCAGTGATTTTCATCTTGTACAAGTACATGCCTTTAAACTAACAAAGGTTAAAAGTGCAACAAATACAAGAAATATCTGAACTGCTCCACCCTTCATTGGATTCTTGGTTTGCCTCAGCCCAAAGGAAATCCTAAATCAACTTGCATATGTGCCAAAGACGTAGGGACAAATTTACGGAAGTAATAGATATCTGAGCATATTATTAAAGTTTTAGGTCCAATATCAAAGGTAGAAAGATGTTATTGCAAGATTTTAAAACCAACCACCCCCCCACCCCCCCTCCCAAAAAAAAAAAAAGAAGGAAGCATGTATTATTTGGCTCTAAGGGCATTGAAGCATGTTCTACATGTTCAATATCCTGCTGTTGTTTAGAGCTTTTTGGTGGCTTTTTGTGTAGGCCTAATTTTTGTCTTTTGAAAGCTGTTCCTGCTTTTTGCTTGTTTTCTACTTTTGTAAATCTTTTTAATCAATACAACTTCTGTTTTTGTTCAAAATAAAATTATATATATTCACCTAACAGCTGTGTTAATTTCTGTACCACCTACATGCAGAACTAAATTTACACGGAGGTCCTCTTTTTTCATTTGCTTTTTTCTTGTTTTGAAGAATGTCCAAGTGCCTTTTTTGATCCTGATATTTTACCATTTAGATGACCAAATAAATGCTGATAAGATCATCAATTCCTTTGACAAAAAGTGTGCTACAAGTATTTGGTTTATTTTTATTAAATGGTCTGCTATGTAGGCTATGTATCTGAAGCTGCTTGTCGTATTTTCAGGATTGCAGTCTTGGCATTCCACAAAGCACTCTCTGACTATCCTAGGGATCCTCTGGTGGTTGCTGTGTTTAGCCTTGCTGTCCACAATGGTGGAAATATTTTAGAAGCAGTGAAAATTGCAAGAAAAATCACTAAGCCCTATGACAATAATTTTTATGAATTGTTAGAACCTCGGGATCTGGACTTCCAAATGTTGAAGGATGAGGTGATGGATCTTGCAGCATCTATTAAAGGTGCATTGTCCAAGATGACTGATGAGTATTTTGTCTCTCAAGCAATGGCAGGGTACCCTCAAGCCCCATTCTCAGACCTGGTGAGCAGTTTTTTTTTTTTTTTTAATTTTCCCTTAGCTTTTGCAATCTTGTGGAATTGAGTGGGTGGTAGATAGACCTACCAATATGCTGCTAGTTGTGTGTCAATGTCAATAATATTATTGTCTATTAGTAACTGTGGCCTCTGGGATGATAGATTGAGACCGTTAGCAAGCCACAGATAGCTAGTTTATCACTGTATCATTGAACTAATAACTAACCGTAATTTTAAAAAATGTCCTAGGAATATCATTTGTGATGGGCATTTGGGGTGCCCCAGTTAGATTAATTTCTTTCACTTCAACTTGTGAGAAATCAGAATATTGAGGAAACAGGCTCCTGGAGGGAGTTTTGTATGACAAATTGTCATTGAATGTAATTTAGCTCTGAGAAGAGCCATTAAGACACAAGAAAGTTTTATTTCCTGATTTTTTATTTTTTGGTAATTATAAATGAATTGATGACATTTATGTCATTCACATTTATAGAGTTGATTGTCTTTCAAATGTGATTTTACATATGTAAAGGTGTGATTCTTGGAGCTGTGTTCTGTAGTTTACATATGTAGTTCAAACAAGTATTTTACATCATATCAAAATCGAAAGTTACCTTTGTATAGACAATAATGCCCTCTGAAGGCTACTGTTTCTTTGGCTGTATTATGTTATGAGTGTTGTGGTTGTGTATCATTCAGTAGTAAATAGAATGTTCAGGAAAATAGATTCTAATTTTCAGTGATAAGTTGGTGCCATTGGACATCATCTGGCACATTGTAATTAATGATCTGAGATCCTTCCCGTTATTTTTTTGCTTTTTTTCACTTTTTTCCTTCCCCGTTCTTTTGGCTGGACTTTGAAATTTGGATGACATGAAGGGCTTATCTGCACTGCATTTTGTTGTTCCCATGTTGCATTCTTACTGTTTTCACACTTTGTTTTTCTCTTGTGGTCTACACAAACCAAGCCTGATTAGTGATTATTTATAAATTTCGAATGTGCAGGTTTTTATCCCATTGGCATTGTATTTAAGAGTGTGCAGGATTTTCGAGTGTGTAATAGGGCATGCGGAGAGGGGATTTGCATCAAAGAAAGGTAGCAAGATTGATTATGAGTCATTAGCTTTGGGAAGCCTGCCGGAAGTACGGCATAGTTTTGCAAGGATTGTCTTTGATACTGTATACCCTCTTAATTTAGCCTAAACTGAGGTCAACGTCCAACACAAGTAGTTCAGATGTCATAGAAGGTAAAAGGTTTCATTTATGATATAATGCTATCAGTTTATTCAAAATCTTCATTTATTATTTATTCATTAATCTTCCATCCTTCAATGCTAAGATGATTGTCAATAATATAATTTGAAAATTACAAGAATAGTTCTATAGTCTTATATATATATATTTAAAGCTATTGATAGTCTAATCTTGATCACAAGTTGAACTGTATTAAGGTGCCAGCTCAGCCAATGTCGAGCTGGCACCTTTGTGAATCTTGCAATATCAAGTAAATTCAATTCAATTTTTTGAACTCTCTATATTGCAATATGAAGCAGAATGGCATCTCACACCCACAACTTTATGGTATGATTGTATCCAATTAAGATTTTCATGCTTCCACTTGTTCAAAAACTGCAGCATAAGGGCTATTAACAGTATGATCAAATCCGAAAGGATAAATTTATTATATTTAAGGCACATATATTCCTACAAGTGGAATCCCTAAACATCACTAATCAAACTGGAAGTAAAATAGATAAGACAGAATCACTCGGGATGAAGTCAAAACCATCCTATAAAAAAAATCAAGTAGAGCAGCAAGAACAAGAACAATGAAAAACCCTCTACAAAAGAATACGATGCCCACCAACAACTTATGCTGTCACAACAGGCATCACTACTATTATTCGTCTGTTAAAAGACGACTCCCCCCCCATATTCCTACATGAAGAGAACCATGATTCTTCTTCATCATCGGCTCCAATTCATGCTTTTGCCGGTGGAGCAGCAGCACCACCAGTAGTTGGCCTGAAAGACAACCGAATCACTTGCTTAATTGGAGCACTATAGGGAATTCAATGTTTTTTTATACAAGTTAGCGTGACACAAATTACACCAAGAGAGGAAGAAAAAACTTACAGGCCAACAAAAACTTTGAATGCATCATAGATACCCCACTGAGCTCCAGTGAGGGTTCCAATCATGACAATACGAAGGGGAAGGCCGCGGGTAAATAGACCCCACAACCCCATCTTCTTTACAGCCTGCAATTGACAAACACAATGAAAGCAAAACAGATGAATATATATATATATATATATGGAAATAATAAGATATACATAACCAAGGGTTGCATAACATGTAAAAAAATTACTCACATCACCAACACTTGCTCCTTTGGCATTATTGAGAAATGACACCAGATTATCAGCAGGGTGCGACACAATTGCACAGAACACACCAGCTACATATCCACCAGCAAAACTCACCCCAAGCTGCAAGGATTTGCTGCACTGACTTTTTGGGGTAGGGATGACATGCTTGTATATCATCTCTACAATAGTCTCAAACGACGCAAATTTCATCATTGTATCTGCAAAATACTCGTTTTGATTATTCAGTGGGCCTCATAATAAATTTGAGCATAGTCATATAATGTCAGCTCTTCACAAACAAACCAGATACATAAGTTCTGTCTCATGCACCAAAAACTAAATACACACATCAATCGGTTACTAGCAGCTATCACCACCATGTAGGTCCATCTTTAAAATCACAGTAGAATTGGAGATATTTAATTCATAAACTAATTATCAAAATCATATGTACAAACAATCAATAATATCATTACATGTTTACCAAACAAACAACCAGATCAATCAATTTCATATCAGCTAATCATATATTCCTAAAATGACATTATGTATGAAACATGACATGGATCTATCCGGCTTACATGGAATTTGACGTCCCCAAAGAGGAACAAGCCCTTTGTACAACCTGCAGGCATGAAATGAATTTAGTAGATTACAAAGTAACCGAGACAACAAAAGATGTGATTAGGGAGATGATATCATACCCAGAAGCGCCTTCAGACTTGATGAACTTGGGTAGGCCATCAGACAAACCCCTGGCAAAACCAGGCTGAGTTTGGACACGGACCTTGACAGCCTCAAAGGGGCAGAGACCAATATCAGCAATCATTTCAGCTGATGCTGAACCGGCAAGGTATATGAGGGTCTTGTACTTGGCAGCATATTCAGGCCCAGCAATGTCCGAATAGTACTTCTTAAAGAACTCATAGAATCCAAACTTGCAGGCACCCTGAGTACTATAACCGAGCAGCGTGGGTACCCATCCCCTAAAGAACCCCCTCGCTCCCTGCTCCTTTAGCAATATTCCAAATCCAGACGATATACCCTTATACTTTGCTGGGTCAATCTGAATTCAAACATTTCACTATTTACTTCAATGAAAAGAATTTGCACAGTCAGTTGTAAATAGTCACCACTCAACAGTCACCGCAGACCACAATGAAAAATAAATATATCTGAAACTGGCTTTCACCTTGACAGGTCAAAAACATCAAAACAGTATATGCTCCAAAAACTTGTACCACCAGGTTCCAGATTCCAATATACGAAATACGAAAACATATAATATTTGTTGCATTAAATTAATAATTAACGAAAATAAGAGTCTTTATTAGCAAATTAATAATTAATCAAAAAGTGAAATGACCTGCATATTGCACTTGACGAGATCGAGAGGAGTGACGGCCATGTGCGTGAGGCCGCAGCTGAAGATGCCACCGGCAGTGCAGGCGGCGTAGAAAGCGGGGGAGTACATCTCGATATTTTCCTTGGGGGCAGGAATCACCAGAGCCTCACCATTCGAAGGTGACTGCTGGTGCGACATTCCATGGTTCATCAATGCCTCCAAGTCGAACAGCCTTTTCGACGATGAAGACGGAGCGTAGAGGAAGCTCGGGATCAGAGCTCGGCGAGGCTGGCGATCAGAAGCGCCCATTTTTGTATTTCGTTTCTTCTTTTGTTTTTGTTTTACTTGATGTGGTGAATGTTGCTCTTGTTGTCTCTATAGCAATAGCAAAGTTATTGATCAGAGAGAGGGAGCGAGAAAATGGGAGAGTTGTGGTGAGCGTTTAAGGCCCGAGAAAATCGGTACCGAAAATGCCTGCGTTTTACGACAACTACTACTGTTTTTGCTTTGCGTGGCGTTGACTGCCTTTTGCCCTCTCTCTCTGATTTTTTGTTTATTCACGAGCCTTGACTCTCTTTGCAAATATTTATTAAACAATTTGAAACGTGTGGATGTAATATTATATAGAATACACGTATTGTCAAAATCAATATTTGTTTACTATTCAAAAAATAGTAATATTTGTCTGGAGTCAAAAGAGGGAATATCGGTATTTAATATATATATATATTGGAAGTGGCGGGCGCCCTACTGGATAGGGCTCATCCCATTAGTTTTTCAAGGGTAAGGTTGGGTTTTTAAAATATTTTATTTAAATTTATACTTAAATGACATATAAATTATTATATTTAATTAAATTTTATATAATAATTTATAAGATATTGATAACTCATATATCATATCATTGTGATAAAATATTTCAAAAGTTTAACATTACTTGCGTTTTAACTGTAGGTTTGATCCTTACTAGTCACCAGACATAATATGTGGCAATTTATTTAGTTATTTATGGGTAGATCTCTTTTAATGTTGGGAATAGATTTTCGAACCGCTTATTAAGCAAACTTCATTAGTAGGTTCCGGTGGATATTTGATCTAGTGTTAGGAAATGTAATATCCAAAAAAACAAAGAATATTTGTTTCAAATTTGTTTTTAGAACATATTCTAAGTCAACTACATGTAATTCTCTTTGAACATTTTTTCTTAATTTTAAAATTAATTTTAGAGCTACCCTTTTTTTTTTTTTTTTAAATAATTTTAGAGCTACTTATAAACGCTTAGGATTAGGGAATGGAGATAAAAATCGAGTATAATTGTATTTCTTCACTTGTTTTTAATTAATTCAAAATGGGGATGAAAGACTCGGTCACATATAAAATTGGGCTGTGGAATAGGATTGGCATTCCTTTACATATGTGGATTCCCATTTTGATTATGTCTTACACTTTAAAATGTCTTTTTCATCCTTATATAAAGACAAACAAAAAAAAAAGACAAAATTAGAAATTAAAAAAAAAAATCAAAAGAAAAGGTGTAATTGATTACTTTTATATTTATGAAATAGATGACATTAAATTATTATTAAAAAATGTATTATTATTAAAAAGATATGTATAATATTAATATAACAAAAATGTATATCTCTAAATGACAACGAAAAAACATAATTTCCATTAAAAAATGCTCATAGAATATATAATTTTAATCAACCACACTTTTATTACCTACAACCAATCTATTCCGAATCCAAATCAATGTAAATACATCTATGGAAACATTATCGATTTTGATTACAATTCTTGTAATTAAAAACAACTTATTCCAATTCAAATACATCAATCTGATTCAATCTAATCTGATTTTGAATTATTCGATTCCGATCTTTCATATTATATGCAATTAAAGACAGCATAATTCTAGAAAATTTCAATTTATAGTATTTTTTGCTCTTTATGATTTGATTTACAATAAATGAGTTTCGTTAATTTACTAGTTTGTATAAAATTATCTAAACTAATTTTTTCAATAACAATTCTTGGATTGATTGTAAAGACAGTTATTGAAAAATTTGACCACAAATAAAAAAATTATTATTGGAGATTTTTTTTAGGTAACCTCACTCAAACAATAAAATAGTCAAACTCATAATAAAATATTAATGAAACTTTTTTAAGACTTACAAGCCGCACCTCATTCACAACAAATAGGTCACTCCATCAATTAAACTAGCTAATATTTTTTTAAAAAAAAATTATTTATCATTTATAATGTCAAACTTTTCGTCAGGATATACAAATAATTGTTTATGTTTAATTAAAAAAAAAATCATGAAATAGGAAATAAAAGAATTAGAATGGTTTGTGTGAAATAAATAGACAAGGGCGTGGCAATATGAAATATGAGAGACGTGAAGACCATGCAATCTCATATTTGGAGGCAAAAGGTGCATGTATGTAAGGACGGACGTAACCGTTTATATGTTAGGACAGCAGTGCCGCCCCGAGACTGGTGAACTTGAAAGGGAAAGAGCAAAGTCTCGACTCTCAGCCTCCACTTTCATAGGTTACAACTCTTTTTGCCCTCTAGACACTACGCTTTCGTGTTTTAATTCGGTTCAACTCAATCCTACATTAATTTCTGTTCTTTTCTAAGTGGATGGTGATTAGTATTCGGATGAGGACATTTGCACTTGAAAGTCTCTGACCTTTTCATTTCTTACTCTTGGGAGAATCGTGGCCGTCCGATTATCTCGTTTCAAATTCCGAGATCTACATCCCATGGCAACTTGCAAGTTTGGTGGGCCCATCGAAAAGTACAATAAATTTGCCACGTATGCAGTCAATAATTGACTTCGATTCGGACAAGTGAGAATGAATTATTGGCCACACTTAACTGTTAACTCTGGCGCAAACGACGTCGCTTGGCATCTTTTGCCCCATGATTCGCAATTTCGTATACTTGGCAGACCAAATCCTTTTAAAGTTAAATTATCCAAATGATATGATAAATTTATATATAATTATCACATCATCAATATATCATTCTGAAATTAATGTGAAAGCTAAAAATAGTTTATCAAGTTAATTTTGATAAAATTTTTAGATAAATTTTAGAAAAATGTTGCTTTGTCCTTTTCAAATTTTCTTTTAACTATGCCGGTGGTTTTGATATCATGTAGATTTTGGTGACTATGCTTTTGATACCAGGTTGATTTTGGTGAGTCTAGCCTGAGACCTGCATAGGGTAAGGATGGTTGTCTTATCTGTGAATTTGTAGATGTCCACTCACTTGCAATGAATGAATATAGATTTAATTAAATGAATTTGTAAACATATATGAATGTAAATTTTTCAATCCAATGCAAATTTGGATTGGTGCAGATGCAAAATAATATGTGAAATATAAAATATAATGTAAGTATTATATTTTTAAAAAATACTACAATTAAAATCTATTGATTATTGACTTTTAAATTTCTTCATTTTTCAATTCTAGTAGTTTCCTTTTAATAGTTGTTTTGATTCAATATGAATTGTTAATTTTGTTTTGTCTTCCAGTTTCACTTTTGTTTCTTCCTACTTGCGTTGTAATTTATAATTACAAATACTTCCAATAGACTCAATGTTTATTGAGTATCCAGGATTAGATTGAATTGTTCTCATGAGATTGAATTAGAAAATATTGGATTTGATTTAAATTAATTACTACTAAGATATGTTTAGTGAAGTCGTAAAGACATTTGGGACATCCACAAGAAACACCCGTTAAAGTGAGGTAAGGTTTTTCAACCAAGCTTAACGAAAAAAAAAGACATTAGGTTTGATAATCTGTAGTAATCTTTCACCGTTGCAGTTGAATACCATTGTCATCACTGTTGTCGTCACCATCGTTCGTTTTTTCCTTCTCTCTCTGATGTTGTTCTTTCGACCGACGGATAACTACAAAAATAGCTTTTATATCAGGAGCAATTTTGTCCAAATCTAATAATAGGTGATATCGAAACTCATGCTGTAAGTTTGGTGACAGTTGTACAATTAGTCACCCTATGTTTAGTGTTATTTAAAAAATGAATAAAATAGTTTGCAAAAGTGTAGCATTGAAGTTAATTTTGTTCCTTAGCATGCCAATATAATAGCTCATGGTTTAGCTAAGCGAACATTAAGAATGCACCTAAGGCAATTTGGTTTGAAGTTATCCACTTCGGTGTTTGTTTTCAGGTAAATAAATAAGCTTTAAAGCTATTATTCTTTTCATTGAGAAATTTTTCAATGGACGAATTTTTAAGGTCTTCAAAAACTTGGCATGCTTTGTATAAGTCGGTTATTGGTTTGGTTCCAGCTTCCTAACTAAAATACTCGGCAGTCAGGCTTCGTTTGAGCCGTTTGTTTAGCTTCATTTCCATTGAAATTACTTTCGTATAACTATTGAATTTAATTAATGTTTACTTGGCTTGTAAGGATTTCGCACCATAATTAGTGGTTACTTGACACACTAGAGTATGTTATGTAACTCGTGATATGTCATTATCATTGTGTGAATAACGCATATGATGAGGAAGCAATGCATGTGTGTGCATGTGTTCCACTGCCGCCCGCATTGCTTAATGGAATTAACTTAGCTATGCCACATATATTCCTCCTAAAAAATTGTCACGACTTTCTCTTGTTTTATTCATTTTAAAATTTGTTCAAACTTTGTGTGTGTGCGTAAATATATATATATATATATATATATATATAATTGTATGAATCAAATTGAATCTATATATTTATGAATTAAGGGTCTATGCAAATAACTCGCCAAATGATCAATCCAACTAAACAAGTCTATTTATTATGAGATAATCCCAAACAATTCATTATAATTTATAAAAATATTCATTTTACCATTATAGTTTCGTTTTATCTAAAATCCACTTTGATGTTAAAAAGTTAACATAAAATGATCATTTTACCTCGTATGACTTCATCCTTAATTTGTGACTATCAGAGGTATTTTCTTCCTTTCATACACTTTTATGGGGTATTCTAAATGTTTTATTAATGTCAGAGAGTATTTTGTATAAAAATGAAATACTAGGTGGTAAAATTAATATTTTTACAAACTACAATGAAGTTTTTAAGATTATCCTATTTATTATTATCATTTTTTTAAATAAACAAGTCTATTTATTTATTTTAATGTGTTTTCTTTGGTTAAGGTCAATGCTCACTTGTTGTAATGGATGTGTTGTTATAAAATTATATTTCTTTCAATAAATAAATAAATAAGCTTTAATGCTATTGCCTTTCCATTTTGAAATTGTTAAAATGGATGAACTTACAAAATCATCAACAACTTCAATAATTTATATAAAAAGAAAAAAGTTCATTTGGTTTAATTAACGGTTTTCATTTGTTTTATTTTAAAAATTGTACAATCTTGTATTAGTGAATCTATTTATTGGTGAATATATTATTGAATCTAGTCTTCAGTTACTGCTTGATAACATGTTTGAGTGACTAGGTAACTTTAAAAAGTTGGGACTTTCACGAGAAGTTCGCAAAAGATCAAGTTGAACACCATTGTCGGGGATCGAACCCGGGTCACCAACGTGACAGGCGGGAATACTTACCACTATACTACAACTTATTGTTGACAATGCTTAAATATGTTCTATATAAACATTGACGTTTCAATTGATCTGATGGAGCAAGAACTAAATGAAGTCAATGCAGATCAAGGGGATAATGATGTCATTGGACAAGTGTCTTTATTGCTGCAATAGACAACATGGAGAGATAACTTAGCAATGCAAATGTTTAATGGATGGAGAGGAAATTGATCTGCTTAATCTTGATTTGCAAATATTTTTGTACTCAAACTTTTATGTGTGACTGGTGGATTTTATGTACTAATACATTATCTTTTTCTATATCTTCTTATTTATGTATTATTTAATTACATAATTTTGTTGTTTTAACATAGATTATTTATCAATAAATCACATGATTATATTTAAATGTATATGTTTTATATTAGTTTGATATTTATATGCTATGTTTAGCTTTTGGTTATTTTTTACTTTAATTAATAACAATTTATTTATAAGGATACATAATAGTTTGGTTCCTTTTATTTGTATCGTGGCTATGTGTGTGTAAGATTGCCCAATGTAGTTTTAGTAGTGCAAAAGAACATTCAATTACATTTCGTGCTAATGAATGCTTCATGTTAAAATATTATTGATGATGAATAAAGCCACAACCAACTCTCCATTCAAATAAATGATATTGTGTTCCTCTATATGGTGCTAGAAATCCTTCACCATTTGAGTATCCACCATCCACAAGATAATAAGAACTTAATCGTCACAAAAATTTGACAAAAAAAATTTTAAAAAAAAAATTATTTGTATAACTATTGGTATACATCTTTTCTTATAGTAATCATTTTATTAATGCTTACTGTTAGGAACTTTCAACCTAATTGGTTTAAATAATGCATCTCGAAGTATTCTAGAATTTAAAGCTAAACCTTCCCATCCCGGGAAAACACATGTGAACATCATATCCCTAAAATAAGCACCTAATACATTTATTGCAATTTCACATTTTCTTGTTCTAAATTGTGGTTTGTCAACTTCAGGTAGATGTACTCAAATATATGTCCCATCCAAAGCCCCCAAACAATTCTATAAATAAACCCTAATGTAAGGGCAATGTATGATGGAAGCATGAACTAAAATTAGTTGATAGTGATACGTATTACTTACCTTAAACCATTTCCATCTTTCATCAGTGCAATTTTAGCACAGAGCTGGTGAAATTAATGGATCATTGTGTAGTTGAAAAACTACATATAAAATTGAATTAAAGTATCTACTAATTGTCTCTCTAGATCAACGAAACCTGTCTCTAATGGTTTGATTTTTAACATGGTGGGCAAATATATATGATAATATGTAGACTTGTTCCTCAATGGAAACCAAAGCATTAGTCTTTAACCTCTTAGTGTTACGAAGCAATTCACATAGTATGGTAAAAGTTCTTCTATCCATCCTTAATTGATGGATACACTCCATATCATTGTTGCCAATTACACTATTTATATAATCAAGACGAGTTGAATGGTTGACAAATGTACGATTACTTACAATAATCTTTTATATCGATATTCTGCCACATCATGCATAATTGAACACATTGCGAGCAGAGACAATCTTTGTAAATGTAATAGTTGTACAACTATGAACAAGATAATATCTTCTTGATCTATGTCATTCATAATTAGTTCATGAAAAGAATAAGTTTTTGTCATTCATTTAGACAAAAATACAATTTCAATAATTAAAGTGTGTCTATATCATTTCATAAGTTTCTCTAATAAGTAGTCATTTATAAAATTAAATTCATAGAGTAAGTTTTTGAAAACCAAGCACACTAATAATATTTAATTGAATGAATAAAGTGATATCAATTAACTTAAACCAATAAATAATTTCAAAATACATCTGACATTTGCAATGCACATTTTTACAAACATTGTCCACTCAAGTACCGTTATTTGACATATATAACTAATTACATGCAATCTCACTCAACATGGTTTCTATTGTAACTTTCTATGTATACTATGTTGATTAATACATAATCATAATAAAAAGTATAAACACATCTAACCAGATTCCTTTGTTTGCCCTTAAACATGCAATAACTAGAAGAAACAAGACCTGTTTTGCAACACCCACACTAATCTAACTACATAACTCTACCATGTTTTTAATATGCCATGTTTTTTAGATGTGTTTTTTATGTTTAGTTATGTTTTTTTAAATTGTTTTTAACAATACACAAACTTCAAACACAAAAAGAAACAGAGAAGGTTTCATATCTTTAACAAATTTAGTATCATTATTATCTCAGACTTTAGTGAAAATAGCTTAATCCACATGCACACAAAGTAAACAGCATGTCTGACAACTCCAAAACAGTACCAATCAATCGATAACCTACCACACCCCCAAAATCTTACATAAACAAACAACAAAACCATGAATTAAAAGATAAAATAGAAAACTAGGGCATAATTTTACCATATTTTTGTCTTCGATGGTTGAGCAAGAAATCCAAGGTAGTAATTTAAGTTATTAAGAAAATAAATTAGAAGAAGGTGGTAGCAAGTCCCCATAAACCAATTATGTTCTTGACGAAAGAAGAAGTGGAGGTCACAGAGAAAAAAGAGAGATTTGTTCTTGTGGTGAGAGAAGCAAAGTGAAGTGCTTTTGTATTAGATACAAAAAGATTAGTTGGGATGGATAAAATTATGAAGAGAGATGGGATTATTTTTTAACCCATGGTCGTCAAAAGGTTAAAGTTCTCCCAAAATAATGACATAAAGTGAGGGTGGGATAATTTTGGGAAAAACTTTATTTTAATCCTCAAGGTTTCAAAAAATATTAAGTTTTTAAAGTTTTTTTTGAAACAGCTCTTTTCATCTCTAACTTTTTTAAAACTTTTAAAAAATGTTCATACCGTTAGTCAACTGATGGTCAATAATGACTTAAGACAATTTTTAACAACTTAAATTCAAAGATATTTTAGATAATTTAATTTATAAATTCATTATTTTATTAGAATAATTTGGTAATTTACGTAAAACTAACAACCATTAGGGATAAAAATATTATTTTATGCATTCTATTAATATTGACTATCAGTTGATTGACGGTTTTGGACATTTTTAAAGACTTTTTGAAAAGTTAGGGATAAAAAGAGTTGTTTTTAAAAGAGTTTTAAAAACCTAATATTTGTCGAAACCTCAAAGATTAAAATGAAGTTTCCCCGATAATTTTGGGAAGACCAATTTGCCCCTACCAAATATGGGTTGGACAAAAAATAGTTCAAACTCAGTCCTATCCTAGGTACCAAACAAGGCCTTATAGTTTACTTTCTTCAACTTGAGACAATACAATAGTGGTAGTGATTCCTACGTTTCAAGTAGTAATTAATGAAAATGGAAGGAAATTACACTCATTTACTTTTTTATTTTTATATTTTTTACAAGTATCACTTAATTAATGATTTAAGTTTTAATAGCACCTAAAAGTGAAAAATTTTCTTTTTATCCTTAACGAATGTCTCAAATAAAGATTACATTTTCTGAATGAGGATTACACATCTCGAACATATGATCACATATCCCAAACAAAGGCTACATGTCTTGGACACATGCCATATGTCTCGAATTCATAAAAATTGACCCTAATTGAAACAAAATATAAATTTGTATTTTCCAAAACACGAAAACCAATTGCAATTCCTCATCCATGGCTTACTCAAATTTTTTGTATGTTCAATTTCATCATCTATACTCTTCTAAAACAAATCGATTCTATTTTTCATCTTAAAATCCCTAGTAAAATAAACCTCAATTTGAATAAACTCAAAATGTATAATCAATCAATGTTGTTAAACTCGTTGTCTAACTTGCCATGAAGCACATCAAGTCAATCATGGAACTCATCATCGATATCCCATTTTCCTCTCATTAAAGCCGTTGACAATCAGGTTTATCGAATCTCTTTCCCTCTCTTATCAATTCTTTAATTTCTTTGAAGCTTTATGACATTTGCAAACTTTTTTTTTTATTTCACTATATCCATGGAAAATTTTGTCCTAAACCCAAAAAATGTATCACAAAAACTCAAACTATTATGGTGCATTTACTTCAATTGCAAAAATCAGAATGATATGAAATCAGAATAGTTTAGAATCAGAATAATGTATTGAAATCAGAATAAGTTATTTACTTCAATTACAGGAATCAAAATCGAAATCAGCAATATTCTCATTAAGCTATTTACTTTGCTTGGAGATCCAAATGAATTAATTACAAGTTACAAAAATACCCTTGATTAACAATATTTTATACTTCATAAAAAAAAAAAAAAAACTTTCTTAAAATATTGTTACAAGCATATTGTGTACCTATATTACACTTTTTATTTTTGTTAATGTTAATGAATTTCAAACTATCCATAATATATGAAATTGCATTATAATTTCTTTTTTTAATTGTTTTTAAACTAAAATTTCATAATATTATATTCTTTCTCAAATAGGAATATGGTGGTCATTTTTTTGATATATATATCAAAAAAATGACCACCATATTCCTATTTGAGAAAGAATATAATATTATGGAACTTTAGTTTAAAAACAATAAGAAAAAAAATATTATAATGTGATTTCAAATTATGCATTAACTTTAGATTAATAAATTGCTACTAATCTCTTCAAAAAGTCTTTTTAATAAGGGCTATAAAAGTATTTTTAATTTGAAAAGTGAAATGAAAATGAGATTCCCAAGTGGAGTTGTAGGAATGAGATTTTCATTACACAATCTCAAATTCATGTCGGATCCATCATTTCATTTTTATTTTAGAATGATTTTAGAATAAATAAATACCATTAATTATTCTCATTTCTCATTCTTATTCCTCAATCCATCAAGTAAACACACAATTTTAGAGAGAAAAGTCACCCAATAATAAATGCCAATCAATGGAAAAAACTCATACTAATTATACTAGGCTAAACTATCATCTCTAGTGTGTACAAGGGCATGGCGATAAGTAGAACTTTTAACCAAAATTAAGATACTAATTCAAATCTTTTTTCTCTCTCTAAAAAGAAAATCTGAAAAATTAAAAAAAAAATCATTTCTCCAATTTTTATTTAATATGAAGTCATTATGTAACTTTTAAGGGGTTGTATTCAATTTAGAGTTTATTAGAGTTTGACTTTTTTTTTTTAATGATAGATTTTAATGAAATTCATAAATTCTATAGATTTTATATTGATTTTGTTAGAATTCTTTAAGAAATCCAATAAAATCTTTAGGAGAATAGTAAATTTGTTATGAACATTTTTCTTCATATCTAAATCTATCACTTAAATAAAATTTGTGATGTTAATAACTTTTTGAAGTATCTAGATTTTATTAGATTCTATATAAATTTTAATTGGATATATCTAACTTTTATTAGATTTCATACAAATTTAAATTGAAGACACATTGATTTTAATAGATTTCATATAAATTTATATCGAATATATTCAAACTTTTAAAATTCTTTAAATTTCAATAAATTCTTAAATTGAATACAACTCTTTAATTATCGTGTGAATACTTACTTTATAATAAGAAATTGTAAGTTCTTTTATAATTGGAGAAAGAAATTTGAATTTGAAATCCCAGTCTAGTTACCACTAGGTGATCACAACATGTGAGGCTCTTAGGAAGAATATTTTAGATAATTTTTTTTTTTTTTAAATAATGTTAATGACTAAATGGCCTTTTACCAGCAAATTTTATTAAACGGTTTTAATCAAGTAAATAATGCTAGTGAGAGCAGTAAAAGCAACCAGTGCGCCGCCAACTCAAGTGCCACGTCATCGCACGTCCCTTAATCAGCAGCTGGGTCCACATTTGATCTCTCCCGCGAAACACGCATCATTGTCAATCCAATGCCAAACGACGTCGTCTTCTCGATTTCAAGCCGTTTCAACTCTCGACGCAGCCTCTGCTCTCTCTCTCTCTCTCTGTCTATCTCTGTCTCTCTGTCTCTCTCTCTCTCTCTCCCTCTGCCCCAAAGTCCTCGATTTTGTCGAGAAAATCTAGCTCCCCTCTCTTTGCACGCATACAAATAAACTAAAAAAAAAAAGAATTATAGACATGGATCGCCGGAGAAACGGTAGTCCGGTGTACTCCCGCCAGTGGAGCGGCGGATCCAGCAGCTCCGGCTCCTCCTCTCCGGCGCACCCTCACTCCCGCCTCCAGCCCGCCCTATCCACCATTAAACGCAACCAGAACGTCGCCGCCAAGGCCGCCGCACAACGCCTTGCTCAGGTCATGGCCTCGCAGTCCGCCTCCACCTCCGCCGACGATGACGCCGACGACGACGAAGACGACGATCTCGCCTTCCGTTTTCCTCCCGTTCCTTCCAGAGACAGTAAACGCAGTAGCAGTAACCACACTACTACTTTACCTGCGATTTCCATGAGCAGAGCTAATAGATCTCCGTCTCCTGCGGTAATTTCATTCAACATAACCTTAGATTTTGATCTATTTCATTGGATTGTGATTGATCTGATTTGAATAATTTGGTGTTTTGATTAGTTAGGTCGGAACTTTGTAGAAGCAACACCATCAGTTAGGTCATCGTCAGCAGGAAGGCCGTCAACCATGTCCGTTCGAACTTCAGGCTTGATGCCGCCAACTAGACAGTCTGTTAGAACTCCGGTGGCTATACCGCCAATTGAGCCTCCATCTAATAGGAATAGTAGAGGAGATAAGAGGTACATATACTAATCTATGAGGTATACATTGAATCCATTTTATATGTTAAGTTGTCAACCATGAATGTTCAACATTGAGGTTCTTAGTTAGAGACAATTGACAGATTTTAGATGATTTTATCGCATCAAAGTATGTCAATGATCTTTGTCAGCTAGTTATCAGTTGTATATCTATATTTTGCGTAATATGGATGTCAATATGTCATTGTATTTCCTCACATGCCTTTCTGTTGTTATGTATTCTATGGCTGATTTCTTATTGTAAAGCAGAAAAATAATCTGAACTATTTTTTGTGCCTATAATTTGTGGAAGGACTCGCAAATTGTGACATTTATGATTTTTGTGAATTTTTATAGTATGCATGAAGGTGCTAATGATGCCGTAGGTTGATTCATTTGATTAGTGTGTTTTGGGAAGAACTCATTTATTTTATATTTTTCTCAAACTAAATTTGTGTTAATTGTTGCAGGTTTTTGCCAGATATGTCACCTTTGACTGCAAAAGATTCTGGAGATCAACGTGAAGCATCTGCGCTTCGTGATGAAGTATGTCATTCCCACATGCACATATGAGTTTCAATCTTGATGACTCTGAACTATATCCGAAGAAGCTAAAATAGTTTTGAACAAATTTTTAGTGTCACTCTCTGGATTTTGAAATATGATTTCTGAAGTAGTAGGTTTGAAACTAATATGTGTAGTAAATTGCAGCTCGACATGGTACAAGAGGAGAATGAAATTTTACTTGAAAAGGTGAACTACATCCTGAACAAAAGTAATACTGTATTTCTGGCTATGCTAAAAATGATGCATGATATTTATTCCTGAACATGCTGTACAGCTTCATCGTGCTGAAGAAAGGCGTGAGGAATCAGAGGCTAGAGCCAGAGAGCTTGAGAAACAGGTCGGTTATAATCTATTTGCATTTTTTATTTTTACTTTGGTAAGTTGAGTTCTATGTATAAGTAAAACCGGAAAAAAAAAAAAAAAAAAAGGAAGAAGAAGAAGAAGAAGAAGAAGCTATATTGAAGTGTTTTAAGCCATAAAATTAAAACACTGGTATAATATAAATACATCTAGGTGCCAGTTCTTGGAAAATTAGTATACAAGATGGTAGAGTATTTTGATAGCTAGATCCAATTATATATATGTATGTTTCAATACTCAGTAGGTTCAATTCTAATGCTGTAGTTTTAGGTTCAATTATCAGCTAAAATGTATGTTATATACACAGACACTCAAACTTATATTGTGTTCCTGTTTCTATAGAAGTTCATATGCTAATTTTGTGTATCCAATCCCTGTTGCGAACTTTTGGAAGGTATTGAATATGCTTCCAATGTCAAAATTTTTAATTTTGTATTTTGGATGTGTTGGAGAAACATCTCATAATTATTCAAGTACAGACATTGTAGGAGATAAGTATGGTTCTGTTGTAGGACTGTGAGTCAAGCATGATTATGAGGCTACTTCTAGTTTTTTCTTTATAATATACAGTTGCTTGCAAAATACTAAAATTGTTTGCTCTTCATATTTTCGATTTGTATTTCTTGACTTTTTTTTTAACTTTTAAGTCCAATTCCCTGACACCAAAATCCAATATTGCGGATTTGCAGTTATAAGAGTTGTGTCAATATTTTTAATTGTAACTTTCTGTCTAGATTGTTCCAGTTTCTTGAACTTGGATTTAGTATAAGTTGTTGAATATTCAGGTTAATGATGCACGGTATGCACCATTACTTATTTATATATTTGATCATCTGATAGGTTGCCTCTCTAGGAGAGGGTGTATCCCTGGAAGCCAAATTGTTGAGCAGGTTTGATTCAGTGATTTTCCTTTGTCTTTGTGTGTTATTTCATATTCTGGTTAATGATTTTCTTTTCCTTTTTCAAAAAAAAAAAAAAAAATGCAGGAAGGAAGCAGCATTGCGTCAAAGAGAGGTAAACTGAGATCATTCTTTTAGCTGAAAAATTTATTTGATCTCTGACATAAAAATGACCTAGGGTTGGGCTTTTACCTAAATTTTATTATTTTATAGTATTTCTGTTGTTCTTCAGGTAGACAATCTTGAGCTCGGTATATACTCAAAATGTGTTTTCTTTCAGAGGATTTACCTGAACTTTGCTATTAGCCGGTCTTGTCATATTACAATGTGATCGTTGTTTTAAAAACAATAAATTAGAATTGGTTCTGATTTTCTTTTTTTTTTCTCTCTAGCTCTTTTCTAACGGAACAACTTTTGACGCAGGCTGCTCTTAAAGCTGCAAAACAAACAAAAGATGGGAGAGACGAAGAAGTTGTAATTCTTCGTACAGAAATCCAGGTGAAGTATGCTAAGAATACTGGTTATAGTTTATTGTTATCTGAGTTGAAAAAAAAAAAGGCCTTACATTGTTTATTTTAAGCAGAATTTGAAAGATGAAGTAGTAACTGCTATGGAACAGTTACAAGAAGCAGAATCTGAAACAAAAGCACTACAGACAATGACACAAAGAATGATATTAACTCAGGAAGAGATGGTTTGTGTTTGCAACATAACTTAAATTTGTAACACACTGTTTGCACCTTAACTGTATCTGCATCTTGCAGGAGGAAGTAGTCCTGAAGAGATGTTGGCTTGCTCGCTACTGGGGTTTAGCTGTTCAGCATGGTAATTAACTTGCCATTGTAATCTTCTTTCAATTGAAAGATGAAAGGAATTACCTTCTTTTATTCTTGTTTCTCTCTGTTGATTTCTAATTTTTCAAGTTCTTCTGATATCATGGCATCTTATATTTCTATTAATCACAACTTTTTCACTTTGCAGATAGTTTGAGTTCATTCTTTAAGTGTAGTGATTTAAACGTTTAAGTTGATTCTAGATATTATGTACAACACGCATAAATGAGTCTCTTATGGGTTCCCTGGATTTTAATTTAGTAGTTGCATCTGAGTTGCTTTTTGCTGGGGCTGCTTTGATTCTCTGTAGGCATTTGTGCGGATATAGCAGTATCAAAGCATGAGCACTGGTCAGCTTTTGCTCCTCTTCCTTTTGAAGTTGTGATATCTGCTGGACAAAAGGCTAGGGAGGATTCGTGGGAGAAAGGTAAGTTTACCTACTTACAATAACAGCTTATCTGCTGTTGTTCTTACTTTAAGTAAAGTTTCCATGGTATGTCATTTAATTGTGATTTGGTGTGAATTGAGCAGGTGGTGGTGATCCAGATAGGAGTAAACTTGTTCGAGATTTGAGTGATCTAACAGGAGAAGGAAATATTGAGAGTATGCTCTCAGTTGAAATGGGGTTGAGAGAATTGGCTTCTTTAAAGGTTTCTCTCTTTTCCTTTGAAATAAAAATTTTAATTTATTTAACTACTTTCTGCATATGGAGAATATGTTTTTAAATATTAAATATGGCTATGTTATTGTATATGTTTTTTTTTACTTTATTTTTCATGGTGCCTTAGATGTTGAATGTATGCAGAATACCCTCTAAAAGAGGTATATTGCTACAAAAATATTTTCAGGAATAAGCTACACACACACACACACACAAACAAACCTCTAAATGTAAGAGATATATTCGAATAAAGTTTTCTCCCATTGGATTGATCATATGGCTTATATTAAGTCTAATAAAAAGTATTTTAAAATAATATATTTTAATTTATATTAGCTACTTTTCTCACACTAAGACTGTATCTTTATTTTGGACACAATCCGGAATGACGGTCTCTCTCTTACCTATGATCAACTTCCCAATCTCAAGGTTCTCATCTCTGCCTCTAACTCTCTTCCACACCCCCATTTTGGACCAAAGCAACTTAGAGAAGAGAACTGAAATTAGGTATGTTCTTGGTGATATATTGGTGAGTTAGTGATTGATTTGGCATTGATGGGTTTTGAATTTTTTAAAGAAAATTAATCTAGGTCTCGTCTAGTTTGTCTTGGGTTTGTGTTTAATTTTTTTTACAGGCATTTGGCCTTTTTCTGATTTGTGTTGGAGTAAAAACTTTGATTTATCTGTTTTGTTTAACAAAATTAACATGTTGATAACAAATACAAGACCCAAATAAGTGTTTTCAAAACTTTGAATTAGTTCTTCAAAACAAACCAAAACCCAAATGTCTTCAAAACGTAAGAGCATGAACCAGAAACAAATTGGTAAGACCTAGATTTTTTATAAAAAGAAAAATTGAAAATCTATCTAAAGCCAAATTAGTCATGAGCCCAACTTTCATTGACATTCGTCAAGAACATACCTGCTTTTGATTGCCTTGGTTGCTTTAATCCTAAGAGGGGGGAGTGAGTCGTAGTATATGAGAAGCATTTAATATATAGTGAGAATTGGGGTAAATAACATCAAATGAGCTGGCCCGTCTGTCACCTTCGCTAACTTATTGAGTTTTTTGGTACTAAAGTAAGTGCAGTGATAAAAGTGACCTGCATCAACTCAAGTAAAGCTTTAAACCACCTTGTTTATTTCTCTTTATCTTTCCTTTATTCTCATGTTCTCTCTCTACCAAACCTTCTTTTCTTTTCTTTCATCAATACGGCTATAAAATCATCAGATTTGCACGTTTGAGACCAAATTTAATTAGACCTACCAAACATCTAACAAGAGATACAACTCTTGGATGAATTTAATGAAATGTAAAGTTGTTAAGAAAGTTGATTTTCATACTATAAGTTGTTGCAAAGTGTGGTTTTCCCTTTAAAAACCATGAACTTTATTCATTTTATATTTATTGATGTTAAATTGAAAAAGTTGCATTGTTCTGTGATTTGATAACAAACATTAGGAATAAAGATAGTTTATACTAGGACTTATTTTTTAATGTCTTGGAGACTTTTTTTCTTTGAGACTTATTCATACCTTGGAGACTTCTTTTGTGCCTTCAAGACGAATTTTTGTCTCCAAGACTTATTTTGTGTCATTAAGACTTTATTGTATACTTTTGAGACTTTTTTATGCCTTCAAGACTTATTAATAGTGAAACTCATTTTATGACTTCAAGACTTATTTTATACCTTTGGGACTTCTTTTATAGCTTCCGGGACTTATTGTAGTTGTTGCGCCTTATTGGGGTGCAAGACTTATTGGTCGATATTAAACAAGGATATTTTTGTTCAAATGACAAGAATTTGCTAAATAACTCAAGTTACTTATTAGATGACAATCACAAAAAGTCATCACTAATAAGTGCTTTAAAGAAGGAGCTCTAATATATATTGCAATATTATTTTAAAATACTTCTTATCAAACAATATATAAATCATATAATTATTCCAGTGGCTGAAAAGTTGGTCAGGATATAACTCTTATACCGTGTGGTTTGCATGCTAAAACTTATTTTTATTATCTATCTTTGTGTGTGTGTGTGTGTGTGTATTTTTGATTGTATTTTCATGATGAAAAGGAACGTTGTCATTTTATCAAGTGGTAGTTTGTAACTTAATTTATAGAATGATGGATCAGTGTTACTTCGATTAAACAACTTTGATTGTATTTAACAACTTATATGTTTGGAACTTTAATTTCGTTTTTGTGGATTATACATATTGTTTTAAGGTTGAGGATGCGTTTGTGCTTGCATTGGCCCAACATAGAAGACCAAATATGGTTCGGCCATCCACCTCTGGTAATTTTATTTATCACTAACAAATTCCATTTTGCTCCAATGTTTAGTATTCCTTGACCATATATGCAAATTTAATTCCTTTATTCATATGTCAGCTCTAGCCTTCACTAATATACTTAAAAATGAAAGTTTTAAAGAGCTTTTTTGGAATTGTGGTACTTATGATCATGTAACTCTTCAATCTAACATTTGACCAGCATACATCAAGCATTCAAGCTGGAATAAATTGAAATCATTCAAAATAAAATATAAAATATAACCGGCTTATCATTCCTCATGATCACCAAATGTTCTGCCAAATTTTTTATTTCCAAAACTTATTAGGATTGCAAATAAATAAAATGAAAGTTTCTGTATCCATGAAATGATTCGAAATAAATCGATAAATCATTGCATTATGGTAGACAAACTTAAATTAATATTAATTCATACAAATCATTGCAGCATTGTAGACAAACTTAACTTTATATTAATCCATGCAATGTTACACTCCTAGAATCTCCTATGCATAAATGTATTATAAAAATTTTACAAATTCATAACTCTTAATTAATTGTATCATGACCCAGATAAGAGCATAACACTTGATGATTAAATTCTCTCTGCTCCAATCTTTGTAGAGGAAATAACATAATGGCTACATAATGATCATAACACTTGATGATCAAATTCTAGGTCTCTGCTCCAATCGTTGTGAAAGAACTAACATAATAGCCACATAATAAATCACAATTAACAAAAACAGCTGTTAAAAAATGTATTTGAGAACGGGGTGAGTTGTTAACTGAGTAGAATCACACTTTGTATGGTTGGATGGAGATCAATCAATAAATTTAAATAAATTTTACAAATTCTTACAACTATGACATGAAAAGTAATCCTGAGGTAACAACATTTTAACAAAAAATTAATTGATGTAAACATTTGATATTAATAGCAGTACATGAAAATAGTAGGATGGGGATCAATCAATAAATTTGAAGTAAATTTTTCAAGTTCTTACAACTATGACATGAAAAGTGATCCTGAGGTAACAACATTTTAACAAAAAATTATTTGATGTAAACATTTGATAATAATAGCAGTATATGGAAAAAATGAGATGAAAATCTTAAAATCTATAAAACTATTATTTGCATATAAATTAAGGAAAGGTTTACCGTTCCTTTTTATTTTTGTTTGAAACAGGACAGGTTTAGTATGTAGTGTCACCTGACTCACCTCTACTTTTAATGATATGGGCAATTCAATATTAGTGATTGTATTGACAAGTAACTATATTAGTGAATAGTTATCAATGGTGTCAGTTTTGCCACTATTAACATAATATCATATCAATAATCAGTAGTGCCACTCATACCTTGGTTTATTTTACCAGCCCCAGCATCAATAATCATATTAGTCATGCATAGAGAAACTACTGGCATGAGTGAAAATGTTTTTTTAGGAATATATATATATATATATATGTAAATGTTTGTTTTTGATTTTCAGATACCAAATCACCTGGAGATCCGAAGTTTGTGGAGGCAGTTGGTAAGAGATTTATGCTCATCTGTGGCTGTTATATGCTTTTGCATTGGTTTTGCTATGATAGTGAAGGTCCTAATCTAATCATATTGGAGAGAGTGCATGCTGGTTTTACGGGCACCTGTGCCTTAGAACACAAGTTTAGTCTTTTTAGTGCCATACCTATCTGGATCTGCACTGCATGCTTGGACTATCAATTCAAAGATTGAATTTCTGCACTTTCATGATCTTTATTGTTACATTTTGCATGGTGGATATTTGTATGTGACTTCTGTTAACCATTTTCATTCCCTTTGCCCACAGAATTAAGTGAAGAGGAGGCAGAAGATGTTCTTTTCAGAGAGGTCAGCTGCTTTTTTATATTAATTTCTTTATTATTTCACACTGACTCTGCTAGGAACCTCTTGTATACTATTACATCATTGCCTTTCATCTTTGATCATGCCATTGTACTAGTAAGAATAAAAAGAAGATGTTTTAACTACTCTATAAATGTAATAGTTTGTCATGATCCCAACTTGTCCTAACCATACGTCTACGTGTATGTTCACATAGGGGATCCAGCTTATCTTTTTGAGTTTTTGCATTTCCATTAGGTTCACATAGTTTGTCACTACTTTCATTAGGATTTGATTTGTGACGGCACCTTTTACACAAGCTGTTCCTCTCTCATATATACATATATGTATATCTTTTTTTTTTTTTTTGATACGTATATAGAGCTTCTATGATCAGTATATCCAAACTTTTAAATTATTAGGATCATCAATCAAAATATTCATTGCATTCTCTTTCCTAAAAAATTTTGTCTCCTATTTAATTCAAATGTAATGAATGTCTTTGATTGGCGGTTCTAACAATTTAAAAGTTAGGATGCAGTAATTATAGAAACTTTATATATATATATATATATATATATAACAATTTAAGCTAGAAGTGGCTCTTTCTATCTGTTAGAAACCAATTAAATTAATTTTTGTAGTTTATAGTAAGGTTGGCCACTTGATGTTTTCACCTAGTTACCTGTCCCAGTGCAGGCCTTACTTAGGTAGTTGTATGTTGCCTCGGTTTCTCTGTTTTTAGTAATGATGTTTATATTATGATAAGTAGCAGAATTCATTAGTTCTTGTAACTTGCATGTATAGGCTTGGCTGACTTATTTCTGGAGAAGAGCTAAAGTGCATGGTGTTGAGGAGGATATAGCAGAAGAGCGACTACAGTTGTGGATCAGCCGTAGTGGGCAGTCACGAACCTCACATGATGCTGTTGATGGTAATATCACTTTTCTGGCTCTGTTTTTACTTTAACTAGGCGAATCTGTTTTCACTCTAACTATCCCACAATTTATAGTTAAATAACCCCAAGTCAGGTAATCTAGCAAGTGGTAAAATATTAATCCTTCTATACGAAACCTGTGGGAAATTTGGAGTAATTTGTCTTTATGCTTAAGTGAAGTCAATGGGAGTGTGGTAAATAAATAAACAAATCGTTTAATTTCTTTGAGCTTGCTTTTATAGACTTTCAGTGCATATTTTATGACAGCATGTGTTTAATTAGTGCAAGACTTCATATCCTTATCATAATAAAATATAAATGGTTGCCTTGGATGATATGCTTTTGCATAGTATTATTTATGTGCTATTGCAGCTGCCTGATGTATCATTGTGACAGTTGAGCGAGGTTTATTGGAGCTGAGGAAGTTGAGTATAGAGCAGCAACTGTGGGAAGCGTCCCGGAGAGAAAGTGACCTGCCATCTATTGCCGCGGTGAATCAGAAATCCGGCGGTGATTCAGATCTTTCTTAATGATGGACATTATTTTTATTATTATGGCAGCCTTTTTCTTTTTCCCTTTTTTGTTTTTCCCTTCGAGATGAGAATTTACTTGCTTGTGCCAATTTTTATGCAAATATAATCTTTATCTTGTTGATTCATATGCATTCCAGTCCGAGTCACCTGCCGCCTAAACATTGGTACCCACAGGCAGTGATGAGCAATCACTAGAGGTGGCGCGAGTTGGACCTGTAATTAGATTACTTATATTATACATTTGAGTGTAGTATGAATGCGACTGTTTTACAGTAAGTTTCTTTTGTTTAATTGATTTTGTAATTCATTTTTCTGTGCTGTAGTCAAGTTCCAATTTTAAAAGCATGTTGATTCGAGTATTTTCTTTTCATTCTACTTTGATTTAGGCTAGGTTGATCCAATGATTTGACACTACACGTCCTCAGGTCACGCTAAAATTATTGCTGTACTCTATGGGTACTCAACAAAATCGCTTTGGGAAAATGATTTTATTAATGCTTGATAAACAAAGGTAACAAAAGTAAACGATTAAATTTGTCCAAAATCCATGCGTCACAGCTGCTGTGAGAAGCTTCTTACAAATATGCCCAAGCTGCGGACAAATAAACAACAATTTTGAGTTAGGAGAGTGCATCAGCAAATCATAGTGACAAACAATTTGGAACTTTTGAGCAACAATCAAAGAAAATAGAAGGTGAAGATCTAGCGGATTTGCAAACAATTTCAGGATCAAGAGGATAAGGCATTAACATGCAGTGAGAGTAACAAGTTGCTCAGATGACTAAATCAAGACGTCAAGAAGAACAGAGAGTCATGTAAACAATGGCAGTTAATAAAATGCCAACAATGGCAGTAGGTTGGCTAATAACATATAATGAGGAGCATGATCTTCTGAACAGTGAAAAATCTAATGATACACCGGAAGTATGAAATGGAAAAGCTTGTTTATCTTAAGCAACTCGTGCCACCCGCCTCTATAATCAATTCATCATTAAAAGCCGTACAGGCCATCTTACAGCCACCATTCATTGATGAGATTCAACACGTAAAGAGACTACAGAAGTCTTGAAAGCTTATGATGAAACTACAGACCCTTGCCATTACATTCAAGATGGTAAATGGAATTGACAACCATCTTTTATTATGCCTTATAACTGAAGTGAATTGAATTGAAGAGCTTTGAATTTGATTGTCGTAACAGCCCTCTTGGCAGGTCACTTTTACTTGCATTCATATAAATAAGACTTGCGTTAATTGTTGAATTCTTATTTTGACAGCAAAATGGACATGGGGTCTACTATGAAACATTTTCTGGTAATTCTTGTGGCGACATCTATTTGCAAGCCAACAATGGCAGGGTGGCTGCTTGCGAAGAACACGGTCGTCATCGAGAACAGTTTTCGTTCCAATGCGAAATACTTGTACGTTCATTGCCATTCCACGGATGATGATCTTGGGGAACATTGGCTGGCTAGTGGCCGGAAATACTCGTGGTCGTTCGACACAAATTTCTGGGGAACAACCCGTTTTGATTGCTATGTGCAATGGGGAAACAAGAAGAAATCTTTTAAAGCTTATGATTTTAGTGGTTATTATTGTTGCATTGATAATGGAATTGTTTTCTGGTCTATCAAGGAAGATGGTCTCCTTGCAGTTAGTAAAGAGAAAAATATGAAACAAGATGTTCTTGCTTCTCTTAAATGGGATTAATTAGTGATTAATAAAATGTTTGTAGTTTGTGTATGTCAACAAGTTAAAAGCAATAAAATTTGGTATGTTTGTTGAAAAATTATGATCAATGCAGTTGGATTATAAAATTATATATTTACATGTTTATAATCGTTTATAACATTTTACATTTTAAGTTTCTATGAACAAAATAAGATTATCCTTTTCAAAAATAAATAAATAAATAAGATTATCAAATTACACTTATAAGAGTAGATGAGATAAAAGAATGAAGATGATTCTTTAAAAAACAAATGAAGAAAATTAAATTAGACTAAATTAGCATCATAATATGTTCAATAGGAGATTGTTTTAATTTTGTAAGATATTGTATTAAATTTAAAAAATTAAAATAATAATATCATTCTCTTTAGGAGGATTGAGATTCTATAAGATTGGAAATGTAAAATGTCCTATAATATAATGTTTTGTGTATACTGGTGAATTTATGAGTATATCATATAAAATAAGATAGAGTGGTAGTTTTTAAATGATTATCATTCTAAATAAGTTTAATTTTTCTTTCAAGAATTTTTCAATCAGCAATTATTATTATAGGCTTAAATTTTCTCATCAATTTAATTCATAATTTTCCCACTTGCCACTAATAAGTTCCTGCTACAATTATCACTCGCTAAATGTGCCAATTTTTTCCTTTCTTTCTATTCTCAAATTGTCGTTGGTTCCTAAGTCAGTGCCACAATTAGTCAAATTACTTGTCTTTTAATTGCAAACAGCTAAATAAATAGCCCTTTCTTTGGTGAAGCAAACAATGCCACCACTGAAATAGCAGCAAGTTTCTCCCTGCTGATTCGTGACTTTGGAACCCGAAATTGCTTTGGTGCCTTCGGTGATTCAATTTCAAGTTATTCGCTTGGCTCTTCATGCGTCAATCATGATGATTTGAAGCACCAAATGCAACAAAGCAATTTCGGGTTCCCAAGCCACGAATCAGCGGGGAGAAACTTGCTGCTATTTCAGTAGTGGCATTGTTTGCTTCACCAAAGGGCTGTATACGGAAGAGTAATCACATATGTGAAGGGGTGAAGAGGGTTCAAATTTAATTTAATTTTTCACTTACTGAACATAATTTAGATTTGTTGCAGATTTAAGTGAATATATATATGAGGTTGTAAGTACATGTAGAGATTCTTTACACGCCAGATATTTGTATGTAGTGCAATAACATTTTACATTTCAAGTGAACAAATAGACAGATATTTGTATTTTTTTGATTTGCACATTAGTCAGATATTTGTATGGAGTGCATTTTTTGCGCTTCTTTGATCGAATAAAAACTGGTGACTTCAGCCTGCCTGCTCTGTTTGAATCCAATAAAATTGAGAGAAAAAAAAAAATTCCTCATATTAGTTTACTTTGTCATCACTTTGTTTCATGATTTTGTGGGAAATGTTTGTTGAAATGCTATTTTAGGGAAACGAGATTTGCTGCTTGCAGTTAAAGGACAAGTAATTTGACTAATTGTGGCACTAATTTAGGAACTAATGACAATTTGAGACTAGTAAGAAAGGAAAATTTTGGCACATTTACCAAGTAATAATTGTAGCAGGAATTTATTAGTGACAAGAGGAGAAATTGTGAATTAATCGATGAGAAAATTTAGGGCTATGATAATAATTGCTGATTAAAAATTTTTGGAAGAAAAATAAAATTTGTTTTGGATGATTAAAATGGAAAGCAAGAAACACATTAACTATTGTATTGGGATATCCAGTTAAGGACAGCTGTTAATGTGTTGTGTGACTTGTGTCTTTGCTTTGGGTTTCAAGTGCCTTGCAAGAAGAATAGGCTGTCAACACTAGCTTTCAAGCCGTAGTACAAGCCAAATTATAACCGAGTAGACATTCATGTTAGCTGATTTTAACTAAAAGTGCTTTTCTAGATTTACTTATAGTTTACTTGCACTAATTTTTTTAACATACATTTATGTACAGATAGTTTGGTGTTGTCAGGATCTTAGAAGATAAACTACTGTAAGCACAACCTGTATAATAATTCCCACTACTTAAGAGACTAGAGTGGGATACTAGTATGTGCACTAAGGTAGTTCTTTTGGTTGCAAAATTGGTTTTGATAAAACCAATCTCAACATGTGTTTTTCGTATTTTAATTTGGGCTAGTTATTTGTGTCTTTGTTGGTGTTGAACCATGTGAAGCCTGTGTGCTGTACACACTAAACAATTGAAGAAACCAGGATTAAACAATTTTAGTACAAAAAGGAAATTAAAGTTTTGTTGACTGATAATCATAGATATATATTGGCTATAATAGACAAGCAATTAGATCATTTTAGAAAAAAATTTATAACACAATCATCTTGTAAAAAAGAATTAACTTTAAATAGACTTATGTTTGAAATTAAAAGAATTTGTATGATGTTGCTAGTGCAGTCATAGAAAAAAATCAATAATATATACATATTAAAGAATTGTGATTCGATGAGAGACTGCTCGTCTTAGATATATAGCCATGATTAATTTATTCTTTTATGTTTCACAGATTAGGTACTGTCAATCTATGGCTTGCTTCATTTATTTGTTCTGAGACTGGGATTTTTAGAGTTTTGGCTGCTTCTCTTGATTGTTGTGGCGTTTTTCTATTTTAATTGCCAATGCCCTCCTCCAACAAAATCAAAGTGGGTTGGACTTGGTTCCATATCCCATTTCCATTGGGTTTACCAAGTACACCCTACAACCTTATCTTTTAGCTCCTACAATTAATTCAATATTCATGGGAGAAAAATAAATAGCTGCTAGTATACCCATAGAAAATAAGTGAAGGTGATTTGACACATGTAGATAAAGAATTTATATGATGTACTGTGATTAAACACGGCTACAAGACTAGAAAATTTTTTCAGTAATATATACATATTAGTTTCCCGATTCAACCAATTTCATATATATTTTGGATTTTGGATTTTGAATCCATTTCTCTCTATATATATATTTTAATACTTGGTTGATTCATTCGGTTTAATTAATTGTTCTATATTTCGTTTAAGGAAAAATAGTGAGATTGAATTTTTAGGGTTGTCAATTTGGTGTTTTTGATAATTTGAATGATGAAGGTGAGATTTTGAAAAAGGAGGTGGGTTTGTGGAGATTAATCAGAGCCGTAGAACGGTTTCAGCATCATGAGTGAGAGTTAAAGAGGAAAGTTATAGTGGTAGTGTATATGCACTGGAAACGTCTAGCAGAATATAGCCCTATTATGTGAACCAAGTAGGAACGCAATTAGAAGAGTGGGGTTTTGAAAATACTTTTAATGTTATTTTATTTTTATTTTATTTTATGCTGTTTATGTGACAATTGAAATTGTATTAAAATAAGTGAGGTCTTTTAAGTTATGGTGGATGATTATTATCTATTAGTTGTCAACTGTTTTTTTTTTAATTGAATTTTGGGATTTCCATGTGTGATCAATATACTTATAAATGGGAGTAACATAACAAGGAATTGAGAAAAGGAAAGGCAAAATTGGAGGAAATTATAGTAGTTAGACTGTGGCACAGAGCAATTTATTATTGCAACTTCTGGTTGAAGCCATCAATCATGGATGGTTTGATGCTAATGGATTGCTAAGCAAGCAACTAGTGAAAACATCAATACTCTCTATTCTCAATGAAAAACTTAATTGTAATAAGACTTACAATAATTATCAAAGTTGATTGAAATGGATTAAGATACAATATCAAAGATATACTAAACTTATGCGTCATAGCTCTGACGTTGAATGGGACCCAATCACGAGGAGATTCACTATTAGCGAAGAAGTATGAGAAGGCTATTTTAAGGTAAGGTTCTTGAATTTTTGTTTATATATATATATGTATGTATGTATGTATATGTATATATAGTTTGATAACTTTTTATTTTAGGTTTTGTATATTAACTTTTTATTTTTGGCTTTTCTTTATAGTCTCATCCAAAAGAACGACAATTTCATATAAAAAATTATGTAGATTATAATGATTTAAGGGTTGTAATTAAGAATGCAATTGTTTTAGGGAGACACGCAGTTGAATTGGGTAATGATACCAACGTAAGAATACTTGAAGTTCAAGATAGACATACCAATATTGAAAATCATATGTATGATCAGAATAATAATGCATTTGTGCAAAATCAACATGAATCATCATACCAAGCTTCGTCACTTTAATGATCTACTTCACCCAAATACTATCAGGGCATGAGTTCAGAGGTTCCTTCAAAGAGCACCAATAAGAAAAAGACGAATAGAATTGATTATGAAGGATCTAGCTCATTTGAGAATAACCAAAGCAAAGTTATAGATAAAATTTCTCTTGTCATTGATTCAATTGCCATTGATTTTCGAGAAGTGCGCAACCTAATAGAGAAGAGGGAGAGTGATAGAGAGAAAAGGGAAATAGAGGGAAAAAAAAAAAAAAAAGTAATATATGAGATGCTATAAAGTAGATTTCAAACTTAGATAATTCTGCCTGTTACAAGACGCTTGCAATGTTTAATACTAAAACAAAAAAGGATGCCTTTTTGAAGATGTCACTTGAAGAGCGTACAACTTAGATACTATATCTTTGAATGAATGTGGTTATATGAACATCATATAGTTTAGTTTAAAATATTTTGGTATAGGTTTAAATTTGAATTGCTTTCAATGACTAGTTAGACTTGTTTTTATTATGACTTGTTTATCATTTTTTGTTGGAACTAGTTCACACTTATTAAAGTTTGTTTAATTTGTTTTGATATTATTGAAATATTTATTATGTTTTGTTGATTAAGTAATAGTTAATTATTATTGCTTTTGTTTTGTGATTTGCATGTCTATCTATAATATGAGATGTTTTATTATTATTTTTGTGGTTGTTTGTAGTGTTATATACATAATGAGTGCGGCAATTATGATAATGACAAGCTAATAATTTGAGACTAGCTTGGACTTATTTTATATATATAGTTTTGTTTTTGTTTGTAGGTAGTTTTCTATATAAAATGGATCATTGTAGCATAATTAATGAAATAGAAGAGATGGAAGTTGAGGAAGAAGGAATTGAGGGAGAAGAAGTGGAAGATATGGAGGGAGAAGAAGATGGGGAAGATATGGATGAAGAATTTTATGAAGCCATTAAATATTTATTGATGGCAATTCAAACAGTAGTCCATGTGCTACATGAGTTTATGATTCTCATATGTGCTTGTTATACTGAACGTCCATTAACTCAACGACCAATAACTACAACTTAATACAATTATATACATAGAGTATTGAATAAGGATCCTCAAGATTTTGACAATTGTATCAAATGTATCCAGATGTGTTTCACAAGTTATGCAACATTTTAAAAGAAAAAACACTTTTAGAAGATACAAGATATATTTGTATAGAAGAAATGTTTGGCACATTTTTACTAATTGTAGGCCAAAATAGTAGATACTGTCAAACTCATGATACATTTAGCCAATGATATTTCACTACTAGCAAAAACTTCATCAAAATTCTGAAGGCATTGAACACAATTGCACCAGAGTTAATGGCCAAACCCGAATCCACCATGTCATCTAAGATAAAGGAAAGTACAAGATTTTACCCTTACTTTAAGGTAAATGTTCCATTATTTATATATATATTTATTTAATTATTAGTTATAATAATATTGTTAGTCTTATAATAATTATTATAAGTTATTAAAATGTAAACTTTTATTTTTATTTAAGGATTGTGTTGGAGCTATCGATGACACACATATACCAGCAATGGTAACTAAATGCAATGCTACCAACTATTGCTATCGTCATGGAACAATATTACAAAATGTATTAGCAACTTGTAACTTCGATTTGAAATTCATATATGTGCTTAGTGGGTGGGAGGGGTCAGCTCATGATTGACGAGTGCTGAACGACGCTTTATTAAGGAGGAATTGGCTTAAAGTGCCACATGTTAATAATTTATTATTAATTTTAATTATAATTTTTTGTTAGGAAATTAATTTGACATTAGATAATACATTACATATTAATTATTTGTGCATGGAATCAAGCAAATATTTCTTAGTGGATTGCAGATTTTCAAATCGACACCACTTAGCTCCATTTAGAGGTGTTTGATATCATCTTCCAGATTTTGCTGGTCAAGGTCGTGACCTTGAAAATGAAATTGAGTTATTCAACCTTCATCATTCTTCCCTAAGAAATGTTATTGAAATGATATTTGGTGTATTCTAATCAAGATTCACAATTTTCAAGTCCGCACCTCCATTCCCATATCAAACACAAGCAGATCTTATGTTAGCTTATGCAGGACTACATAATTTTCTTTGTAAGGAATGTCGGTTTGATGAATTTTTTATTGAATCAGATAATGAATCTTCTTCATCTTCATCACCACCAACTAATGAAGAGGAATTTCAAGCAGCTTTTCAAATGCAAGAGTAATAATGAGAAAGCGCAAACCAATGGAGAGCTAGTATAGCTACAAATATGTGGAGAGATGCTAGGGCGCAAAATGACAACAATGACAATTACGAAGAATAGTTTCTTAGGACTTCTATAATGCACATAATTTCATAGTTGTTATATTTTTCAATTTAGGATTTAAAAAAAAAAAACCTATTAGTTTGGGATTGTTGAAACTAGTAATTTTTTTTTTTTTAATTCAACAACTGATCTCAATAAATAGATGTAATTTTTTTTTTTTTATAATATCAAAATTTTCATTAATGCGATTTATATAAATAAAATAATCATATAAGCAGTGAAAGTTAGACCAAGTTTTACAACATACTACTCATCATATGATTTTTTTTTTTAAGATAAATCATTAACGATTCTATTTAAATATATCCAATTCCATTTAAATCAATGTAAAAAAATCTAACAAACTCTAAATAGAATTCCAACAAAATCCGGTGGCATCCATTGAATAATCCAGCAAACTCTTAAATAAAATTCTAACAAAATCTGTTGGAATCCATAGAATATATAGAATCCATTAAAATCTATCATTAAAAAAATACTCCAACAAACTCCAATAAAATCTAGATTGAATACACACCCTTAAAAGTATTTGTTTACGGATATTTATGATTAAAAAAACAACATCTATGCCCTTTCAACTAACATTTGATATATTAAAAAACAACTAAAAATAAATAACTAAACAAATTTCTTCTCAAAGCTCTTTCCTTCTCTAAAGAGAGAAAGTCCTCTCTCCCTTAGAGAGAGAGAGCACCGTAGAAAGTGATTCTCGACTAAATTCGGACAATTTTTCACGTCATCTTGCTTCCTTCATCTCTCATTCCTCGTTGTTTTCTTCTCTTCTATTTTTCCTGATTTTGGGGTTTTTAGGGTTGGATCTAGTTGATAACTAGATCTGGCTCTAAAAACCCATTTTGTTCTGGTTTTGGGTGTGTATTTTCAGGTGTTGGATGGAAATTAGTAGTGGCACACCTCGTTGGTGGTCAGAAGCAGTGATGGATATAGAGTGCTACAATTGGATTTCAACGCTGCAATCATGGTCTTATGGTACCTTCAGGATGGTTTATTCAAGCTCAGGGAAAATGTATGGTTGTAGTAGGGGTGTTCCCATCTTATGTTCCTTGCCTGTCTCCTAGTAGCCATCTTTGTTTTTGTCTTTTGCTTTTTGGAGGACGTATTATATAGGTTATTTTGGGTGCTACTAGTTTTCAATTATGTTTTTAGTATTTAGTTATCTAGTGCTTAGTTGTATATGAATGGCTAAATACAGTGTTACCTTATCATTCTCATGATTGGGAATTGCCTGGTATTCTATCTGGTCTTCCTTGTTTGATCCTTTGAAGGAAAGAAGCTTTGTTGTCTTTGTGCATAGTTGGTAGCCCAAATTTGGCCGGTTTTAGAGTTGTAATATTTTGGTTTATAAATTTAGGATAGTGGTAATGGAATTTCCAGTATTTCAAAAAAATAATAATAAATAATAAATTCTTAACCAATAAATATGTTGATGCACAGCTTGATGTGTATAAAATATTGATATCTTATTTAAGGCAGTTCAACATATTACATTGACTAATGAAATGTTGAAACTTTTTGTATTAACAGACTTGACAAAATGTCGTAACATTTTATGTCACTTGGATTGACTAAATGTTGCAACATTTTATAATATCATGTTTGATAAAATGTCGTAATATTTTTTCCCTGATGGCAAATTACTGGTTGAGAGATTCAAGATTATTTTTCAGATAAATCTTTTTTGACTAATTTATCTCTCATGAATTATCAACGTCTATTATGTATTGATCAGGTTGGATTTTGTCAAGTAAAATAAGTTTCAAAAAAAGATAAATATAGTTGATTGTGATTATGCTACCTTATCTTTTAAGAAACTTATCATATGAAGTTTATCAATATTTAATTGAGTGTTTTCATAGGAAAATGATTCTTCAAAGCGTGTCAAGAAATCATGATAAGATTGATAATTTTTTCTTTAGATAATTATCTTCTCTTTTCTCTTGGTTATTATCTTTTTGGATTAATCCTATTTTATCTCACAGCTCTTGATGTACACAAAATTACTATATAAGCAGTTGATCAAACTAAAATATTCAAGCAAGTAGACAAGAAAATAAGTTGAGAAGTGAACTTAGAATGAAGAATTGAGTGATTACTTGTAAAGATTTAGAGAGCTTGTTCTCTAAGTCATTTTCTCATATGTTTGAGTGACTGAGTTGAATTAGAATTATGCCCAGAAGCTTGTTAGGATGACAAGCTTGTGAAGTCCTCTGGAGAGGATAGGTTGTAGATAATTAAAGAGAGTTTAAGGAAGCTGGAATTATAGAGAGTAAGGAAATCTTGCCACAACCTCATTAGTGGATTTGAGTTTGCAACAAAACTAGGAGAAAGTTTTGGTTCGCATAAGTCAAGCACAGGTTGTACCTTTTTAAAATCATTAATGAGTGGAATTCTCTGGACATGGTCTCATAGATATAAAGTAAAACCGAATTACGTTAAAAATGTTTTTGTGTTATTTATTTACTTTACTACTCTTACTTGTGTAGTAACATTTTTAGTTTAAAAGTGTTACAACAAAATATATGATCAATTATTTATTATCTTAATCATTTATAAATATCTTTAATCTCATACATTCAATATAATATTATCATTAAAGGAATAGATATGATACGAGATTAGAAGTATCTTGTGCAGGCCTATCCACAAGGGTCTTATTATACACGATTTTGCAACACCTCATCGTCCAAATGGAGTACCCTATTCATTCATAGAGCCATGGGATACCACTGTTGCATCCATTTGTAGAGAAATAAAGCAATTGAGAGTACCGAGTGGAGAATAGAGTGCAGGTTGCACAGATAGTGATGAAGGCTCCTGATGTGATATGGGATGAGTAGTATGATGCCATCATGGATGCATTCATTGTCACCAGCTAGTGGTTCACTATTCCAAATTGGGTTTCCAATTCCATTCAACTAGAAGCCCATAATTTGGGTTTCCAAACGACTGGCAATCTAGCAAAACCTAATCTGTCATCAAACATCATCATCAATCTCCCACAATAACCATCATTAATCATCAATCCAAAATAAAATAAAAAAAAAAAAAAAAAAATCATCAATCATCAATCCAATTTTTTTTAAAACTTTTTTTTAAAAAAAAAAAGACTTTTTTAAAATGAAATAGTTAGATTGAGAAAAGAGAGTGAAACAGAGGCACGCCCCTCTACTTGGAGATGGGTCTCCATCCCCCATCCCCGACAATGGACATCGATGATGGAGACCCATAGCTACATCAATGAAGTCAACGATGGAGAGATGGATTTAGTGATGGATCTAGAAATCCATCTTTTAACACTTATTTTTTCCTTTTTACATCAGTTGATGATGGACAATGCATATCAATATGTTTTTTTAAAAAATATTTTTTTTTTCCATTTTTAATTATTTTTATTTTTTAAATTATTTTTCATTTTTCATTTTTTAATGTTTAATTTTAAAATTTTCTTTTTGAAAATAAAATGGTGAGGGCATTTTTTTACATGAAAAATTAATAGTTTAACACCTTTGACTGTTAAAGTGGGATTCTTGTTACGAAAAACGAAACTCTGTATCCATGTATTTAAGTCATTACCTTGGGGGAGGGGGATACCTTATGTAATTCACTCTAAATATTAAAAAGTAGGATTGTTTAATTTATTTATTTTTTTTTAGAATGGATTGTTTATTTTTTTTTAAGAATGGATTGTTTAAAAGTCTAATAATACTTTTTTATTAGATAAATAAACAAAAATAATCATATTTCATTTTATAAGAAACAACATTAGATTGCTACATTTCCGACCATTTATAGCAAAAAATGCATAAATCTACTGCAGCTTTAATAAGCGGTCAATTGTTGTAGTTTACCGCCCAAAGTGTTCATCAACTTTGTTGCAGTTTAAGGCCAAAAAACAAATGCAACGATAAAAAGACGATGTGAGTTATTGCATTTCATGATTGAGTTGTGCATATCTAAATATATTCTTATATTTGAAATGAAAGAAAAAAAAAAAAAAAGGTGTGAAGACAAAAATAAAATTATTAAAATTACCTATCATAAAGAACAATCTGGATATATGTTTTTTTTTAATATAAAAAATTATCGAAATCTACTAAGATCAATAATTGATAGCGCAATTCGGATGACTATTCTTATAAGAGAAAACTCACATCCATATATTGTATTTTAATTTTTCCAAATTTTTAATTTGGATGCATAAAGAAAATGGATGTGACAAGAATTTTTAGGTGGAAATAAAACTAGCCTTGAGAAATATTAAAGTGGAGAACAACATTAATCAAGCCTTTGATTCTATACCCACAACAGGACCTTAAAATTTATTTTCCTTTTCTGTTTAAAGAACTAACATGCATTAATAATTTTCCCTTTTCTATTCAGTCCACTATTGTTTCACATAAAGATGGGGAACATTAAATATACACAACTTGATAGATTTATATAAATAAGTGAAGTAATAAGTTAATTATTAGCGTTTAACTACCTTATTCAACCAATAACGTTACCCATAAATTATAATTTTTGAATTGATTGTAAGCGTAAATATTAAAGTCAATATAAGTACTATAATTTATAAGTAATATTATTGATTGGGTATAGTAATCAAATCCAACGAGTCAATAATCAAATTTTCCTTTTAAAGGAATCAATTAATGAGAAAGCATGAACAGAGCAGTTGTACCCCATGTGAGCATGACTAGATAACTAACACAAGTCATAATTGCACAACGAAAAAAGACCTCCGTTTGCCGGCAAAACCAAGCAGAAGTGCTCCACAGACAACAACAACAACACAAACTGAAGAAGTTTTGTTACATAGAAAACAATCAACGGCCAGCCCCACTTGAAAAAAAAGGTGCTTCTTTCTCCATCTCCAAAAAAACTAAACGGCGCCTTTCTCTCTATAATTGACTCCAGTCTCCAAAATATAACCAAAAAGAAAAAAAACAAAAGCAAAAATATGGCTAAAGAAGTCATAGAACCACCAGCTGCAATCATCAACGCTACCCAGGTTCACTTTTTTTTTCTTTCCCTTTTGAAAACAAATCATTGCACACCCACATCACCATAACATTCATTTTTATTCATTTTTATTGTTGGATCATACATGCAGGATAAGGACGAAGACAAGGAGCTGGAGCTGGGATCTGACGACCCCGAGCCACCATTGCCTCTCACCGTCACTTCGCGGGTATCATTTTGTTGTTTGTTTTTGTGGGAAAACAATGTTCAATGTGGTGATGATGATTTGATGTTAAACGTTCAATGCAGGTTTTGTATATGTTGGGAGATATAACAGCAGGTCCGGCCCATCGGTTCACCCAATGGTTGGAACTGGTTCGTAAACGTAGCGGTAAATACCGCTCCTCTGGCTTCCCTCACCGCCCTCACCGGCCCTTCGCCATGCCTATTAGGTAGTCTCTCTGCTTTGAAACCTTTTTTTTTTGTTGTTTAGAGACTATAGACCATTGTTGAATATGTGTGTGTGGTGTCAAGTATTTGTTAGCTATTGAAAATGTGGCTTATGTGTTGTTTGAAATGTGATTGAGTTGCAACGATTTGATGGAAAGATGTTGTCCGTTATTGAGTTGTTAGTATGGTTTGACGTTTTAAGTGCAGGAGAATCACTTGTTGATTCTAAAGGCTCTTTGCCTGCTGAGCAGGCTCCTGAAATCAATTTGTGGGAAAGACTAGGGAAAGCTGCCATGCTGGACATTGAGTCGAGCTTGTTTTCTTGGGACATGCTTTCGTCACTTCACCATACCGAGCATGGTAGTAGCACTGAACATTCTGAGGATGAACTCAATAAAGCCCTTGAGGTATTTGATCTATTCTACCAGATTGTTTGGAATGACACCTTTATATCTTCTGTGCATTTGTTTTGGTATTTGATAACTTGAGATGGAAATTTGTAAACAAGAAAGATTGTTTTAATATTATTCTTATGTACACTCGTCATTCAATTCTGTTGTTGTTCAAGTGCTACCTGCAACCCCTAACATAATTATACAAGTTAAAAGTCTTTTGAGTTGAATTATGAAACAGTTCCGAAGTCACTAATATGAGAGAGAGTTTATATACATCAAAAGTTTAAAAAAAAACCACACAAATGACAACCAGGTCACAGCATTATTGAAGGTATTTAGCTTTCTTACCTCAACAAAAAACACACTACAGAAGCTAATAATTGATGATAAAATTAGCTTTAGAAAATGGTTGCTCTAAATTTTCCAAGATACCAGACAATGTGGAAAGAGGTAATTGGAAATCTCCATTTCAGTTTTGCTCATCAAACTCCTCTGAGGGCAAAGATAGCACTTAGGTTTCCTCCTTCAGATAATGTCATTGGTATTAATTGTAATCTTATTCACAGAGAACTATCACACAAAGTAAGAATCTTAGACAAAATTGTTGCTTTCCATATAGTTTTGTAAGGTTCAAAAGAGATTAAAAGAGATTTCATTGGAGTCCACTGAAGACAAGATTTGTAAATGACCTAGCCTGACTTGTCCAGGGGTTCAAATTTTTCTGTCTTGTCTAGCAGGAATTAGAAACCGGTCTAAAAAATTTCTAGCAAAACATCACCTTCAGATGCTTCTAGATTAATTTTAAATTTAAAATCCCACGCAACCAAATCTTCTTCACCATATCTTAGCTCAACAAAAGACGAATTTTGGGCTAAGAACAATTTGCAAATCCTATTATTCTGTTGCAAAATAGAGTACCACCCAACTTTACCTTCATCACCTGCTTTCAATATGCTATTTTTGCTGAGTAATCTATTGAATTGAGAAAGGTTTTAAGTTTATAATTTAGTTTTCATCTTTTGTGTGCTCGCCTATGCTCTTCTAGCAATTCTTAGAAGGTTTCATTCTTCATTTTTTTCAATCTTCTCATTGGCTACCTCATATATTCTCCACCTTGTGTTTTTGTAGGTTACTGTAAATTCTGGGGGAGTTGTTTTTTTTGCCTTGTTCAACCAGCCTGGGTCTGATGATGCTTTCCCAAAGGAAGCAGCAGCTGTTATAAAGTTTTCATCTTCAAGGATGGCCACCCAATCTGAACGCCTTGGCTATGAATTTGCCAAGTGGCTAGGAGTCCGAATTCCTCAGGTTTTACTTTTATATTCCAGCAGTTATATCTTACATCTTTTAGGAATCACTGCTGTCTTATTTGAACCTTCTGTTGGAAATTATTTTCTTTTGTTCATTTCACTATTAAGTTATTGTTTTGGAACAGGCTAGAGTAATTCATAATTGTAGCCCAGAGTGGCTGCAGATCAAGGAAGCAGCTGAGAAAGCAAGAGTGACAGCAACTTCAGAAGGAGATGAAGTTGGTGAAATGACATGTTCAGAACTTTTGGAAGCCCTTGAACTTAGTCGCTGCCTTTTCTTCATGAGGTTAACATACAACCTAATTTTTTTATCAATAGTGGCTATTGTGCTACAATTTGTTGTGCTCCTTTTCATTGCCTGCTTTCTACTTACCTGTTGCACTAAGGGTAATGGGACAATAAAATTGATTGTGCTTTCTACTTATCTGCTGAAATTTAGACTGCTTAAAAAGTGACGGTTTAACCATAATGAACAGCTCCTTGCACTGTGTTGAGAATTTTAAAATAATAAATCAAGAGTGCAGCCTTGTAGCTTACCATCCATTAGCCCTTCATCATCCTCATCTCTAGATAAGATGAAGCACAATGTTGATGGTTGTTTGTTTTGTAGATCGTTAGGAATGTGGTATCAATGGAACCTTGTGAAATAATGAAGTTTTATCTTTGTCCCTCTCTCCTGTTTTTGGGGTCAAGAATGTCATTTGAGTGCATTCATTGGGTGATGCGGCATTTAAGATAGGTCTTCTTGATTTTATGTAGTGAAAGGGCCTAATAATATGCTACGGTGATCCTTAATAGGTTTTCGGTTCAATCAAGAAAATCATTGCGAAAGATCTAGGAAATTCACTGTTGCCCTTTTTGGATCCAAGTATAAAGGATGTAGCTTGGCTGAAAGAGGAGCATTGACAGCACAAGTTCTCTTTAATCACACCCTACACAACCACCCTTGCAGCACCTGCCTCCTCTCCCCAGGAAATTTCTGACCTATTATCAGCGTGTCTTTGCTTATGAAGCTGATAAATGATCGTAAAGGACAGCTGCTTTGAAATAAGAAAAATATCTTCCTTTTTTTTTTCTCTTGAACCTTCCCAATAATTTTTTTTTTTTTTTTTTTCAGTTAGAAACCTCAAGCGTTATTTTGAAGTTAGATGTATGATGAAATAGTTAAGTGCCAGTAATAGATTCAAATGCGGTACTTTTTAGTAGCAGTGAATCTGGCATAGGACCAACTAGTTCCGGCTCCAACTTGGTTTCATGTGCTTTGCATATTTAACAAATTGGAGTTATGGAAAAGCTAGTTTCTTTTATTAGGGCCTACTATGAAAATCACTCTGCCTATTTATTTTCTTAGCTCTAATCACTATACACCGGTCAACGATTAGAGAAGGATGCGTAATCCACTTTATAAGTTTCTCCCAAGATTTTTATATCTCTTCTATGGCATTCTTAAGATCAAGAACTTCTGTGTTTGCAGTTATGTTCATGGATCTCCTTTAATGGAAACCTCAAATGCATTTGAATCAGCAATAAGTGCGGAAAAAACTGCAGCAGCTCTTGGTAGGATCTTGATGTTGGACCTTGTCATTAGAAATGAGGATAGACTCCCTTGCCGTCAACTTGGATGGCGTGGAAATCCTGCAAATTTGTTATTTGCAGAGAAAATGGGATCTGGAAATTTGGATGCATTAGAGGAAGCATTTGATTCTGCAATTAAGCGATACCGACCAAGGATGATTAGAGCTCTTCAGAAAGATCGAAGGGCCACTTCTGTAGATGGCAAATTGAGCTCTCACAATCCAGGATTGGCATCACAAGGCTCTGATCTTTCTGATATATCTGAATATCCTAGATATAGTGAAATGAGCCTAAGAAGTCAAATATCTGGTGAATCAACTGTTTCTGATTTTCAGATCGTGGCTATTGACTCTGGTGTTCCTCGTCGGCCTCCTGCAGGAAAACGTGCAAATGACCAAGCCAATTATCCTAAGGTGGTTGAGTTACTTCTCAACAGTCCTGAATATGCCTCTAATCTGTTACATGACATAACTGGAGGGAAGTTAGGATCTCCTCCAACAGAAAACGCTGACACAACTGATATACGGGCAACTGAAATGTATTCACTTGTTCATGAATTCCGCAGGGGGTTCCGTGCTGCTCTTAGAGATCTTCAAGGATTTCATATATTTCTTCTTACACTTCACCAGAAACTGGATAGCTTGTTAAGAGGATTTTTGAATATTATAAATAGGACAACTTTAGGGGACATTGACAAGGAGGTTTTTGTGGTTCCTGAGTCACCATCTCATCATGTTGCTGGTGCTAATTGTCCATCGCCACCAACACCAAGTAAGGAACGATTCTTAAATGATAGCCATCCAGATTCTGATACGGATTCGCAGAAAACAGCTCCAAGGTCATCATCAAAAGAAAGCTCAGACTCCAGCTCTCCCATGTCACGAGAAGGCTGGCAAGGAAAATTCCAGAGGGGTAGTGGTGAACCTGTCCGTAGTCTACGTTTGACAGCAAAGCTCCGCGATTTCCATAAATTTGCAAAGGTTATACTTTTAAATAAAATTACATGTTATTTAATATTGCAAATCAGTTGGTTGAAGTCAGCAGTTATGGTAATATCTTGCATTAATTATATAAGTATTTGTTGAGTTCAGTGTGTCAGTATAGACTTTGTAATGCTGATGTCATTTAGTTGTTATACTGTAGCGCCATTGGTCTTATGACATTGGCTAACAAGATTCAGGGATTCTATCTGTGGTTTGGTATCTCTTTCTAGTAATAACAAGGAGTAATAGTTTTGGCTTTGAATTCAGTACACTTATGAGATTCCATTTTGTTTTTCGCTTCTTTATATGCAACAAACTGGAACCGCTTACCTGCAGAAATGTTTGTGGGGAGTAATTAAATCAGAAGGCACAGATGCTTTTGACATACATGTGTAGATAAATACAATCTTCTGGTTCTGGGTGCAACTAACACTTCTGTCATTTAAAGAATGTGGGCAACATTTTGCATGTTATTTTGTGGCATGAAATGTCTTCTGTTGTTATATGGCTAAATTGTTTTATCTTTGACACATCACCAGACATGGCTAAATTGTTACATGGTTCATTGGTTGCATTTCTTTTTCTTCTCCTTCTCCTTTTTCCTGAGATTGTGTATTTGATGAAAGTTATTTTTTATTTGTATTGCCATGGTTTATAGTAGTTTGAGAAATTATAAGAAAGGTTTTACTGCACCTCTGATTAGAAAATGTGTAATTGGGATATAGTTGGAGAGTGGATGATGGGTTTTTGGAAATTGCGAATCAGCATTTCGTTTCATTAGATAAATTCTCTCCTCTATCATTCCTTATTGTTTAATAAATCAATTTTCATGCACAGGTTGATGCTGAATCCAATAAAGAATTAGAACAATGGAATGAAATGCTGAGAAATGATGCTGTTAAACTCTGCCAGGAAAACAATTTTAATTCAGGGTTCTTTGAGGGTAGTGATAATAATTGTGTCATTGATGCATATGAATTGAAGGTACTACTTCGAATCAACTCTTGGGCTGCAGTTTTAAGTAATGAAATGATATCTTTTGTTTTTTCGACTTAATATTTGTATTCCCTTTTTGTCTTCCTTATTATCGTTTTCTGTCTATTATAATTCACAGGTCAGACTTGAGCACATTCTTGAGAGGATAGCATTGATATCCGATGCTGCCAGTACGGAGAGGCCATCTTCAATCACAGGTAATCTGTTCATTGGAGGAGCCCTGGCTGCAAGATCTGCTTACACGCTGCAACATTTAGGAATTACTCATATCTTGTGTTTGTGTTCTAATGAAATTGGACAGTCAGATTCGCAGTATCCTGATCTCTTTGAGTACAAAAATTTTTCTGTAAGTGCTTCATTCTGACTTCTGTATTTTCCATTATCAGCCAATGCTCATTACCATTTGTTTCTTGTTTGTTTTATATTTTTTTAACTGTAGCCAAATAAGGTTTTTATGGAATTTTCTCTACTCTGAGAACCCCGTCTCTCTCTATCACGAAGCATGAACACAAAAGAGAAATCAATAATAGTGATGTCTACAGAAGGAATGCACATATGTTATTCTATCTTTCTACAAAGCCAACGAACTCATGTGTTTTGTGATTTGATCTTTTCTCGTTTCTTTTCTCTGAGTGCTTAAATAACATACGGTACAATATAATATATTTTGGAGATAATTTGGCTTGGTGAATTGTAGCATTTTCCTTGTTTGATTTAGTGGTATTGACATTATTCATGATGTCTTCTATCCAAAAATTTCAAAATATAGACATTGTCGGTTACACTCTCAATCTACACAGAATTTCCAGTTTGCGTAGTTATTTTGAAATCATTTCCTACTGATACATTATTTTATCCATGTGAACAGATATCTGATGATGAAGATGAAAACATCAGCAATATCTTTGAAGAAGCTTCAAATTTTACTGATCATGTTGAACAAATGGGTGGCAGGGTTTTAGTTCATTGTTTTGAAGGGAGAAGTAGAAGTGCTACATTAGTGCTTGCTTACTTGATGCTCAGGAAGTAAGTAGAACTGCAATTTGAATGCTATAGCAATACTAATGTGTAAGGTTCATGTTGCATGTATGTTGAATAAGGCCTCCAATAGATATCTTGAACTTTCTTTCTTAAGACGTGTATGTTCATGATCTCTGATCTCATTAAAAATTTCATACTCCTATACAGGAACTTCACTCTGTTACAAGCATGGAATACACTAAAACGAGTACATCGTCGAGCCCAGCCTAATGACGGGTTTGCAAGGATTCTGTTGGATCTTGATAAGAAACTGCATGGGAAAGTCTCAATGGAATGGCAACAGCGGAAGCCAATGATGAAAGTTTGTCCCATATGTGGAAAGAATGCCGGTCTGAGCAGTAGCTCACTTAAGCTTCACCTACAGAAGTCACACAAGAAGCTATCGTCAGGGAGCGTGGATAGTGCTATGACAATGGAGATACAAAAGGCTCTGGAAGCACTTAAAATAAGCAGAGGTGGCAGCGTTAGTCCTACACAGAGGCAGTCTATGGACGACTAGGAATACAAAGTTCCTTAAAATGAGAGCTAGGATATTGTTGAGGTAGTAATTCTTAGGATGCTGCTCGTTCCAACATATGCAAGTGACTTGTTACCTGCACATTAAATGAGTAACAGCATGGAGACTTAGCCAGTTAACCTACTCTCCTGGTATGTGTTGTTTCAGTCCTAGTTTTGTTGATATTCATTCCACGGTGACAAATATGACTTGGAGCAGGGAGCCTTATTTTAATGTTGGCATTGGACCTGTCCTTTAGTGAGTAAAGAATGAAAAAACGGAACTGCTAAGCAGCAAATCGCATAGTGACACTAGAGATTGTAAATTTTAGACAATATCAGTTTAGACAATATCATGTAATAACATTCTGCTTAAAGCATATTAAGGGTGTGCATCGTGATCATAGTAGTGAGGTACAAAATATAAGCATTAATTCACAGCAGTTTATACCAACTGAATCTTGACCTTATCATTACACTGTTTTATTGAGAAAAATAAAGAAGAAAACACTACCAACATCCTACCATCTGCAACTGAACTGCGTATTGCCTTATAATTAATTCATAGTGTAACTAATACAGCCTTAAACCCCAGCCAGCAATTAATCAACAGCTTCCAATTCTACTACCAAGTAGTCCTTCCACAAAAACAGACTACAATTACATAGCCAGTTCAAATGTGAAAAAAGTACAGACATCATATCAAATAGCTGAGGCTCAGTTTACACAACGGAATTGGGTCTGGGTCTGGCAACGACTCGGGAGCGCCACTGCTGCCGTTGAGTACCGTTACATTCCCATCGGAATCAACATCCACAATGACTGAATCACCCTCTTTGATCTCTCTTGCAAGCATCTTCTCAGCCATGCTGTCCTCCAAAAGTCTCATAATGGCTCTTCTCAAAGGCCTTGCTCCATAGCTTGGGTTATAGCCTTCCTCAACTACTCTCTCTCTAAATCTCTCTGTAACTTGAAGTTCTATATCCTTTGTCTTAAGCCTATCAAACACCTCCTTTAACATTATATCGGCTATCTCTTTCACTTCCAGCTTTGTGAGCTGCCTGAAGACAATCATCTCATCCAATCTATTCAAGAACTCAGGCCTGAAATACTGCTTTAATTCCTCGGTCACCAAACTCTTAATCCGATTGTAACTGCTATCCTTTTCATCATACTCAAGGTCAAATCCTATGCGGCGTCCTCCCTTCTCAATAACACTGCTTCCAACATTTGATGTCATTATTAGAAGGGTATTCTTGAAATCCACAGTTCTTCCTTTGCTGTCTGTCAACCTGCCATCCTCAAGAATTTGAAGCATCATGTTAAAGACATCAGGATGAGCCTTCTCAATCTCATCAAAGAGTACAACGGTATAAGGACGACGCCGAACAGCCTCAGTCAGCTGACCACCCTCAGTGTAACCAACATAACCAGGGGGAGAACCAATAAGCTTGGAAACTGTATGTCTTTCCATGAACTCACTCATATCGAGTCGGATCATGGCTTCTTCAGATCCAAAGTAGTAGGCAGCAAGTGCTTTTGCCAGTTCAGACTTCCCTACACCAGTTGGACCAGAAAAGATGAAACTTGCAATTGGCCGATTCGGGTTCTTAAGTCCAACACGGGCACGGCGGATAGCACGACTGATGGCTTTGACAGCTTCATCCTGGCCAATGACACGCTTATGGAGGGTCTCTTCCATCTTGAGCAGGCGATCAGATTCATCTGTTGATACTTTCTCCACAGGAATTCCAGTCCAAGCTGAGACAATGTGCTGAATATCCACTTCAGTCACAATAGGACCTACATCCCCTGCTTCAGTTTCTGCCTTACTCATCTCCTTGCCTTTATCAACAAGAGCAGTGATCTGAGCCTTGAGGTCCATTTCTCGATCACGTAATTCCCCAGCCTGCTCAAAATTAATTGTATTATAAACTGGCTAAATAGAACAGTAATTATCAAAAAAAATTACCAGCCAATTAATATCAACCCCAGAATATTATAACCTACTCAACTGTTATGACCGATAAGAAGTATAGTTTCAGCTGACGACTCATTTTCAGATATTAAATAACCTGTAGTTCCAAAAGAATAACCGTAGAGCTACATTTCACCTTGTCATCGAATTTCCATGCATGGTCCTTATACTATCCAAATTTCAAATTTAATGTAAAACCTAGGAATAACAAAATTAAGTTTTCAGTTGTACCTTTTCAAAGTCTTGGCTACGAACAGCTTCATTCTTCTCTTTAGTAATCTGTCTGAGCTCTTTTTCAAGCTCTCTAGCTTCCTCAGGGAGCTGCAGTAACAATCAGACACCTATCAATTCAAAACACAAGTGGGACAAGCAACACATACAGTGGGAGAACTGGAAAACCAGTTCATACCTGAGCATGACGAAGCCGAACCCGGGAACCAGCTTCATCAATCAAATCAATTGCTTTATCAGGCAGAAAACGGTCACTGAAATACAGAAATACCCATCAAAACTGAAGTCAGAAGACAACTACCACTTTCAGGTTATAACAATATTTACTTTCTGTTTTCTAGATGATTGCCAAATCATCATATACATTATCAAGAAGCTAACCAAGCAAGAAATTACAAAAGGTCATGTTGTTAACAGCCACCAAAAATTGGCAGTACAAATACAACACAACAATATGTAAGGTAAAAAGAGAACAAAACAATTAAAATATGAGCATGCTGGCAATGAGTAGAGTTTGTTACATTTTATCGAAATTTCAATTAAAATATAAACAGTACTCAAGTTCATTAAAATCTTCCCTCATGGACAAGTTTTCATATTGAAATTTCAATTATGTTTCACATTAACTGAAAAAAAGAGAAATTATACTGACAACATTTAGTCATATATGCACCAAATAATGATTATCAACCACTTCACACTCCCTGCGCATACACAGCAACCATCCAGTATGGAAGAACGGAACACCAATGGCACCTCAGATCTACAATCCAAGGAAGAATCATCAAAAAGACAATATACCTGATGTACTGGTATGACAGCTGGGCAGCAGAAACTAGTGCTTCGTCAGTGTAACGGAGCTTGTGGTGGATCTCATAACGCTCTCGGAGCCCTTTCAAAATCTGGATAGTTTCATCCACAGAAGGTTCTGGAACTTTAACTGGCTGGAATCGTCTTTCCAAGGCTGGGTCTTTTTCAATGTGCTTCCTGTATTCATCTAGTGTTGTGGCGCCAATACACTGCAAAACAGAAGAGAATGTGAAACTAATTGGCCATAAATGCAATACACAAACAGCTTAACCCAACATCAGTTGCATCTGAACAATCAACTTTTTTTTTTCAAATTCCTGATGAATTTTATTTAGAAAAAGGACATTAATAACTCAATATAGGAAGTAGAATTAGCAGACTCCAAATAATTCCTTATGATCAACTGATTAGCTCTGACAATTTAAAAATCAAGCCAACCTTAAAAATACAAACTAAAACAAACCATCCCTTCAAAAAACTCATTACCATAAGGAAAATCTAAACAAAAGCACAGCACATTATAACCACATAAGACACGTGGCCGTTGTGGCTTCAGCTTAACTCTACACAGCACATGCCCTCCTCAAGATATTATTGCGATATAGTTCTGGATGCAAGCCTAGAAAAAGTTAAGGGAGCTTTCGAAATCATTTTTAAGATGATGTTTTTGAAAACTATTTTCAAAAATGAAAATCATGTTTAAAAATGAGGTAAAAAATGAAAACTTGTTGGTAGCATACTAGCATTTACTAAAAGAAGTTTTCAAAAGTTGTAAACAATGCAAATGCATTTGGTACCAAGTAAAATAGTTGTTTGGAGGGATAAGTAATGATTTGTTATGATAACATGTTCCGAAAATGGTGGAAAACAATATTTCCTTTTTGTTTTCAACTTTTGAGTTATAACTTTTGAAAAACAGTTTTGGTTTTAGAAAACATTTGAAAAACACTTGGCCAAACACATTTTCAATTGTTTTTCGTTTTCCAAAACAAAATACAATTTTAAAAAACAAAACCAAACAGCACCTAAGGTGGTGTTTGGATGTATTTTTGAAAAATGGTATTTCATTTTCAAAAACCAAAAAAATGAGAGAGAGTTGTTTGGTCAGATATTTTTAAAAATGTGTTTTTGAAAATGGAAAACACATTTTTGAAAATTATAACTAAAAAGTAAAAAACAACTTTTTTATGTTTTTCATCATTTCTAAAACATGTTTTCAAAAACAAATCATTACTTTTTCATCCGAACAACTATTTTACTCATTTTCAAAATAATACCAACACATTTACATCATTTCATGCTTTCGAAAATAACTTTTAAGAAATCCTACCAAACACATTACATTTTCAAAAACATCATTTTAAAACATATTTTTCATTTTTAAAAACAGTTTTTAAAAACATCATTTTAAAAACGATTTCAAATGCACCCTAATATTCACAACAAAATATAATTCCTCTCAATTTAATATTCAGGACCCAGCTAGCACATGATTAATAACTTTGTAATAAGAACCTTTCATTTATTTCTTGTAACTGTCACAAACAAAGAAGAGCACATAAATTGCATGCACCGGTCATTTGTTACCTGCAATTCTCCTCTTGCAAGAGCTGGCTTCAAGATGTTAGCAGCATCAATTGCCCCTTCAGCAGCACCTGCTCCAATTAAGGTGTGCACTTCATCAATAAATAGAATGATTTCATCACTCTGCTTGATTTCCTCCATCAGTTTCTTTAGTCTTTCTTCAAACTCTCCACGATATTTTGTTCCAGCAACAAGAAGACCCATATCCAGGGTTATAACCTAAGACAAACATATATTACAATTATAGCAATTTTCTACTACTTCTAGAAACTATTCTTTTTTATGTTGGACATACACACAAAGAAGAAGAAACGTCATGAACATATAAGCATCAACATATCTTGCGATGCACCATCTCTATACTCAACTTAATGCTATTAAGCCAAGATGATTAGTTAACATAAAACTATGATAACATGATCGACACACATTTCCCGAGGTAAATCCAGTCCATCTCTCGAGGCCATGAGCAGAAGTAATATTTATACACCAGTAAAAAGCTTTATTGCTGCATTGGTTCTCCATAGCTTTTAAATTCCTTATACCTAATTAGAATTCTAACCTAAAACATGTACATGCCACAAGCTTCCACAATATTTGGACTAAAGTTATTTTCCATGAAATGGCACTAACATGTCATTCTCAAACATTTAGCTTTGAGACTGTTATATTAATCTTCAAAATAAATGCAGTACCTATGTCCTGTAACTCCTGAATGACCCTCAACCAATTATGGATTGCAAAGTGGCAGAGATTTTGAAATTCATGTAAAAGAGAAAAAAAAAAAAAAAAAAATAACAAGCAATAAATAAAGCAAATTCAAAAGAACGCAGACAGTCTCTTTGAAAGTCAAGAACTAGTTTGTAATGTTTTAGCCGTATGTATTTCTAAAGTGCATTTTCATGTTAAATTCCTCTCCTGAAGGACACTCAACCAACTATGGATGCAAAGTGGCAGAGAGTTTGAAATTCATTTTAAAAAGAAAAAAGAAATAAGAAATAAATAAAGCAAATTCATAAGAATGCAGGCAGTCTTCTTGAAAGTCAAGAACTAGTTTGTAAAGTTTGAGCCATATGTATTTGACAACGAAAGTGCATTTTCATTTTAAATTCCTAAATTAGCAATATGTATTTGACAACTAAAACTTCATGTTAAATTGTTCAAACATAAGGCAAAACAAATTCTACCACCCTACGTTTGAGGTTAGAACTCCAGACACCCACAACTGAACCATTCTAGAGTTGCTAACAACCAAATGGACATAATCCCACCTTCTTTCCTTCAATTGTGTCAGGAACATCACCACTTGCAATCCTTTGAGCAAGACCTTCAGCAATTGCCGTTTTACCCACACCAGGTTCTCCAATAAGACATGGGTTATTCTTAGTTCGACGGCCCAAAATTTGGACGACACGTTCAATTTGTGGCTGCCTTCCAACAACAGGATCTAATTTCCCCTGAAAGAAAAAATTGGTAGCTTAGAAACAAGCCAATACAACCAAACCAGAAATTTTCACAATGTCTCATATAGAAGACAAAGAAGAAACCTATTACCTCCTCCGCTAGCTTAGTCAAATTAGTTCCGTACTCCTCCAGAGTAGGCATCTTATTGCCACTGCTTCCTCCTCCAACACCAGCACCAACAGCTTCAGTGCTTTCACCAACCATACGGATAACCTACTCAAACCAATAAAAATCTGTATCATGACTAATTCTTTTTCACATATCAACAGATATAACCATCTTAAAAAATAAATAAATAAAAAATAAGGTTTGGTGCTTGAGAAATAAGGAAATATTACTTGCCTGTGTACGGATGTTGCTGGGGTCAGCACCTAAATTCTCAAGAACACGGGCTGCAACACCTTCTCCTTCGCGAAGAAGCCCAAGAAGCAGGTGCTCAGAACCAATATAGTTGTGGCCTGAAATTTTTATGATACAAATATGTCACTTGACCTAACATATATTTAGTCAAAAAGGCAAATAATATAAGTTTAAAAGGTGACACTTTCTTTTGATAAGAGACTGAAAAGTTGTTGAAAGATATTTTGAGTATATTATACATTTGAGTTCTTTCTTCAGTTGTTGAGATGGCAATTTGAGTTAATTTCAATCTCACAACCAACACAATTCCAGGTCCAGGAAATAAGCACTAGTTGAAATCATTTAAAGTCCTTCATGTCATTTTTTCAAGTTTTCTATAGTATTTAAAAGCTTCTTAAGGTTGATACAATACTTTAAGCAGATTCAGTATCCAATACTGGAAATCAACCATGATATAAAGGTTCACGGGTTAAAGCAATAGTTCATTCATAAAATATCTCAAAATCACAATACACAGCTACAACATTAGCCATCAGTGCGCACAAATACAGGCCATAAAACCAAATGCAAAGTAATTCTTACGGTAAAATATGCTTCAAGTATCTCAGCTAGGTCAAAAGACAGAAAGCATTACTGTAAATAGGAAGGTTAGAAAAACTTATCCTACCCAACTGGCGAGCTTCTTCAAGCGAGAGTTCCAAAACACGCTTTGCGCGAGGAGTGAAAGGAATCTCAACAGCAACAAAGCCACTTCCCCGTCCAATTATCTTCTCCACTTCTACACGTGCGTCTTTAAGATTGATTCCCATAGACTTAAGAACCTTTGCAGCAATGCCAGTACCTTCACCAATAAGACCTAAAAGGATTTGCTCTGTCCCAACAAAATTGTGACCAAGCCTTCTTGCTTCCTCTTGAGCAAGCATAATGACTTTAATTGCTTTTTCTGTAAAGCGCTCAAACATGGCTCTAGCTACACATCGGTTACCCCTTCCTCGTGCAGAAGATATCGAATTTGCAACCCTAGAATGGAAATCTTGGCCAGATTTTGCCAAGTTATCTAAAGCATTAGAACCTCGCAATCCTGAGAAACTTCTCATTCTTACCCCAGGCATTTGTAGACAGGACATCATTTTCACACTTCTCCTCGTTTTTCCAGATTCTTGACATTGACCATGCCTTCGAGAAGGAACTATTGTAGGGACATTAGCTGAATGAACCAAAACTCTCTCCATAATGTAGTCTGCATTTGGTGACAAGTAGTCAATTACAAATAAAATATCCCAAAAAAGGGGACACAAAGAGAAAGCTTCTTAAAAAGAGCATAAACTGACAGTGCACCGAAGAAAAAAAAAAAAAAAAAAAGGCAAACAGTCAGCTATTCGACCATGTGAAATTATGCAATACAAGGAACTACTACAACCAAAACCATGAGACATTAATTAGCAATCCCTGTTAGCTGTGCTTGGAGAAAAAAATAGCACGAAACAAATCATCCTATAGATGAATCCGTACAGGCAGTAAATTATCATGTAGCATTACATAATGATAATCCAATGCCTCACAATTCGCATAGAGTGACTAAACAAAGTTACTAACCAACCGATATAGTTAGTATCAAACTCACATCATTTTACCTAGCCATATTCATTCTAATAAACAAACCAGATTCAAACTAGTGAACCCCAATCACAACTTCCAATTTTCAGACCTAAATCCCAAACAGTTTATCGCCATCAAACTAAAACAAGGCCACAGCATCACACAAATGAAAACAAATTAACTTAATTTGAAACTTCATTATCAACCATCCAAACTACCAAAGTCAATATACTCTAATACAACCATAAAGAAACCACATAAATCCCATTCCTATCAAAACACCACAAAATAAGCATACCCCAGTTTTAGTTCAAAGCTCAAACATGCCCTCACCCTCACAAATCACTACCTACCACCACCCCATCCATACCCAGAGTCTAGAAACCATTAAAATAATAATAATAAAAAGCAACAAAATTGCACCAAAAGCATAGATTCCCAGAAAAACCACAAAACTATAGGCGATAAAGATTGCAGCTTTAAGGAATTCAGTTGCTAACATCAAATATTCATGCCATAAATTCATTAACCAAACCACTTCACAGTATACACAAACTGACCATACCAAATGCTAATAATAATACTAATAACCCACAAACAAATCAAATTACGCAGTTAACAAAACCAGCTCAAAAACATAAAAATCAACAATAATCCACAAACACTGACAAGAAACAGAAAACCCTTAAACAGCAACCAAACCTTACCCCCAAAATATTTAAAAAACAAAAAAGCAAAAGAAAAATATATATATACTGACCTAGATATTTGAAACAAAGTTGTTTTGATTGATGAGAAAAGGAAACGAAAGAATGAGAAAAAAAGAGAGACCCTGTTTTTATGGTCGGCCGAAGAGCAAAGGGAGATGTGGTCTCTATAACTCAGTGTCTACTCTCCTTTTCCACCCTCCGATTTGATTACCATTTCTTCTCACAACACGTGTTTCACTCTTATCGTATGATTTGAGTTGAGGTGGAGTGGACCCACCAAGCCTATCTACGGGTCAATACACGTTTATTGATATAAAGTACCGAGATTGCCCTTTGGCGAGAGGTGTGATTTGTTCGCTAAAATATCAGGAGTGCACCGAGGTCGGTGTAGCATAGTCGTACACGATGGCTGCTTGATTGGTTGGTTTTGGCTGTGTAGTGTTGAAAAGTGAAACTTGTAAGCAGTAGGACCGCTCGTTTTTTGGCAACATCAACGACGAAGATGTGTTTGGAGTAGTGTGACTGAAAACTATCAACTCTGAAATAAAATATCAGCCTAAATTAGGTCGGCAAGTGTATGTTTCTACCTTGTTCTCAACAATCCCACAAATTTTTGTTTTCCATTTTTGTGTTTCAATTCCTCCTTATCATGTTCTGAACCTATTATCATGTTCCCAAAAACACTACTCTGTCTCTAGTTTTGTATTTTAAGGCTACCTGACTGTATTTTAAATAAGAGATCGTTTATTTTTATCACTTTTCACTTAATGGATCTGAATTATATATTTTAAATGATTTTTGTTTGTTTTTTTAAGTGATCAAACCACTTAAAACTACCCAAAAATCACTTAATATAAAAAGCTACAATTTTTAACTTTTCACTTAATGACAAATCACTTAATGATTTTTTATATATATTCTTCCAAATCTATCATTTCCAAAATAATATATTTTCAAATTAGTTCTAATTTTATATTATACAGATTTATTTTAAATGTAATCAATGAAATATTGTAATGACTAAAATATATATTACTTTATAGTTTTAACTTTTGTTACAATAGTTCTTTAACTTAAAAACATTTTGTTTATTTTTATTTAAATATATAAATTTAATTTTATTTGCTATAATAATTTATTTTTGTATATATAATTTAAAAAAATTACTTTACTATAATAATTAATTATATTTTAGTTATGAATAAAAAATGTTATTAATATATACATAAAAATGTTTTAGTATTTTTTAAATAATTTATTATAATTGTTTATATTATATTAAATGAAGTTTCAAAACAATTAATAGTAAAAGGATATAAATGTCAAATTATTAGTTTTTTTGACAATTTTAACTTTAAAAAACAAACGAGATTACTATACATTCAGAGGCAAAGGGAAAAAAAAAAAAAACAAACAAACATGTTATTCAAATTTCATATTTCAATCACTATTCAATTTTCAATCTTTAACAGTACTGTTCAGTCTTAAAACAAAAAAAACAAAAGGCTCCTAAGATTATTTATCAATAACAACTTTAGATTATTTTTTAATAAACACTCTTACAATCAATTCACAAGTTATTATTAATTTATTATCATACACAACCAATAAGATACTTAAACTCGTATTTTGATATCAAATGTTTTGCATCAATAGAGACTCGAATGGAGATTATATATTATATATGTAGTGTAAAAACTTGTGTGTATAAATAAATAGAATAATGTTGGGTTCCAAAATTTTTTATCCAAATCTATATCAAAATGATGTGGTAGATGAGTTGTCAACGTCTTATAAATCATGTGATGATATGATAATTAATATGATGTTAACAACGCATATATAATGTCATTTAAACATGATTTTGGACAAAAAATTTGAAAAGTCTCATTTAACTAAATAAACATAGGTAGTAGAATTCCAATTTTTATAATAATATAAAAAAAATTATTAATAATTTGTAATTATATAACAACGCACATGTAATGTCATTTGGACATGATTTTGAATAAAAAATTTAAGAAGTCTCATTTTATTAAATAAACATAGGTAGTAGAATTTCAGTTTTTATAATAATATAAAAAAATTATTAATTATTTAAATTTATAAGTTCAGTGGAACTCACATTAATAATTTGTGATTATATAATTTACGTTTATAGTAATTTGTTGTACATGTATTATGAGATGACATTACAATCCAAGCTCGATGTATATGGTGAACAATTTAATATGTTTTACGGTCCAATCATTACGTAGCATAAAATGGCATAACCAAGAATGTATTTTCTAATCCTTTGTGTGTGTGGTTAAATTGGACTCCAATATTATCCTCCATTGATATTTATATAAAGGGTGAGTCTATATCCACCCACGGATTTTCCTTGGACACCCAGTTTTAATACAAAAATATATTATTATAATATTTAAGGAGCAATTAAAAAAAATTAATAAAGGACCAAAACATTTTTAATCAACTAGAACACTATAACTTTGTTTGTATCCACGAACCAAATACCAAATGGGTTTTAACCATTTAGTATTTGTAATTACCCAAATGCCCATCTTCCTTTAATCTCAACTCTTTCTACAAATTTTTAAGTTTTAGAGTCAGGAAAAGAGAAAGTGAGAAATGTAGAGAGATAAAGAGCAAACTAATGGTCAAACCAAGGAGAAGTAACGGCAATCAAACCATGGACAACTTCAAAGATTATTAATGCCAACGCTGAAGGTAACTGAGACATCAAACCTCAATAATTTAAAGTGATTTATAGAAAATGATTATTTTTTAACTTATTCCACAACATTTATGATGTTTCGGGATATTTAATATGTTTTGAAATACTCGAGATATCATATTGTTTTATTTTATATATATATATATATATGAAGACTTACAAACTAGATATTTCATAATATTTAAGATGTTACAGAGCATTTTCCAAGGTTAATTCTACAAAAATAGTATGACATTTGTCAAAACACCAACCATGGTGCTAGTTTATCGATTATTACACTCAAATACCTTTGATCAAGTTTGACTAAAGTTCAACCAACAGAAAATTTAACACTTCAAGGGCATAACGGTCTTTTTATGTATTAAAGAATCCTTTGCCTAATCACAAACCATCCTGGATAGGCCATAAACTTTTACACACCACCCTTTAGTAGGGGTGGTAGAGGTTAAAAGTTTGATATTAAAAAATTAAGAGTTTAAGTCTTACTTTTATTCTAAAACATTATATGTAAATGATTTTATCTGAATTAAATCTCTCTCTCCCACCATAAATAATAATAATAATAATAATAATGTTAAAGGGGAACTGCACTGTCCTTATTGAGGTTTGTGCACAAGTCTCCATTTGTCTCTTGAAACATGGTAGACCATCCCTAACATTGGTACATTGTTCTTAGAATCCTTTAAAGATTTCTTGCTTAACCGATTTACTCAAATAATACTTATCAGCAAAAGCAGAAATGGAAACCTTATAACTCTTCTCACCTCAACTAAGTTAAATTTAAAATTTTGGGTTTTACTTAATTTCTCGTTGTAAATTCTTCAATTAATGTGTTAACTTACCTTAATCAAACATTCGAAAATAATGATAATGAAATCATTGATCTAAATTGTCATTTTAAAGAGTCTCTTCTTATAACAATAAAATCCAACAACTCTCAAAGAAAATAATATTTGTTAATCACAAGGCCTAATTAACCTAAAACAGTAATCAAAATAAATAAAATAAATAATTCAAATGGAAGAATTGTACAGTTAGGGTTGGGCTAAGGAAGTTGTTAATGACCCAGCCCAGCCAACTAAAAAGCCCATTAAAACGAGGCAGGGCTTTCTTTTCATATTTTGTTTTGTTTGCAAGATGATGGATACTTCCACTCCTTTCTCAGTTTCTCATGATTTTAAGTTTTCATCGCTTTAAGATAAGAAAAATATTTTGCTTCCAAAAAATAAAGATAATAATAATACTTAGAAAGCTAAAAATTTTGTCCAAAAATCATCATAAATGACACAGGTAGATAATAAGTTTTTATTAATAGTAGAATGACAGAGTGATCGACATAGTAAGACACATTACTTGCCACATTAGTTGAGATAATTGTTAGAACAATTTTTTGGCTGTGTAGCAATACTTATTTTAATTAAGAAATAAATTAAAATCTTGTATCAATGCTGATGGATGTTTAGATGTTGAAACTGAAAAAAAAAATGACTAGTAAAATAAAAAATTTAAGTTGATATAATCCAATTTTTGCTTTCTCTTCGCAAGAATAATTCAATCCTTTAATTGTTACTATAAATTTATCAAAAAAGCCAATTGCAAATTACTACTTTAGGTTTGGCCTTTCGCAAGCGGAATCGACTTTCTCATTTATTGACATTCAACTCCTCTACTGTTGGTAAATTCTGTTAATTTTAACCATTAACTAGCATTCATTAGGAAAAAAAATATCATTATTGCCTGAATTCAATTAATACAAAAGTTAAAAAAGAAAAAATAATAATAATTTTAGATCTCCACAATCTATCTAATGAACACTAGAAATCCATTTATAAAAATTTTAAAAAATAATTATTATATAAAAAAAAAAATTAAGTATGAATGGAAATATTTGATCTTTATTGTCCATCGAGGTAATGAATGGTGGAGATCCATTACAAAAGTGAAAAATAAAAATAAAAATAAAAATTACTAAATTCAAAGTTAAAAATATTTTTTAATAAAAAGAAAAAATGTATGGATGGAGATCAATTGAATCTCCAGTGTCCGCCGTGAGGGCGCCTCGCTTCTCTAAGATCGTTTCGATCAATTCATTTCCACTGTATCTCCACCCATTCTTTTTTCATTTTTTAGTTTAATTTTTTTAAATTTAATTCCAAATTATGAAAAAACTAATAAAACAAATTGTATGTCTATCTCATCTGTAAAGCTCATTTCCATGTTCTTTTTCGGCATATGATGGCCCACTAAATGACTACTAAATGAAGCCCAACAAATGACTGAATGTAGACCCATAATTCAGATATCAAACTATCAAATATTCAAGAGTTGTTTCAGCTCTTTAAAGTGTTGACAGACAGCTGCCTGTCATGTGTAGAAGCGCGCGTGTGTGTGTAAAATTGCAGAAAGAAAGAAGGTTCAGAAAAGGAAGAGAAACCAAAAAGGAACCAGAACTAGAAAGAGAGAGAAAAGATCATGGGTGAGAAAATGTATTAAAACAGTAAAGAAATTAACAAGAAGAAGTAGAAGAAAAGAAAGGAGGGAAGAAAAAAAAAAAAGAGATTGTAGCTGATTTAAACTAATTTGTGTCAAAAAATAATAAAATTTTTAATTCTATTTTCTTGTGGATTCGAAATGAGTTTTAGTGTTGTCATTAAGGGAGTGTTTGATGCATGGGATTTGGAATGGGATTGGGATTAAAAAATCCCAACCTTCCCAAATCCCATGTTTGGTGAGCAATTGAAATGGATGGGATTGGGATTTTTGCAATCCCAACCTCTCATCCAATCTCATTCTTTTATCATTTTTCAATCTCATACCCACTCATGTCATTGGGTGAGATGGGATTGGATTAGATTTTATAATTTTTTTTTTCTCTCCATTAATTTCTCACACGTTTTCCTCTCACGCGGTCACGCCCATGGAAGCTCCTTCTTCTTCTTCTTCTTCTTCTCTTCTTCTTCTTCTTCACGCATCTGGTTCTGAGTTCGCCGACCCAGAACCGATCTTGTTCTAGGTAGGCGAACCTAGAACCAATCGCGTTCTAGGTTTGGCGACTCAGAACTAGTGCTGGTTCTGGGTCGCCGAACCCAGAACCAGTTTCAGTCTTCTTTTTTTTTTTTTTTTTGGTGTTATGATGATTTAATATTGTTGAAGATGATGTTGGTATAGGAGATGATGATGTTGATGAATTTGATTGATGATATTGATGAATTGTGTGTTGATGATGTAGAATTGTGGGAGATGATGATATTGATGAAGTGGGTTGATGAAGTTGAATTGTGGGAGATGTTTTTTATTTTTGTTTTTTTAGATTTTTTATAAACTTAATTTTAATAATAAAAAAATTAAATTAATTTATTTCAATCCAATCCCAATCTACACCAAACATGGTATGGTATAATTTTTAATCTAATCTCAAGTTTTACCAAACATGAGATGGTGATTTTCCATTCCAATCCACTTCAATCCAATCCATTCCAATTCAATTCAATCCAATCCATTCCATTCCAATCCCGCGTGCCAAACGGAGCCTAAAGGAGTCTTTGATGCATGGGATTTGGGATGGGATTGGGATTCAAAAATCTCAACCTTCCCAAATCCCATGTTTGGTGAGCAATTGAAATGGATGGGATTGGGATTTTTGCAATCCCAACCTCTCATCCAATCCCATTCTTTTGTCATTTTTCAATCCCATACCCACCCATGTCATTGGGTGGGATAGGATTGGATTGGATTTTATAAATTTTTTTTCTCTCCATTAATCTCTCACACGTTTTCCTCTCACGCGGTCACGCCCATGGAAGCTCCTTCTTCTTCTTCTTCTTCTCTTCTTCTTCTTCTTCATGCATCTGGTTCTGGGTTCGCCGAACGCCAGAACCAGATGCTGGTTCTGGGTTTGCCGAACCCAGAACTGATCGCGTTCTGGGTTCGGCAACCCAGAACCAGTGCTGGTTCTGGGTCGCCGAACCCAGAACCAGTTTCAGTCTTCTTTTTTTTTTTTTTTTTTTTTTTTGGTGTTATGATGATTTAATATTGTTGAAGATGATGTTGGTATAAGAGATGATGATGTTAATGAATTAGATTGATGATATTGATGAATTGTGTGTTGATGATGTAGAATTGTGGGAGATGATGATATTGATGAAGTGGGTTGATGAAATTGAATTGTGGGAGATGTTTTTTGTTTTTGTTTTTTTGTTTTTTTAGATTTTTTATAAAATTAATTTTATATAATAAAAAAATTAAATTAATTTATTTCAATCCAATCCCAATTTACACCAAACATGGTATGGTATAATTTTTAATCCAATCTCAAGTTTTACCAAACATGAGATGGTGATTTTCCATTCCAATCCAATCCATTCTAATCCAATTTAATCTAATCCATTCCATTCCAATCCCGCGTGCCAAACGGAGCCTAAGGAAAGAAGAAATAGCAGATAAGGCAGGTTTTGTTGGTCTAACTTAAAGTTTGAAACCCAATTTGTGGGTGGATTAATTTATATTTTTCTTCAAGTAAGTCCTAAATTCTTTTGTTTTTATTATTCTTAATTATATACATATGTATATCTTTGGCTTGAAAATCATTAAAATAATTTGGAATTTATTTAGATTGTTTCAAATGTTTTTAAATGATTGAATTATTATATTAGTCCAGCTATAAAGTTTGAATAATGTTTTACGTTCCATTGTAATTATTTGACAAGAATATTAGTTTATTATGTATACTTGCACATGAAAATTGTTTAAGATTCAAAAGGAGAGCAATGATGGTTTCAAAACAACAAGACTGTACTTTCCCCTTTACCAAATATATATTGAGTCATGTTACACCTTGTAAGTCATTAAGTCGTTGTACATGTATATAATAGATATTATCCCTCACTCTGCGCATGCGTTGATATTTCCGTTACATATAATAGATTTTCCTAAATACTAGTTCATGCAAAATAAGGTTTTATAAGTTACAAAGAAATAGTTTATACAGGTATTAATAGCTTCATGATATGAAATTCGAAATTAGATTTATTGTTTAGATATGAATGAGTGCATGAATCATTGAGAATTATTGATGTTAACCCCAAGGTTTTAGCGTTTGATTTTGATGATAACAAGCATTGATGAAGTTCTAATGAAGTTTGATACAAATATGTTTTAGTAAAATTTCAATCTTTATGGAGATGAACGAAACATCATGAAAGGTTTTAACCTTTGAAGAAATCAAGTGAAATGCATGAAGAGCTAAAGAAGTAATAATTATCAAATTGTGCAAACAAATGGAAAAGCTTCTTAGTTTAGGATTTTGATTTTGCATGTAATTAATATGCAAAGTGCTTAACTTGCTCAAGAGTTCATCTTTTCCTAAACTAAACCATCATGCACTTAGACCCTTGAACTCATTTAGACATCCTTGGTCGGTCATAAGTTCCTTAAGTTTAGCATACTTGTTGAAATTTAGTTTAAATTTTAAAAATGAAAGTGTGGTTTGAAGGTGTATTTAGGTTTCAGGGCGCCTTCAATGTGGTTTGATTATTTATGCTTGCACCGTCAAAGTGGTTTCATATCCCATTCTAGTGGTAGCACCAATGTGAAACTGGTTTGTGACTGCCCCTTATGCTCCTTATAAGAAAGCTATAACAGCTAGTTTGTGCAATTGTGCTCCAACCACCATGAAACCTAAACTCATCCACTCACTCTGACAACTTTTCTAACAAGCAAAAACTACTAATTTCTCAAGTCTCTTATATATACAATCCTCAAACCCTTAAAATGATAGGGGAAACACTTCATACTCATGGTTTTTAACCTTCATCGTTTAAGCATCATTGTTATATACTCTAGTGAGAGTATTTCCTTGTAACCCCCTATAGTTTTTCTTGTATTTTTTAGAGTTGAAAATCTAAGTATGATGTATCACTTGGTAGAGATTGAGATTGTGATAAGATATTCACATGGTTGTAAAGGTTTAACTGGCACCAAAAAATCCAATTCAAGATAGTAAGAAATTCAAGCTTGGAGGAAGCTTGGGAAGTGGATATAGGCATGGATTGGGGTTAAACCACTATAAATTCTTGTGTTTGATCTCTCTATCCCTTATCTCTTTAAAGTGTGCAATTTACTTTGATTGTTTATATTCATATTTGCACAAACATTTAGTGTTGCATATTATGGCTATGATTTTGATAAAAATGTTTTAATTTTTAAGAAACTAAATTCACCCTCCTCTTGGTATGTTGGTGGTTATTGTAAAAAGAATGTCGAAGAAAAATGATTCTTTTAGTTTTCCAAACTTATGTCCACTCACGAAGTGTTAGCTCATATCCTTTAATTTATTTTTTCTTTTAAATCATTTTTCCAAGTAACCACTAGATCTGAGTAGATTCTTCAATCTGGAGAGGTGGCCCTTAATCACATTAACCAGGAGATCAAAATTTGGTACTAGGGTTGAGCATAGTCCGATTCGATCTAGTTTGATTCAGTTTGATTTTAACTAGAACCAGACCAAACCAAAAATTTTGATGTCGAAAAATATAGGATCAATTTGGACCGATTTTTTTTTAAAGCAAACCAAACCAAATTAAATTGGTCATAGTCCGATTTTATTCGGTATAATAAATATGAATTAATTTGGGCTTGGTGAGTAATTTAAAATTTATATAAAATGTTGGGTTCATTTTAAATGAATATGTGAGGTCTATTAAGTATTAAATACAATTTATAACATATTTAGTATTTTAAATTAAAATATTGGGTGTAACAGGTAGTAACAAATAATGTGTCTTTAAGGTATACGATTTACAGTTTGGTTTGAGCTTTAATGAACTTGAACGTAAACAGGATCAAACCATGTGGTTTTGTAATAATCAAGCCATATGGTTTTTTTTTTTTAAATTAAAAAATCACGGTTTGATTTGATCCGGTTCGGTTCAATTGTTTATGGGTTTTTTAGCCAACCCTATTTGATACTATATATGTACTTTATATATATATATATATATTATGTGATATCTAGGCATGTGTTTGTGTGAAATAATATTTCAAAGTTTGTAAAACCATCTAGTAACTTTTCATTTTCTTATGCTATTACTTTCTAATATGATCGTGATAATTACTACTATGCAGTTGCACTTTATTTACAAAAAAGGGTTTTGTTTCACAAACGAGTTAAAATTGTTTCTTATAAATAGTAAACATAGAAATTGAAACTCTGTATCCTAAGAACTCTTTTTTTTAAAGAAGTTCTTTTTTTTAACCCTAAAAAGTTCCTTTTTATAAGAAAGTATTGTTTTATATTGCTTATATATTATTTATTTTTGTGATTATGTTGCGGGAAAAGAATTAGAAGTCTCGAAAGGTAATTGAGATATGGTATACTTTAGAAGTATTGCTTCTTTTATGCAATACATTGAAAAAATAGCAAACATGCTATTGAAATTTTATTAAACCACTCTAAAAATTAAAAGGTTTATGAAGATATTTTTTTTTTTAAATACAAATAGAATTTAACAAAATTTTTCAACACATCACAGGATAGTGAAATTTGAGATGATCTTGTCGTCATCTATGATGGATGACGTCAAAAAATGTTTTAATTTTTAGTAAAATGAGCAAATTAGCTTGAGCAAAGGATTCTTGATCAATTTTTTATTTGTGTTTAAGTTTTTTGTTAGAGGAATCTAAGTTTGTGTGATATATGAAAAAAAAAAAATGGAACAATCTTGATCATCCATTTTCTTTGATCATCATTTTCTTTTATGTTGATGTATCAATCGATTATCAAAAATTTAATTACTAGAAAAAAAAATGATAAAGAACCATTGCTCAATTACCTCTTTGATTGTCAACCTTAGTCAACTACTAACAATAAGGGATTAAATGTCAATAAATAAAAAAGTTATTAGGCTTGTGGAAGGTCACAACTTATCTAGGTAATTTGTAATTGGATCTTATCAAATTATTATCTTAATAATAATTTTGTTTTAGCTAACCTTAATCATATGTACAAGTTAATTTTATTGTTAAGAAAGTAGCTATAAACTTTGCAATGCTCTATGAGCAAAAATGAACAACTGTAAATCAATTTTGTTTCTCCAAATTCTTTATATATATATATATATATATATTAAGAATCTCTTTTAAATTAGACGATCATTAAAACCAATCTGTTTATTTACTAAGTTCGAGTACCATATATTACAATCATTTTATGATTAAAAATTAATTAATCATACAAATGTACATATATTGTAACTTTGCAATGAAAATAGAACATAAATTTCTCTAGTTCTAACATATTTTCTAACTCATATAGAAGGGTAAAAATTGCTCATTCAAATAGTCTTACAAAATTCAATCAAACACGTAAATCATAAATCTAACCATGAAGGGCACGTATTAACTACTGTACACATGTAAATATGTAATATTGACACGAATTGTTGTAACTTATGACATTTTATATTTATATCAATTTGATTACGACTCTTTTAATTAAAAGAGTCAAAATCTACTACCCAACTAGCTAAAATTATTTCATGTTCATTGTCGTATAAAAACTGGTCACCCATGATGTCAAAATCATAACAATATGAGTAGCTGCCATAATTTCATTCAATTTCAAAGCATATCAATATCATCCTCACAAGTTGTGCATGTTAAAAACATCATTTTCCCCCCACAAATAATGTAAATAATTAAGAACCAATTTTCAATGATATGTTCCAAAAATCACGAGGCTGCGCAAGAAATATTAAAGGCCATAAATAATAACTGCAGCTTATTTAAGATTCTTGTCACACTCTCTATTAATTTTTTTGGGACATTTCTTGTAAATTTCAAATTTATTATGCTCAATGTGGTCCGCATTAATTTTCATTACCTACTATAATTTTTATAAGATTTAGTGGGTCCATTTTGTATTTATAGTTCCTTCTTTTAGTAACAACTTCTGCTTTGAATGATGTACAGCTTTCAAAAAAAAAAAAAAAACAACTTCAGTCACTTGCATATCTATCTCGACTGTTTTCTTCTTTAAAAAAGGAAAAATTAAGAGGGAGGAGATAAATTCTTGCAGTTTTATAAAAGAAATTCAAGATGATCTCACTCACACCAAAAAAAAATTGAATTGAGCTGATTTATTTATTTATATTTATACCTATGAAAAATTGAAATTTGTCCATGAATTATAAAATCCTACTTATAGATAATACAGATGAGTTCAATCATTAAAGTTGAGTAATCAATTACTTTCCAAAGAAAAAAAAAAGGTTGAGTAATCAATTTAAATATTTATATAATAACTATTAATACAATTTTAAATTTTTATAGGTTTGTTTATATTAAAAGAGACGGTTATATATATAAAGAGAGTAATTTCACTATCAATATCTCTTAACTTTAAAAAAGTTATGACCAAACAATCTCAACTGTAGATTAAATCTAACAGAAATAAAAAAGAGAAGAAAAAAAATGGAAATAAACAATTATATTATAGTAGAGTAATAAAATTTTATAATTCACTCCAGTGAATCATTTTATTAAAGTAATAAATTAAGGATCGTATTACTCTAATGTCATATAATTATTTATTTCCATTTTTGTCTTTTCTTTTTCTATCCTCCGTTAGATTTAATCTACGTTTAAAATTGTTTGGTCATAACTTTTTAAAGTTAAAAGCTAATGATGTATATATATATATATATATATATATGTACACACACAAACGCTTTATGCACAATTCCTTAACAAAGCATTTTATTATATCATTCAGATTGAACAATCTGCCTAAACATTCATACAATTTTAATTTTTTTGTAGGCTCGTATGTATGGAAAGAAACGGTTTTCATTTTACATATAGTATTTTCAATACATATGGCATATACGTTTTCCTAAATCAGAATTCACGTATATCACACACGTCTCTAACGGAACAAATAGATGAACAACAAGTATTAATACAAACCGTTTACCTTATAAAGCATTGCCAAATTTTACTAGGGTTCTCCTTATTTTTAATGGTAACAAGTATCAAAGTTTTTCCAATAGTTATTATTGAAATTCTAAAAAAATAAAAAGTGTTTTTTTAACAATATTTCATTAAAAAGAAAAAACAATGGTGAACAAAAGTAGAAAGAAAAGAAAGGGAGGAAAATATGGAAAGTGAAGATGCAAATGCAACAGAAGAATCAAAAGGCGAGAAAGATGACAAAATCAAAAAGAAAGTAACCGTTGAGGGTGGTAGAGGAGGAGTACAGAGAGGTAATTAGGCAGCAGGTGGCATGCGGTGAAGCCATTAAAAGCTATCACGAGATGCTTGAGGGGTGTTTGAAGCCACTTTTTTCACTTTTTATAACATTTTTGTCATTTTACATCTTTTTCTTTCTCTTTTTATTATTCCCACATTCAACTCTATATACTCAATACTCTGCAAACCCCTCCCCCTCCACTCCTTCTCATGCTCTTCACATTTATTTCTGTCCTTATCTAGTTTAATACTACTAACCACACACACACAACCCCCACCTGACCCAAGTACGAACACAGATTCAAATCAAATATAAATATTAAATAATATAGATTGAGTCCTAATCGTGGTAAATTTGATTTTGTATTCACAATTTTAAAAGTTTAAATTGGATGAATATATCATTATATCAACCTTATCTTCTTGTCCATGAATGATAGTTTTAAATAGTTTTTAAATACTCAAATATTTTACATTGGAATTCTAAATTTTATGGAATATGGGTAGCCTTCCTCTAAATTAATTTTGTATTTCAAATTAAAATCTTTAGATTAATCATGACATTTAAAGTAAATCTACATACATCTCTTAAAATGCATGTTAACTATCTAATATAACCTATCTTGTAAAGGAGATTTGAATAATATTTAAAATAAATTTTAGGATCAAAGAATCGTTTGAGAAAAAAAAAAAAGAATATTCGAATATATTTGTAAGTTTTTATAAGGTTAATATCACAAGTTTAACACTTAAAAATTATTGACAAAATTCATGTTGAAACTTACAGCTTTGAAAATTGGTATTATAGATGTAGCATTCAGTTTTATAAATAATTGGATTTACAAGACTGCAGTAAATCCCTAATTTACTTCTAATTTATGTCATATGAGAATCAATACACGTTACAGCGATTTTGGGCCTCACCTTGTTGTACTATTTTTTTTTTTTTTTAATGAAAGACTTGTACTAAATTGTATAATGTAGATTCAAACCCATCAACAGTAAAAATGGGTCCAATTTAGCTTGCAGACACGATAAATATTTTAACCAAATTTAGAAATCAGAATCTTCATCTACAATTAGTGTAAGGTTTACCATGTAGAGGCACTTAATTTGCAGCAACACGTTCAGTGCAAATGCAGCAAATAAGCCTTCCATGTGCCATTTTGGGACCACTTTTGAAATCTACCACAACCTGTTATCGTCACTCATGCCCTGTCATTTCAGGCCATTGAATTTTTACCTGAGATAACAAACAAGCAGCATGTATCATTTATATGACTAGGGAGAGCAAATATTACTATTTTTATGTCTGCAAATCTAAACTAAGTTTACTAAATTAATCTTATCGAGTCCCATCGTACCTTAGTTACAAATATGTATGGGAGCAAATCCCACCGACTCATCCGGTCATGAGATTAAATTTTTATGTCGTACCGACTCATTTCAATAGGTTGCGACCATGTAACGTAAATTATAAATGTATATGAGAGTAGATCCTGCCGGCTCATCCGGTCATGAGATTAAATTTTCATATCATACCGACTCATCTTAACATGTCGCGATAAACCAAGAGAGCGCGTAAGGACTGATAAATGTAACGTAGGAGGGGTAACTTGTCACATAGTTGTGAAAAATGGAACCACACCCCACTTCTCTCTCTCTCCTCTGCTAATTCATTCAATAAAAAGCTTCTGCCCTTTGCCTTCTGCAACGTCCTCTTCACTCTTTGGTTCTCACTTTGTCTCAACAAACAAACTTGACTTGTTTGCTTCTTCTTCTTCTCTACATTCTCACACCCCAAAAATGCTCTCCAGAGTTAACGGTGGTGGTGTGGGTTGGATGGATGATAAGGAAGACGATGACTCTGCTTCATGGACCAGAAACAACAACAACAACGGTGTTGTCATGGAGAACGAAGAAGAGATGGGAGGTCTGTCTGGGTTGAAAACCATGCTTGAAGTAGAAGACGAGTGGTATGTGTCCGGACACAACCAACAAGACATCACATTCTCGCCACCAAGTCTGGGTGACCCAACAACAGATAATCTGCTGTTGAACCCAGTTGATTCCTCCTCTTCTTGCTCACCATCCTCCTCTGTTTTCAACAACCTTGACGCCTCTCAGGTACAATACTTTTTGCCAACCAAAAACACCCTCTCTTCCTTCCTTAATGTTGTCTCCAACAGCCCTTTAGAGCACGCCTTTGATTTAGGCGAGATTGGCTTTCTCGACAACCCACCAACACACACCATCAACAGGCCTCTTTTGACTAATTTCCCTGATTTGACCTCTAATAATCAGATTACTACTACTACTACTCCTAACTTGTGCTCTGATTCACAGTTTGGAACAGCAAACCGTTTGCTTCAGTTTCCTGAAAATGGTAGTAATTTTTCAGGTTTTCGTGGTTTTGATGAGAACAGTGTGAATTCTATGTTTTTGAATAGGTCTAAATTGTTGAGGCCACTTGAAACTTTCCCTTCAATGGGAGCTCAACCAACCCTTTTCCAAAAAAGGGCTGCTTTGAGGAAAAACTTAGGTGATAGCAATGGGGCACCCAACTTGGGGGCTTTAGGTCCAGAAAACAGTCAAATTTTGGGTGGAATTAATGGTGATAAAGGGAAGAAGGAAGTTAATGAAGATAATGGGAAAAAGAGGAGGACGAGTGTGAGTGATGATTTGGAGGATGTGAGCATTGATGGGTCTGGTTTAAATTATGATTCTGATGAGTTTGTAGAGAACAGTAAGGTGGAGGAGATTGGTAAAAATGGTGGGGGGAGTAGCTCGATTGCAAATAGTACTGTCACTGGAGGAGTAGACCAGAAGGGGAAGAAGAAAGGGCTGCCTGCGAAGAATTTGATGGCGGAGAGGCGCCGCAGGAAGAAGCTCAATGATAGGCTGTACATGTTACGGTCTGTTGTTCCAAAGATCAGCAAAGTAAGAATTCCTTTTTCGTGTTGTTTTCTCGTGAATCTGAACATGAATGAAAGGCTGTTGGTGTTTTTAGATTCTTTTTTCTCGTGAATTTTGAGTATGAATTGCTTTGCTGTTATCTTTCTAAGTTCTTGGAATCAATTGTCCTGCCCCTTTTTGTTTGGTTGCTGCTTTTTTGTTCATCTGGTGAGTGGTAGCTTCTTTTTTGTTTTTCATATTGCAAAAAATGCTTGAAGAAAGTTGCATTAATTTCTCTCACATGAAATCTGGTAGACTGGTTTAAATTTCACTATTTCTGTCTGGACCACTTGCAGGGAAATAAATTCTCTAGTATTATAACATGTTCAAAATGTAAAGTACATAAGATGCAAGGTCTTGTATTTTGACAGAAGCAGCTAAATGCTGCATTAGAATATTGAATTTCAATTCAATAGCTATGTTTTGTTCTGTTCTTTTTTTTTTCCTTTCCCTTTTGATTGTTGTGTTTGTGTTTTTCCCTGTGTGAATTTAAAGATTTAAGCTCCTTTGAACCTAAGGACAACTCTGTAAATAACTACTGATGCATATTAGATCATAAATTGTAGGCTCAATTGAATTCTATAGTTGATTCTACTGTTTTCATTGACCGATGTTTTCTTTTGAATGCATTATTTCTCATGTAAGAAAGAATAAAACTAAAGAATGCAAAATCCATAATTCATAACAAAAATTTGATACAATCGATTATAAAAAAGCTGTAGACACCGCATTTCTGAAATTCTGAAAGTTCAAGTTGATTTGGTGTTTGTTCCAAATTGTAGAAGTGCAGCTAAAGAAATAGACAGTTTGGAATGGCCTGCCTGTTTTGTTCCAAACTATGTTGACTAATTCTAGAACTGCCCATAACTGAAATATCCATCATAAAAGAATGTTGTATTAGCTGAAGAATTTCGTGATTTAGAATGAAGATGATATGCCTTCAGCGAAGAAGCTGAAAATTTACTTCTAGGGGTGCCAATAAGTGAAAGGAAAACAGTTTTCTAATAACAAAATTTCTATAGGCATTATCTGTAACTCAGTTTTTAGTTTGTTTGCTTGAGCATTTTTTATAAAAACTTTGTTCTTCTTCCTTTGGAATTTGTATAAAAGAATATCAATTTTCTTATGTTCAAAAATTTTGTTGGAAATGTTTTCCTTTATAACTATTTTCTTCTAAAAGGAAGCATAATACATAATTGTCTTTATTTTTTATTTCTAGAATGACTTTTGTACTTTATTTTATGTAAGAAAAGATGCTGAACTTTTTTTTGAAAAATAAAGAATAAATTTGCTGATGATTCTGTGAAATCAAAGAGGTTATGTGCTGTTCAAGTATGATTGAAATAACAATTTAAACATGCAAAGAAGATATCAGAGGAGGTGCCAATGTATGACTTTATTAGTTATTTCTGCTATGTTGAAATTATTTGTATTCTTTATGCACACAGATGGATAGGGCTTCAATTCTTGGGGATGCAATAGAGTACTTGAAGGAACTTCTTCAAAGGATCAATGACCTTCACAATGAATTGGAGTCAACCCCACCTGGCTCAGCATTGACACCAACCACAAGCTTCCACCCTTTGACGCCCACTCCACCTTCCTTGCACAGCCGTATCAAGGATGAACTTGGCCCCACCTCATTGCCAAGTCCAAATGGCCAACCTGCAAGGGTATAAATCCGTACTTGAAAATTCCTTTTGCCTTATATTGAATGAATCCAGGATTGTTAAATTGAAGTTACTTTTCTTATCTCTGGCTGTATTGCAATGGCCGATATGTTCAGTTTCTGCATGTCTAATTGGATTGATCATGATACTTGCAACATCTCACCCATTGGAATTGTGGAATATGCATGCGATGTTGACTGGCCCATCCAGTTATTCACTGCAGTCTGTTAATGTAATGAGGATTATATGGTCCATACATTTTACAATTCCTTACATAAATTTTTATTTCTAGGTTGTTGTGCAGATGATTAAATTGCTCTATGCCTGAAATATTTGAAGAATCATAGTACCAACCTGGTACTGCTAGCCTTTTTCTAAAAATTTTCAGTGACAGTTTTGGTGCTGCTGCTTTTGTATAGGTTGAAGTTAGGGTGAGAGAAGGAAGAGCGGTAAACATTCACATGTTCTGTGGCCGCAGACCAGGTCTCCTGCTCTCCACAATGAGGGCGCTGGATAGTCTGGGACTAGATATCCAGCAAGCTGTCATCAGTTGTTTCAATGGTTTTGCCATGGATATTTTCCGAGCCGAGGTATACATATCTCTTTATGCCAGTAATTCTTTATCTAGTGGGCAAAATTAAATTTCCAGAGCAACATTACAACTCATGTCTCCACTCCATTCCTTAACGTAGCATGTACCAGCAGGGGACAAATTTATTTGCTTATCTAAAGAAATTGAGAGAGATGTAGGCTACTGATACTCCGTCAGTTCAAAAATATAAATTAGGGGCCCCTTTTGGGGATTTTTTATTTATATTCACTGAATGAAAATATTATCGGTTAATGAAGTCCCTTAAATCAATTTTTATGTGTTTCTATGATGTAGCAATGCAAGGAAGGCCAGGATGTCCATCCCGAGCAAATCAAAGCAGTACTCTTGGATTCAGCTGGCTTCCACGGCATGATGTAGATTTCCTCAACAGCTATCTCAGGTTTACCATCCGAAGCTGCTTCTCCGACACAAAATCGAGCTATCGGAATTTGCTTCTTTTGCTCGTACAAGTGCATTAGCTGTCAACAACCAATCAACATTAAAGTAGTTACAGCAGCCTTTCTAAGATCTATAGATTGGCATAATATTAGTTTAAGCCTTTTGAAGAATTGAACATCTCTGTCTCGGCCCCTTGTCTGCTTTCAAATACATTGCCCTTAAAACTTGGATGATAATTACATTTCTTGTTATTAGCAATGATTTTAAACCTAGAGTGCGATTTGAAACTTATGATTTTTTTTGACATTCCTATCTATATTTAAAAGGAAACTAAGTAAGATGTATGTTACGTAACATGAGAGATTATTTGTTCTTTATGTTAGCGAAAAGCCCATAAATATTGAGCAATTTTCATAAATGGGTAAAGAAGCAGATTTTCAGTCCAAGCAACCCACCTGAGGCGGACGTTCTCATTGCCTCAACTTGCTTATTTATATGGCATCTGCCGACCATGTCCCCTTCTCTCTTCTAATCCATCACCACCAGAACCAAACAGGATAAGAACCTATCACCATTTAAGCATCACGCCTACTTGAATTGGCTATCATCATATGCAATTAAAATGGTTTGTTTCTTCATTTTATCAAACACTGTTTTCAACAATCTTTCAGCACAGTTCTGGTGCAGCTGTACCACATTTGTACAAGAGGCCCACCACCTTAAATACGTTAGCAATTTTGTCGAGTGCAACAAGCAAACAAATGACCGAAAATACACAACCATGTAATTTATTCCCATAAACCTCAATTTTGCCAAATACATTAACATAATACTAAGTTATAACCGGCCGACCAATTCATCTATCCCTACTTTAAGATAGACTATCATTGCAGTTATGCACCCATTTCTATTTGTTCATAATGAATGGGTTACGCAAATAATGAAAACCAACAAAATTAAATTAGATGATTGTATGCTTACCCGAAATGACATTTGCGGATGTATAAACTTACTACTACTTACATTAACAGGTGGGATGGTAGTAAAACAACTATGTACAACAAGGGATTGTGGAGAAAGGCGATAAGCTAAGATTGCTGTGCTCAAAATATGGGGGTATACATATTAACGTATTATATAATCGGACACAGTACACCATGTCCCAAATTGGATAACCCGTGCCGTCAGGAGAGGGAGAGAGGAGGGTAACTCCCACCCTTTTCTACTAGTACGTGTTTCCCAGCTGGAATGGCTTAGATATTTTCTCTCTGATATTGCCGAAACCTAAAACATACGAGGCACGGCTGTTATCTACTGCTACAAATCATTTGACTGATAAATAGAAGTTCAAATAAAACCGGTAAGGCAAAGAATCAAGTTAGAAAGGATCACGGTTTGTTCAAAACTATGTAATTTCCTTATTTTAAACATTATTAGAATTGAAGGTTTGCATTGGGTATTCCAAAAAACTAGCTTGAAAATTGTCAGAAACTCACCTAGAACTCCCATAAGCCAAGCCTAACAATTCTCTGCATTCAATGCAGAAGGGAGGGGCAGATGCTTCACTTCTTTTGCATCCAAACCTTCTGCACTCAATGGATTCTCCTCACACTTTGAGCTTAAGGAACCTGGGTTCATCTTCTGGACCTCCTCCCTTGTGTAGATGTAAATTTTGCGAACCATGCCACAAAATTCCCTACACGAAAAGCCACTGATTATTTAAGGCCTTAGAGAGAAGAAAGAGAAAGAGGCCTAACTTAGAAAACAGATGTGATATATTATCAATGCATGAGAAAAGAATCCATACTGCCAAGGATCATCTCCAACAAGCATCATGTCACCCTCATCATCAGTATATACAATTAACCAGTTCTTCTTGGGAGCCATTAATTCACCACCAAATTCAAACAACTGATCTAACTCAGCAATCAATTCCTCGTAGTTGTTGAACTTAGAAAGGTCCACAGACCTACCAAGTGCAATTCCCTGCTTGTGGACCTGAAATGAGATTTGAATGAGCACCGTTTTAATATTCAAGGATGAAACCATAGGTTCTTAAGAAATGATTTTTGTGTGTGCGGGATACAAACTGAGAGAAAATAACCTTAGTACAACTCCTTGCTGACACACTGTGAGGTTTATTACGAGTGTCCTTCATGTGGGGCTGACAAGGCTGGACTGGTTTCTCCTGTTCATCAACAGCAGGACCATCATCTGCCAATTTTGAGCTCTTTGTTTGTTCTGACTTTTGATCAGATTCAAATGCACGGTATTGGTGATGTGCGTGACCACCAGGATCATTCATTGCGTTTCTCTGCAATACAGTTGGCTCAGGCACAACAGGGTTACTGAAAAGGGGAATACCAAAGAGCTTGCAATTCCCATCTTTTGATTTTCCACCCTCATGATCTTGTACCAATACAGGTTTCGGCACTAACTCTCTTGAATGGGCTGGATTTTCAAACTGACATTGAGGGGGTAGGGGCATCAACCAGTTTCCATGTGACTGCTCAATTCTATGACCATGAAGCATAGGATAGTCACCAAACCCACCATATCTAACATTACCTCGTACTTGATAAGTAACATCACCACCTTGTCCAGGAATCTTTGCATTAGACTCTGCTAACTTAAGCGAAAGACCAGGGGGCATCAAGGACCAGGGACGGGCAGGCAAGCTAAATTTTCCATCTTGGTCCAACAAGCTTTTTCTTGCTGAACCGGCAGATGGTAGAGACTGATCAACAAAGGATGCGCTATACCCATGGGAGGAATCAGCATTTGCCCCAAAGCCTGAGAGCAAATCTGTATAAGTTGGTTCATGCCTCACTGATGCCACCCAGCTCTCAGATCCATATCTTCTTGAGCCAGAAACCACATCAATCTTCTCATCCTCGAGTTGAGGTGGCCATGCCACAGACTTCTCAGCATTGTCAGACTCATTACTCTCTCTCTCAGCAAAATTGCCTCTCAAGGTCGAGAATTCTTGACCTTGCAAGACCCTTGAAAAACCACTAGCTGATGAAGGGTCTACATTTACTTTTGCCGAAACTGATAAATATCACAAAGAGTTTAGTTCAAAGCTCATTCATTCTCTAACATTAAGTGCCACAAAATGCTTACATATATTATATACTAAATTACATTGCATATGACTATTACCTTCCCTGGTAAGAACAGAGGAGTCAGGGGATGACGGCAACAGGTTTGTTCTTGGCCTTTTAGGCCGAGGCATTGGAAGAGGATTGAGTGCTGGAGGAGCCAGTGCAGGTTCTATCTTCCAAGGTGAAACTCTTTCTGGACGAGGTATGGTGGAAGTTTCATCCCATCTCACCTAAAAAATAATTATAACTTAGATTTAGCAACATAAAAAACAGCAGCGTGTACTAGTTGTAAAATATAATATTACCTTGAGGCATCTCCATTTGGAATCTCGCCACCTTTGGGGATCAGCCTCTTCAACCCCAACAATGGTGCCAGTAAACCTACAATTTATAATTAGAAGTAGAGAAAAGTAAGTGAGAGTACTCCACAAGCTGCAACATAAAGAATATGAACAAATATCTCAATTTCAAAGGTAGTTACAGCTAAGAGGTACTTGATCATTGAAGAAAATACCATAATCACCAGCCTTACCTCTGCTCAGGGGCCTCTTCGCCTTCAAATCTCATTTTGAATCTCATTCCAATAGAATAATTATTCTTGACGGATTCCATGTATTGATCAAATGGAACAATAAACTCCGCAGGGCTCGTCCTGCAGCAACAATCACATCAGTACCGTAAGGCAAGCAATTCCCAGTAAAAAAAAAAAGAAAAAACAAATACGGCCAAAAATTTTAGAACTATCATTTCCATTCTTCAGTGCTACAATTAAGGCTGTAGAATAATTTACAGCAATCCATCAATACAAATAACCCATAAACGTAAGATTTTCTCTTCGAGAATAAAAAAAGAACCTCATGCTAAATAAAAAACCAAGACCAAAAGATCCACAAGCGTCCATCTACTTTTGTTTCTCAAAAACCAAAAAGCAAGAGCCCAATAATCAACCCACAAAGCTTAGTGGATGTGTAGCATAAATTGCATACCTAGGTTTGTAATAGACAGTGAACATGGTTCCTGTTGAGATTGCATGCCATGCAGTGGCAAGGACACCAAGATGCATACTATGACTGGATATGACTGAGGACGGAACATTACTCTGCTGCCTCATAGCACGTCTTACGCCGACACGAAGTTCCCCATTCTCACCCCTAAAAGATAAGCCTTTTAGTTCCAAACACCAATCCATTTCAAACACCACAAAACTACAGCAAAACTTTAGAACATAGACTTATATAATAGTGTAGAACAAACCTCAGGAATATAAAAGCATCCCCTGCCACCAGCCTCTTTGAGCTGACAAAAACACTCCATCCACTTTGTAGCAGGTGTCTACGAGGTTGACCTGGTGCGCCCGCAGCCAAAATCATAAATATCACATAAGGTAAAAAAAGGAACCTTGCTTAAGACAACATCTCACAACTAATATTGCAAAAACAAACTGATCTAAAGTACGACCACAATCCAATGCAGTCAGACATTAAAGTCTTCCAGTCAAATAATCACGAAAAGGGCAATCAACCAACATCTCAGTCCAAAAACATAGACATGAAGCGAAACAACAAAACGCATAGCCATTACCTCTAAAAATATGCCGGAACCGCCACTCATTTCCATGCAAATCCTTGGCAACCAACTCCTGCGTCGGAGGCTGTCGCGACATGTCCTGTCATGAAACAAACAAAGATGTCCTATCAGCACCCACTCTATCTTCCCTAACTAAAAATACAGGAACAAGTGACGGAATCACACCGTACTACTAACCAATGGAGGAAGACATTCATCAGCATGCCGCCTAAGCACCGAAAACCCTCCATGAGTACTAGTATCCGAGGCAGTCAACGTCTTACAGAACGAATGTACATGAAATCTAGGTGGAGGCTGCGGAGGAAGTTCCTTCTCCGCCGCGTTCTCGTCTTGCTAACAATAACATAAAAATAAAAAGGCCCTAAGTCTCAGAGTTTCGATCTCATACGTGCTAAAAAAGTACAGAAAAACCGCAATAAATTTACTCACGTTTGGCTCAGGTAGCAAAGTCACTTGAGCGAAAACCTCATCAGTATCAGGTTCAGCCTATTTACGTAAAACATAACATAGCAATTGATTACTAACAAAATCCATTTTATGCCGAAACTAACCTGCGATTCAACTCTAATAAATGTCAACTCTAATAAATGTCAAAACTAAGACCCTAAATACCTTTAATTGGACGTTAATCACACGACAGAGTATCTTCGATGGAAGATCGTAAACTGGCATTTGCTGGTCAGCGACCTGATTAGTTGACGCCTCCACCTAATCCATTGATTGTAAACAAATGATATCACACACATAAACACAAATATGATAAAAAGCGCCCTGAAACTTTGACAAAAGAAGACTGGAAGAAGAAATAAAGAGAAAAAGTGAAGTTATAAAAGAAAACTGAAAACCTGCTCTATGTGACCTTGAGGAAAGTAGTACACGCGCTCGCCTTCACGAGGTACGGTGACTAGAGGACCAGCACACGCGTGCCAGAGCTCCGTGAAGAGGGCCATTTCAGGGTCTATAACTACAACCACCACCAAAATAACCGGAAATTTTTCAAAAAAACAGATCAACTGTGTATGGAGCTGAAAACATAACAAAACTACCGGAAAGTCACCTCTTCTGGCTCCGGAATTTGTGGAATTACCTTTCTGCCCTTCCATAGGACTCCTACTAGTCTCGTTAGAAGACTTAATTGATACCTCTGAAGAAGTAGCAGCGGCCATCTTTTCTTCTCTATTTTTTTTCTCTTTTATCTAATAAAAAATCTCTCTCGAACTCAGATCTCTCATCTGATACCAGTCCAGTCTCTGACTGCAAACACACTCAAAGACTACAAGCCACAGTTTTACTCTATATCTCTATCTCTTTGGCACCCAATCACTTTTCCTCAACGTATGCTCTCGATTTAAGCATCGATTTTTGTGAGAGGGCTGTCTCTGTAGTCGCTATCTCTATCTGTCTCTCTTCTGCAACCAGCTCAGCTATCGATTACAGGTGCGACAGAGGTAGAGCTCGTACCACAAACACACACACACAGAGTCTGTTCTTCTTCCTCTCTCTCTCTCTCTCTTGTTTTCTCTCTCTAGCGTTGTCTGCGTCTCGCAATGTGTAATCGAGAAGGACTTAACCAGAGTGGTCAAAACTGCGTGCAATCATTTCAACCGCGGTCAATTTCTAACCCATCTTTTTTTTTTTGGGGGTAACCGGCAGTCACCGGTGACTGAAACCTTTAACAGCCGGTGACCTTTGGGACCATTAGCGATAAAAGCGACACGATCTTGGGTCGGGAATGGTTAATTAATAAAGGCGGCTTTAAGGGTGATTTTTTTTTTTTTTTAACGGCGTTAAGTGGGGACTAAGCGAGTGTGTCGTGGTCTGGTTGGTTGGGCAAGTAACGACGTTTGTCCAGACGTTAGTGGGAAAGTTGTTCTGTTTTTATGGGGAAGTGGCTTTGTCGTGCTGTTAACGAGCAGGTTTGGATGGACGTGAGGAGTAGAATGTGCGCAATTAACACACCGCCGGCGCTGCTTAGCAACGCCTATTTTTTTATCCTGTTTTATTTTTCACTCCACTCACATTGACGATGCCTAGCGTGCGCCTGGGTGGTAGGGTGCCAAACAAACTATTGAAACCATGTCCACGAACAACCCTTATCTCTCGTCAATTTATCGTGTCGCTTATTTCTCATGCCGCTAAAATTACCCACGCTTTTTACATGATAAGTTGCAGGTGCACTTCTCATATTTCAAATAAGTTTTATAACACAAAATAACTCCGTTTAATATTTCAAATATATATATATATATATATATAAAATAACTCTCCTTGAAATTGCTCAAAACTGCATAAGATTTTTCATAAAAACAAATAGTCTCCACCACGCATATGACATATCACCAATAAAAATAATAACTCAGCTAGATTTGTATACATTTGAACAGAATTTTATGGAGGTTTCTGAAATTACTTTTAAAATTATGTCCTATGTAACATTATAGTAAAATCACAAACTTTAGATGGGAGAAGAAACATGCTCTTGTACAAAATAAAAATTTCGTAAAAATGATTTTAAAAATTATTTCAACGCTACAACACATCATACTCTTATTTAATAAGGTTACTGGATGCAATCGGTGGCTGTTGAAATACAACCCCGTAGATATTTTTGAAAACGGGAAAAAAAGGTCTACAATGCAACGTTGTTATCATTCATCCAAACGAATGAAACACAAGGGACTCTTTTCTGCAAAGCTCTGCAATGTTCCCAACGATGCAGATAAATATCACAGAGTATAACATTAAATTGAGCCTACTGAATGTGATAAATGAGTTACCTACCCTACACAACTTATCAGTGGTGGGATGGGACCAATTAAGGAGGGTTTAGTTTATGCCAGGCCAAGCTGCCTAGATTGCAAATTTAGTTACATGTTAAAATACAACATTCGTGAGCATTTAGGAGGGTAATACTTTGCTTTAAACCATCCTTAGCATTTTGATTTTAATTTCGGTTGTAAATTTGAAATTTACGGGAGGTAATACAATTTAAACCTACAATTTTAATGTGCGGATGTGATAAACTTATGAGCGGATTACCTAATTTTTTTAATATTGATTATAATTACTATAAAAAATAACATATAAAATAAAATAAAATATAAAAGTCAGTTCTACCTAACTGCTTTAAAGAGGGATCATAGGTTCGGTTAATTCTACAACATTTTGCTTTGTTGCCAAATTATAAGCCAGCCAACCACAGTGATGTTGTTGGCTCTAGCTTATTAATCTATCAACTTGTAATTTCAATAAAATTTTGCTACTTAATTTGAATGTTTTTGTATTGATGTTACTTAATAGAATACCTCCCTTTGGTGACAGGCTATTAAAATTTTCTTAAACATTCTTATTTGTGCAACTAGTTAGGCCTTTTATTGGTTTTTTTTTTTTTCCTCTCTTAGAACATCTGAAAATAAGTTTTCACTTATTCAAAAAAGAAAACAAGGTTTCTCATTTTCTGTCCTTTGCTAAAGATTTCCATCGCTCATCGAAATGAATGACATCAAGCGATAAGAAATTCATTAGGGTTAGGTGAAATTTTCAATCGAATAAAAACATTAACCTATATTTATAATTTTATTTATTTTAGATATTATAGTACGCAATTGTTATAGAAACGTTTTTTTTTTTTTTCCTTTGAAAACTAAGGCTGAACGAATTAAAGGTCAATTGAAACCTACCTATTTTAAATTCTACTTGTACGAATCAAAAATCTACTCTCATGAATGAGAGAGAGTTTTCCTTTTTTAACCTGTGGTATTGAGCGAGCCTGATTTCTCTCAGTGTAGCGGAATAAAATAGTGACAAAATAATTAGTGAAGCTTTATTTGACTATACCAAACATGGGTTTAAATAAAAATTAATTTAAACTCAGTCCAAACCTAGGAAACAAACGGGGCCTAAGGGATAGAGTTGAGATTCTTTCCCAACATTGTTTTTAGCACTCCAAGAAAAATACTCTAGTGCAATAAGGGTTTATTTGGTGTAAGAGATAAGACTAAACTAAATTAACACTACGAGGGTGCATTTGGTGTGTGGATTGAATTAGACTATTGCACGAGCTTGGACAAAATTTGGGATTATATGAGGGTGAATTTGATTGAATCGAACTAAATTAATTATGTGTTGTGTTTGATTAATCGTGAGATTAGATCAAATTAATATTATATTTTGTTTGCTTCATATTGGATTTGACTAAATATATTAATATTTTAAAATTCAATGAATAAATAAATATTTTTGAATGATAATATATATTTTAATTATGGATTATGAAATTAATAAAATCTAAAAATACGTTTAAATTATATTATAATTTTATATTAATTTTTAAATCTATTGAATTATTTCTAAATATTATTATTTTTAAATTAGAAAAATTTAAAAAAAAAAGTAATTACTTTTGTTTTTATCGGACTAAAGGTGGGCTCAATAGGACTATAAAAAACAATTCTCCTGCCCACCAACCAGAGGACTAGAATTGAAATAATCCTAGTCTCTTGTAATTCGGTGCAACGAAGGGTTAATTATTTTACCATATGAGATAGAACTAAAAGGCCTTTTTTTTTTTTTTTGGGTATAGCACGAGACTAGACTGAAAATAATTAATTTTTATTAATACAATGTGATATTAGTACATATAATACTAGATTAAATTAAATTTTTAATAAACTTAAATATTAAATTAATTTTTTATAAATAAATAAAACTCTATACAATTAAATATAAATAAAATAATATTTTCATTTTTTGTTAAATTTAAAAATTTTGAAATAACATATATAAAAATTTTAATAAATATTAAAAATTTTCATGTATAAATAATTTAAAGAAAACGTAAAATATAAAACTCGAAAGAGCGGAACGAAATACATAAATCTTGCCGCCATGGTATAATTTGTCTGCGTCATACACTAATAAGAATTTGGACTAGGAGTAGTCCCAATCCCAAGATATAAACCTATGAGTAAGAAGTTCAAGGATCAAATTCTCTCAACCAAATTCATAAGAGAATCTAATGATTTATGTTTACACATGATGAGATTGGGTAAAATGCGCGTTCAAATAAAAATATTTTATTTAAAGAAAATAACATAACACTAGTAGTTATTCAATATTAGAAATTTAAGCAAATATTGGAGCGTAAAATCATAGTGAAACTTCACCAAACTTTGAAGGAAATAATAAAACAATAGAAAAAATCAAAGTTGATTTATGATTAGTTGAATAGATATTTTTCTGAAGTCTCGATCAATTTGCACACTCTTTGTCATAATTGGTGTATTCATGTAATGCTTATATGTAATACTATTATATCACCTTACTTGATTTGAATTTTAGTTAAAATTTGTAAAAATTTGATATAAATCTTTCATGAAATAAACATGCCTATGTTAGAATGGAAAAACAATAGAGTTTTTGTTTTGACTAATAAGTATTATTAATTTTCAAACTAGATGGAGATATTTGGGACCATTTGTTTTCTGTTTTATCAAATTTCATTTGAAAATAAGAAATTAATTTTCATATTTTTAGCATTTAAAAACACATCTAATCGCAAAAACTTGCAATGGAGGTAAAAACTATGTTAAATTATAATATTATAATATGAATTTGTTGTAACTATTTTAAAATATATGTTTGGCATATTCTAAAAGTGAAAGCAATATTACGTAGTTAAGTTAACTTAAATTTATTACAACTACTCATTATTACAAATAATTTAAATACTTTTTAAAAATAATAATAATTTAAATAAACTTAAAACTAATTGGTGCATTTTATAGTTTTTCAAAACATATATTATGATACTTTCAAAAAAAAAAACATATATTATGATAAAAAATAATATATTTTTTGTTAATCTTGAGAAAAATTATTTATTAGCAATAAAAATAAGCATAATCCATGTATATAATACATATAACTTTAATCTCAGTGAACTTTAATAATGTTGTTTTTAATAAATAGAGTATCATTGAATAGGTCAACATTTTACTTACTCAACCGAAAATTAATAGTCAAAATCAATTAAAACGTGAAAAATGTGTTTTCTATTTTATTGTTTTTATTAGGAAAAAAAATTGATGAATGTGTTTTCACTAGTTTTCATTTTTCAAAACAAATCACATTTGTAAAACGTTAACTAACACATCAAAAATTTTAGCGGATAGAAAATTTTTTAATGTGATTAGGGGTCGTTTATTATTTTCACTTATCACTTAATGTTTAAATACTTAATTCTATTTAAAATATTGCTGTTTCACAACATTTTTTAAAATCAATTAATTTCAAAATTTATCAAAATTGTATACCTTATAAATATCTAATCTTCATATCATATCAATAAATTTGTTACTTTGCCTGGTATTTTTAACCATGTGTTATTGTAAAGTGTATAAACTAAAATAAACAAATTTATTCTGAAATATATGAATTAATATTTCCCTTAAAAATGCAAAATATAAATATTTTATTAATAATACATAGTTTGTATAGTAACAAACAAAAATACGTTATATTAACAATTTAGGGTATAAATGTCAAAAATTTTATTTTAAAATGTAACAATTTAAACAATCGATCAATCTTTATAGATTCATATCTCACAAAAAATTAACATATCATATAAATTTTATATTTAAATTCTTATTCCGTCTTGAAAAAAATTCAACCTTTTAATTTTCAAATAGCCCCTTAGACTTTCCTCACCCATTTAAATATGGTCCAGTGTTAATGTGTACAATAACAAAATTCTTATTAATAAGTTTAATAATCTAATATGAAAATATGAAGTGAAAAATAGGCTTATATAACTATAATATATATTTTTTGAAACACTGGAAATTTCATAACATCGATCCCAATTTTGGGAACCAAAATATTACAACCCTAAACACCAGCCAAATTTTGAGCTACCAAATATGCATAAAGACAACAAAGCTTATCCTTTTTAAAGGATCAAACAGGAAGGTCAGATGAAATACCAAACAGTTCTCAATCATGGGAATGACAAGGTAACACTATATCCAGTCAACCAAACACAATTAAACGCCAAATAACCAGAGACTAAAAATATAATTAAAAATAAGCAGCACCCAAAATAACTTACACAATACATCATCCAAAACCAAAAAGCAGAAACAAAAATGGCTACCAAGAGATCGGCAAGAAGCATCAGACGGGAACATCCTTACGACAATCAGACATTTTCTCTAAGCTTGAATAAACCATCTTGAAGGCACCATAAAACCATGATTGCATCACCGATATTCATCTGAAACACTCTAGAACCATTGTTGCTTCTGACCATTAAGAAGACTTTCAACTACTGATTTTCATCCAATACTTGGAAAATAAACACATAAAACCATAACAAAACATTAGAGTCGGATCCAATTATCAATTAGATCCAACCCTAAAAACCTCAAAACCAAAGAAATCTCTAAACATAAATCAGAAAAGAAGAGAACCGACAAAGATCAAGAGAGGAAGGAATCACAAAGACGCGAAAAACTGTCTGAATCTAGCTAGGAATCCAACTAGGAATACCCTTTTACAATGCTCTCTTTCTCTAAGGACGAGAGGACTTTCTCTCTCTAGAGAATGAGAGAGCCTTCGAGAAAACTACTTGTCATTTTAACATATTACTATAATATTTAAGTATAGTCAATAGACAATATGTGTTCATTGATTCAAAAAATAATAATACTTACAAAAATAATTAACTAAAAAAAAATGGTGGTGTGCCAAACTCATGGTGTCACTTATCAGTCTCAAATTTTAAATACTATAGTTGGTAATTTCTTATCAGCTTAACATTTTGGATGTGGTGATAAGTAATATGATATCAAAACTTAGAGATCTCTGGTTCAAACTGTATCAAAATTTAAAGATCTTTGGTTCGAACTATCTCTCCCCGCTTTATCTTAAATTCAAACCTCTCGGCAAAAGTGGCAAGGAAAATTAAAAAAAGCATGTGAAGCTTTTAAAAATAAATAGAAAGCAATTAAAACCTAAAATCCCTAGTTTCAACATATTAATTGCTAACTATAGGTAAGGTAAGACTTGAGATACGCGGAGTCTAAGTGGGGTGTAGCCTACCTATTCAAATATGGAAAGTCATGTTTTCCAAGTCAATAAATCAACGTTTACTCACTAATTTGGCAATTCAACTTTTCATTATGTTTCCCATAATTATCAACCAAGTTGTCGTAGAAATTGTCCAATTAGCTATATTAAATATTCTAATATAAGGTACAACTGTTCAAATTTTATAATAGATTCTTTTTTACTGTTCAACATTTATAATAGATTATTTTTTACTGTTCGACATTTATAATAGATTCTTTTTTACTTTTATACGTTTTATCTTATTTATATAAATTTGTATTCCACTAATCACATTAAATGAGTAATTTTCTTTTGTTGTTAGAAATAATTATTCGAGAATATTTAAATCACACAGATAATAATTGATTTTGATATCTTTTAGTAAACTTTTAACATGTTTAATATCACTTGTAAAGAAACTACTGTATTGAAATTTTTTTAGACAATAACTTTTTTAAATAATTGTAATATAAACGAATGATCACATGAATCCTCATATATAATTACATATTATAGTGAACTTTTTAAGTGTGTAACTAAATGCCTAAATGTATGAATTCATATCGCTATAGCTTAAAAGCAATTCAATTTATCTCATCAAATTTATTTAGGCCCGGATAAAAAATGTATCTTAATTGTCCCAACAAAAATTCAACACAATAACTTAATAACGATTAAAAATAAGTCAAAATTATGAGAAAATCCAACAATTAGAGGATAAATTCATTAATGTTTTTAACGACGTTTGTGTTCTTTACTTTTTTTTTTTTTAATGAAGAATGGAGAAAAATTAAATTCAGATAAAATTATTCATATATTGTGTTTTAGAATAATAGTGAGACTTGAACTTCTAACTTTTTAAAATTAAGAAACTCTTGTCAACGAGTGATATGCAATTTCTTTAAAAATTCATTTAAATATTACAAAAAATGAAAAATTTTAAATATTTAAGAAAGAAAAATGCACATATTGAATTTATTAAAACACAAAAAAAAAAGCCAATATATTAAAAAACAAATATAATTATTTAATTTTGTTAATACGTCCCATAGAAATACAAGTTTAAGAAATAGTGAGAAACAATGAAAGAAACGTGAAAACTTGAAAGAAAAGGAAGGGTTAAAAGAGAAGAGAGTGAAAAGGAGAAAATGAGGAGAAGAAAGAAGAAGAGGCAGGTCACGTGTAGAGGGTGGGACCCAGCAGCGTTGTCGACTGGCAGTTGTGTATGCTCTAAACCAACATTTCCAGGAATCTTTGTCCGCGCTACCCGTTTTTTACCCTCTTCCCTACTGCTACGTCTAATATCACCTTTTTTTTATTTTTTATTTTTTCTGTCTTCTTCCAAACTTTAAACTAATTTTGACTTCGACGGTCCACTACTGTGCAACCGCTAGGCTTTCACATATGTTTTCTCTATAATTATTAAATATTTCATATTCTTTTTTGTAGTTTTAAAATTAAATTATAAATATGGATTTTGCTAATTGGATAACCATATTCATTAACTATAATTATTAGATTGACTTGAAGGATAAAGTTACCTAACCAATAAAGTAATCAAATCCAATAAAAATCATGTGTAATAGTAAAATTTGTAGTTTAAGTAAAGATTTTTTTTTTTCTGTTAAATACTATATTTAAAAACTTAATTAAAATGTAGAGGAGGTGTGTATAGTATTTATCATGATTTATGGAAGGTTTTTAATTACTTTTAAACCAATAAAAATTGAAAGAAAATATGAAATATTTGATTTTTTTTCTATACTATTAAATTTAGTGAGAATTTTGTGATTAACATTTAAATATGAAAATAATTTTTTTGCCACCAAAGTAGATGAATTGCCTGTTATATCTTTGATTCGAGGCACAAAACACTGACTTCTAGTTTATAAACTCACTAATTCTTTGTCAGATAATTATTTTCTTTATTTATTAATTATTTTATTTTAATTGCAAACTATATTTTATTCTTGAACTGCTTCTTAAAAAAATAAAATGGAGCTCATTTGTAATTTTAATGAAGGGTCAATAAACAATTCGTCTACTTGGATGCTAAAAAGCTCATTTTCATAATGCGTTGCTAGTTTATAAACTCATTAATTTTAGTAGTATTTAATACAATACACTCAGTTTATAATCTCATATTAGTTTATATACTCACTAATTTCAATAAATATATATATATGTATTGATTCTACTGTAAATATCTTCTAATTTTAAAAAAGTTACGATACAAATATTTCAACCATTCATTAGATCTAATGGACTAAAAAAAAAAGATAAAAATAAATAATAAATAATTATCATTTGATTGTCACTAAAAAAAAACTCAAGAAAGTTTTTTTATGATAGTAATAATGAAATGATAATTATTTATTTATATTTTTATCTTCTTTTTTTTCTGTCCATCAGATCTTATGGATAATTGAATTTTTTTTGTCCTAACTTTTTTAAAATTATGAGGCATTGACGGTAGAACCATTGTATATATGTATATATATATATATAGGAGAAATAATTTGTTTGAGAAGAGATAATGCAATTGATGAATTTAATTGGTTCGTCCTTACTTTTTAAAATGAAAAAATATCGATGGTAAAAGTAATATATATATATATAGGGAGAGAGAGAGTTTTTCTACTATAAGGATGAACTGATTTTAATAATATAAATTTTAACATTGCGAGTCATTTGATGCATTGATTTTTTTTATAATTAATACTTGACATTAATTTTTTTATATATAATCAATGTGCATCACAAGGTTGAAATTAATATTATTAAAATAAATCGGTGCTTAAAGTAGATAGTAATAATATCAATTCCAACATTGTGAGTCACTAAATATATTTATTTTTTTCATAATTAATATTTGACATTAATTATTTATATATAATCGATGTCTATATGTATAGATTGAAAATCACCTCATGTAACACTTACATTAATCTAATCCCACAATTAGTGGTAAAATTTTCTATATATACTAGCAATAAGTTTTTTGAAAATAAAGTCTCTATTATAAATATGAAAAACATATTTACTAACCATTTGAGTTATAAAAGAATAATCGAGGATATGGAGTTGAGTTAGCTTTATGATATTACCGAAAATGATTCAGGTTATAGTACTATGTAGTTTCACTACATTATTGGGCGTTGTCGGTATGAATTGAATTTTTTTCTTTTTTTTTAAAAAAAAAAAACTTCTTTAAAGATGTGATATTTGATGAGCTCCCCTAGTATACGGTATGATAATCCAAATGAATTAATTAATTTGTTAGTGATTTTGCAAGTTTGTATGCATTAAAACATAGGGCACGTGGTGGAGTGAGCATGTTTTGGTGACATGACGTTGTTTTCATGTCTATGCAAAATTCAATTTATTTCTGACATGATTTATTTGGATGCTTCATAATTCTTGAATTTAACTTGTGATTCAATCCATCAGCCTGATTTTTAATGGGGAGGATCTATTTGATAACAGAGAATTTCAATTATTCAACATTTAATTTCAAAAAAAAAAAAAAATTATGCATGCATTTATGATTTGCATGGGCTCTTACGTTTTGAAAATAATATAGCTTTAAAACAATAAGCTAACAATACAGAGCACAACCCCATTTAAATATATATTTACAAGCAAAAGTTTAACAAATTAAAGGAAATGATCATAAAACTTTTATACATATATATACACAATATCACAAAAACCCTTATATTATAAACATAAATATAATTCAAATTAACAACTTCAAAAAAAAACTTAAATAAATCATTTATATTTATTATTTCAATAAATCAATGCATAATGTTGACTCAAAAAACAATTAGCACTTTATATTATTTTTTTAATTATTAATTTACGTTCTAAGGATATATATAAACAAGCTTAATTTATTAAACTTCATATTTCTTCTAATTTATTTATTTTTATGACGATACATAATTGTAAGTAATCATGTTTTCTTTTATCTTTCATTCTTAAGTATATAAATAGATAAATTTACTCAACCGATATTTTAAGGGGGTAAAGTAAATAATAATATGGAGTGAAAAAATTAAAAAAAAGTTGTTAAAAAAAGAAAAAATAAAAAGCGAAGGGAACAAGAAGAAGATATTTTTAAAAAGAGACAGAAGAGACACGTGATATATATGGACGAAGTCTTTGATAATCAAGGGGTGGAAGCAAATGTGATTGAGATTTGAGAAATGTGTGGGTGGAGAGTAGTGAGTTTGTGACGAGTCGAAGAGTATGGAAAGTGAAGAAAATGTGCGTTTATTTTTCATTAAATCCAAAGGAGGCCTGAGGCCCTTTGAAAACTAGCGAAGCTATTTCGAGGCAAGCATTCAAAAGTGATATGGGTACCGTTTTTGGTAATTTATGTACCCACCTGTGTCTTCTTTTTCTTATCCTATCGTGCTTTCTGTTCGTCGTGTATTGTAATCCACACCTCAATTCAACCCCTCTTGGATCCCCCTCTCATTTCGTATCTTCCTTTTTCTTTTGTCTTTTGGGAATTGTTCAAGATACTCACCTACCTAATTTAATATTTGTACCATGCTTGAATTTCATTGCAACTAATTCCTCACAACGAAGATAAATTCGAAATTTTAAAGTTGTCCATCACTCACAACATTGAAGCTTTAGAGTATCATAATATTATAACATTACTCTTTTTTTAAAAAAAAAGATTGAAGAAACAAATAAATTAAATGTTTTGGAATAGAACTTAGATAAAATTTTATAAAAGAAATTAAGTATATTGCACTTTATTTATTTATTTATCTTTTAAGGATGAGAGATGAGGGATTAAATTCACGTAAAACTATTCATATATTATATTTTATAATAAAAGTGGAATTTGAATCCTTAACTTATTAGGATCAAGAGGAATGCGCAACCATTTATACTAAAGAATGGTACTTCATGATTACACTAGTTAAAATGAAAATTGTGTCAAACATTGATTTTTTTATGAAACAATGCCGAGGAAATTAAATATTAATTGATTTTTTGGTCAAAATATACCCCACTAATGTTAAGATATTCTCTCTTAAAGAAAATTCCTATTTTGCAAGTATGAAACTTTTTTGAATGATTCATTATATAAAATGCTGGTACCCTTTGAACCGTTTGAGTATCTTATTTTACTCTCAAGCTGATTGGATAAATGAATATACAGTCCATATTAAGATAAGAGTGAATCAACTTTAAATCAACTATACACCTATGTCGATTATATTTACTAGCACTCAAATTATCTTAAGATACTCTAATTGTGTTTAATATATAAATTTTATTCTGTATTCCATAAATAGTTCATAAATTACACGCTACAAATTATTGTATGGATAGAAATCCCAAAATAAAAAATAAAACACTCAAACATATTGATAGTTAAATATTACATTTATCTCATATGCTTTACCTTGGTAATTTTTATTTAAAAAAAAAAAAACTAAACAAAACGAAGACATCATTTATATATTTGTCTAATAAAAATTTGTAATATATGCATCTCTCTTAAAGAAACTATTAAATATAACAATAATTTTTTTATTAAAATTCATTTATGAATATGTAGAAATTTACTTATAAATGGTATCTTATTCTATCAATAATCAATGAGGGTCCCTAGTATATTTGGAAGAGCTTCTCCAAGTAGAATTTTTATTATTAAATTTTTGAATTTGGCGCTTTTTACAATAAGATTTTTTTTAGAAAAAATTTGTTCATTACTTGGTTGTTTAATTTTAAAAGATATTTTATATAGTTAATTTATTAAAAAGGGCGTATAAAAGATTGAATAGATTTATTAAATTTATTATTTGGAGAGAGTGTGTACAAAATAAAATATCATAAAAATGCCTTTAACATTTTAATATTTTAGAAAAACTAAAAAGATCTACTCAAGAAAACCTAAACCTTGATTTTTCACAACAAAATATAAAATAACCTTTTTAATCATATTAAAACTCTCAAACAACACAAAACAATATACAACTAAATAAAAAAGCTTTTAGGATTAAAAGAACTCTTTTGCCAATAAAATTCTGCCTAATATACACTTATGAATGTTTAATCACCAAAAACAACATTGTTATTTTATTTTTGATGTACACAATTTTAACTTTCAATTTTTTTTTTAAAAAAAAAAAAAAGATAAAGTGCATACTAACCCGATAAGGGAAGGCCTATTTAAAACAAATATTTATTATTTTACCTTTATATGACTCTAGGTTTTTGACATTCAACCGTTTATTTATTCTAAACTAATAATTAAAATAACATTAAAGCACAAATTTGAATAAACCATTTAAACATAGAATATAATGACCGATAGGACAATATCTCCATTTTAAGATTAGAGTTTAAATTGGAAATTAAAAATTTGAAGGTCAAATAACTTCACCAAATACATAAACAAAACTACTAACTATCTCACCTTTTGTATCTCATTCGCATGTTAATAAATGATGTGACAATTGATAAATGCATCTATCTTATCAATAAAATAAAATATCATTAATATATGTATTCATTTATTAATTATGACCTTATTAGTTAGGACCTATATGGTTTAACATGTATTTATCTATCAATTGTTATATTATTAGTTAAGATGTAAATAAAAATAAAAGAGGAAGTTTAGTATTATTTGTATATAAATCCTAACCTGATTAGATATATATATATTTTCGAATTATTATAATTAACTAGGAGTTTAAAGATAAATACATAATTGGAATTGATAAACTGCACCCTAGTGGGACTCAATGGTGGCCATCCTGACGTTATCCGCATGGTTTGATCGAATTGATTCCCTTAGAAAAGTGTAAAACTGTAGCAAGTAGGTAAAGAGTAAGAAAATGAAAGTAACAGCAGAGGGAGAAAGGTAAAACGTCACCATCAGCGTCGGTAGGGGGGTGTCGCGTACAAGAACAAGACTGACGGACGAGTGAAAGCTGCTCCAGTAGCGCTAACGGCAAGCAGTAAAGCTCGAGAAATCCGCCCCCGTCCAATAAAAATCGACGAATAAAATTAAAAATGAATGGGACTGAGGGAGAGGTGGGGCCCAGGAGGTGTCTGGTAAATAGCGAACACTGATACAAAGGGTGGGGCCACGCATTCTCTGCCTCCCCTCTTCTCAGCACTTTGGACAATCCCCTAATCTCTCTTCTCTTGACCCCTAACCCACAGACCACTTCTTTTTTTAATCTCTTTTCTCTTTCCCTCTTCATTTTTTATTTTTTTTAACTCTTGTCGATTTTGCCACGTCAGCTTGGGCGGACTTGAAAGGGGCGTTGCAATTGAGTTTAATACGATGATGGAGTTTTTAACAGGATGAGAACACGTGGGAGGGGGAGGTGAATGCCAGACAAGCTGGAGGGGTTTGGGGAGAATTGGTTACGTCGTATCATGCTGGTTACGTGAGTTGCTGTTAGGTGGAGATGGAACGTTACGCCCTTACGACTTCTTCTTCCCACTCACGCTCTTGTTCCGTCACTCTTGCCTCATTCCATCTTTCTGATCAGCTTAAATTGCACAGACCAAAGTTAGGTGAAATTTGATCAGTGTGACAACTTTAGCTATAATTTGATCAACTTCCCCTCACTTTTCATAATTAAAACACGAACCGTCCCTATCGTTAATCGACCATCTGTGAGATGTCGTAAATGACAAGGAGTGAATCGGTAAAAACATGCATGTGAAGATAAAAAATTAATAAAATAACTAATTTTTTTTTTTAAAAAAAAAAAAATTGGAGATCCAATATGAGATTAGATCTCCATCCAATGAGATCTTTATCTTTGATGGAGTTCCGATCGAAACTCCATTGGAGACTGAGATTAGAAATTTGGTCTATAGATGGAAATCTAGTCTCCATCTAGAGACCAAATCTGGTCTCTTCCAACGATGGAGACAAAACTAGCATCCATTGCTAGAAATCAGATTGTTATGATCTCCATTGTTGGACATCGAAGTAATCTGGCTCTGGTCTCCTCTAGTGATGGAGATCGGTTTGGTCTCCTTTTTTTTTTTCTTGAACAAAAAAATAATTCAAATTACAAAAACATATATTTATAATCTTAAATTGAAATTAATAAAAATAAATGATATTTTGATCATTTCATTTATTTTATAGAAAGTTTTGATAGTTGACTAACGACAGATGTGGTTTGTGTGATATTAATGGTAAGCTTATGCTAATCTAATTTCTAGTTATTCCACGTAAGTGCGAGCTACATATAATTTAATCAATCTTATTTCAATCCTTAGAGAATTGTATTGATGAAACAATATATGTTTATAAGAAATATTATTTCTTTGATTAAAACATATTTTTCAATTTATAAAGTAATTATATGCTAATTATTTATTTCCTTTTATAAGAAAATAAACAATACTCTTGATTCTTATACAATTTTGACATTATAATTAATGTTTAAATTCGCCTTTTTTGTCGGTCAAACTACAGTATGTATTCAAATTATATGACAAAATTTATTAATAAATGTTATTGTCAGTCCAATTCGTTATGAAATAACTTAAAAATGCAATATTCATGATATCTCTAATATGTGATAAATCTGCTACAAAATTCTTATTGTCATACGGTAACTTTTATTATTTCATCTAAAGCCTTGCCATATTTTGAAACTGAAGTAATAACTTTATAACATCATTAAAGTTTTTATAGGAGAAGTCGTTTTTTTTTTTTAAAAAAAAAAAACAAAAATTATAATAAGACAATCCTATCATACAATCTCAGTGCAATTTTTCAATATTTACTATTCATTAGCTTAATCCATTAGTTAATGGAATGAGAATTTCAAAAATAAGAAATAAATAATAAAAGACCAATGAACTTTCTAGCGTTACGACACCATAACAATTCATTATAATTAAAAAAATAATCTTATATTTATTGGATTCAAATTTAAGGATTAAAATGGTTAATATTTAAAAATTTAGAAGTTGAAAAATACTCTTGTTGATTATTCTATAATCACTCTTAATGGCACTGGTAATTTTTTCCTAATTATATGGTAACTTTATGTATTAAATAATACATATCAAGTTTCTAACTTTAAATAATGATCATTGCATTTTAATCTAATTCCATGATAATTAATCCCACTTTAAATTATAATATGATAGACTTAATATGTAAGGTGATGCAATTTGACACATCTTTTACGAATAAATTACAATCTTGACATGTTTGAAAGCAAGAGCACAGGAGAAAGAATAATTAATGAAGGGGTGGCTTGTCTTTAATGTAGTGTTTGAACTTTGAAGCAGTAAACTAAATGAAGAAAAATAATAGAGGAAGCAAAATCCTCATTGGTATGTGGAAAAGTAAAGAGAAAGAAGAGGTGGGGGTTGGGGATGAGAGTGATTGGATTGATGGATGGGTGGGTGTGGTGTGGTGTGGTGTGAGGGTGCACAAGAATGATGTAGAGAAGATAGAGGACAGGACACTGGTAGTCTATCTTATTATCTTTAATTTAATAATTATCATTAGATCAAGAGATTAATCATGGAGGTTCCCACCAACCTTTTATTTGGATCCTAGGATAAACTATAATAAGGATTTGGATCTAACTTTCCTTTTAACATTATGTATGAATGTAGAGTATATAATAATAACACTTCATGATATATATATATAATAATTCTACCATCATTACTATCTAAATTTAAAAGATTATGACGAATCAATCAAATTCATCAATCGTATTTTTTTTCCTAAAACAAATTATCTCTTATTTAATTCAAATGTAGTGGATGAATTTGATTGGTCGTCCTAATTTTTTAAAATTAAAAGGCATTAATAGTAGAAATACTATATATATATACAAAGAGTCATGCAAATTTTCTTCTATGTTTTGCGAAGTATTAAAATTATTTTAATAATATACGATGCCATGATAAAAAAAGTTAATAAGAAAGTCATCTTTCCATCTTGTTTTTTCTAAAACAAATTATCTCCTATTTAATTCAAATGCAATGAATGAATTTGATTTATCGTCATAACTTTTTAAAGTTATAATAAGACACTAATAGTAGAAATACGATATATATATATATACACAAAGAGTCATGCAATTTTTCTTCTATGTTTTGCAAAGTATGAAAATTATTTTAATAATACGCGATGCCATGATAAAAGAGTTAATAAGAAAGTCATATTTCCATCTTGTTAGGAAACCTAATTTTGATAATAAACATAAATAATTAGTGTAAATGATTGAATATCTTCCTTGATCCTAAAAGGTCAAAGGTTTAAATCTTATTTTTATTGAAAATGTGGATACCAGTATTTTTTTTTTTTAAAAAAAAGAACAAGTCCAAACACTATTTTGGCAACATATAATTTAATTACTTACATATATATTGGTAATTTAATTTTTATTCAAATTAAACCACATCAATATATAATCACTCGAAACAACTTTATATAAATAAACAATTAAGTTATAAATTTGCAAAATAAGTTTCGAAAACAAATATAACTAACATTAATTTCAAAAAAAATAAAATTATAGTATAAAGTAAATAGTAAAATGTGCACTAATAGGAAACTAAATATTATAAAGAATAGAGTTTGTCTCAATAGATTATGTCTCGTACTTTATATATATATAGTGATTTTACTATCAGTATCGTTTGACTTTTTAAAAGTTAGGATAAATCAATCAAATTATCAATTACATTTGAATTATACATGGGAGAGAAATTGTTTTAAGAGAAAAAATGCACTAAATGAATTTGATTAGTTAATTTTTTAAAGTTGAGAGTATATATACATATGTGATATGTGTGTGTGTAGAATAGGAGAACATGTATATCCAATAATTTTCTATTAGTGCTCATAATTTATAATTTATGTGGCCTTAATAATTAAGCTATCATATAGAGGTCCTCGTTGAAAAATAACTAAGGCTTAATTAATTATTATTATTTTTTTTAAAAAGACAATTAAAAGGACTCATTGAAAAATATTACATCTATCATATAACATACAATAAAAATATGTATTTAACACATGGAATTGAATAAAATTGAAATAAGAAAAGGATTTGGACTGTTGGAAATTAAAATAAGACCCTCGTCAACTTTTTATGGTTAGTGGGTGGGATTGGTGGGAGAAGGCTACGACCAGGTCACAAAACGTCTGGAAAATTTGATTTCTACAGCTTGAAGCCCATTGAGCCAAATCGATTTATTAATTAATTTCTTTAAATTTCATATAGCAGAATAATGGATAAGTGATTGAAGAAAAATGGTCGTACATGTGTCTTGGGTGAACCCTGATGTTCCCTGTAAGTTTCACTGTTGGAACACATTTTGCATGCTTTTTTTTTTAATTTTTTTACGCAGATTTTTTTTGGTTTTCTCAATAAAAATTTGACCCATTTTTTGTTTATTGCTTAAACGCGTTGGCTGATGATCAAAAGTCAAAATGATGTTGAGGTATCAATGGTGTGACCAGATGAACTGAGACATTGACCAATGGGCCATGCAAGCGTCTGATATTTACTCATAAGGAAGACTTTTGAATTGCTGTTTATAGAGCTGACAGGGAATAAAACTTGCATTAATCACATGCACCGATGAATATTTTTTACATGTTTTAGAATAGAGATAAGCTGCAACATAATACGTATTCATTGCCTAGCATACGTAATCAAACATATAATTTCACGTTGCGTAATATGAATAATTAAATATATATATAATCTTTTAAATGATATGGTGTGTAATTTGAATGGAAATATATAATATATAGTGCAACAATAATGTTTTCCTCACAAATGATATAAACCAAATCATAAAGTGGGGGGATTGAATATTTTGCTATGACAAATAATACCAATTAATTATTCATTCTCGATAGAATTGATGAGATGCAAAGTTTTTAAGGCAATTTTCAAAAGTTGTTTTTTACAGGAAGAGGGAAATGTTTTTATATAAAATGTTTTAAGAAGGGAAATTTAGGAAATTCTAAAAACACCATGATAATGGCATTTGATCATGTCAAAACAATAGAATTTCTATTTACAGTTTATTTATTTATTTTTAAATGTATTTATAGTTCACTTCATCTTTGAATAATGCTGCACATTTATCTTAAATGATGTATTAAATAATTTTTTACATTTTCAAGTGTAAATTTAGAATATATATATTTATATAACTTAACTAACAATTTGAACTTGTGAATGTATGAGACTTACTATAATGTTAAATAATTTGTCATTTACTTATGCAACATAATATTTTTTATCTTCTAATGTATCATTTTTTTCTGGGGACAAATTTGAATATATCATTTTTGAAATCACTGTATTAAAAATTTTGAAACACATAATAATTTAACACACATTACTCAATATTCTTTTAGAAGTTTTAATTCATCTTGATAATTGTTATCATTTTGCTCTTGTAACAATATCTATTTCTATTTTTTTTCTTCGATTATTACTTCAGGATTTGGGAGAAATATAGATGCAGGGGATCTACTATTAGGCCAACTTCATCATATTCTTCTCTAACAATGTTTAAAATTAGTTAATCTATTTTTACAAAGAAATGCAATTAGTAATTGTTATGAGACTGACTATAGCTACCCTAGCCAAGTAGCTGAATTTAAAGAAATGCTTATTAAAATCATTACGCATTTTAAAAAAGAATTATAAAATAAAAAGATCTCACATGAAACCATGTACTGGTCAATTTTGTAAGCACAGATTGAATCTAACATCGGTAAAAATTGAATGATGCTCTCTATTTGGAAAGTTCATATAAGAATATTTATCTTCAAAATTCTTTTGTCTATTATAAGTATATCTGATTAAAATTAGAATTATAATTCAAATAATACATTGTTTTCTACTTTAAGCAAATATTATGAAATAGATATTAGTACTTCTTTAGATTGTTTAGAAGAGCTTTCAACAACATCACATACAAATATACAATCTGTAGCTAATAAACCCTAAGCAATTTTCTAACCACAAAAAGCATATTAGTGATTGGATTTGAACATGTATAAGAATAGAAATTGCATCCTTGCAAATAAGAAGCACCATCCTTATTGCCACAGTAAACCGTCACATACAAGCAAAGCAATGGGCAGCGTGCCGCCTAGTCATCGTATATGATACTAAAATTCAACATGTAACAGCAACAATACTATATGGATATAGCTTTCAAGTGATTCTTTTATAGAAAAAAATATCAGTCATTTTGTTTAACTTTTGCGTTAACTAAAATTAGATCCAGGTAGATCCAAAATTAATTAAAAACCACAGGGTTCAACTCTTGCGAATGCCGCCATGCAGCATATCATCTTCAAATATAATTGGTGTGTATTTCCTCCTTATTCTTATTAGAGGTGAAATTCAAGTCTCACTGGATACATTTTATAAGTTTTATATGGGTAGTTTCATCCCTTATCATGACAATAGTTATTTTCTATTATGGAGTTAAATATTCAAAGCACAAAAGTAGTAATAGCAATTCAAAACACGTAAGTAATAATAAATATTCGAAATATATAACTAGTGATAGATATTTGGAAAACGTAAATAATGATAGATATCATGAGCATGTAAGTAATGGTTAAACTCAACAAATCTAGATAGTGCAAACAGTGATTGATTTTGGCTAATCTTATTATTATTTTTTTTAATTCATTTGGTGTCAATACGATTTTGATTTTTTTTTTTTTTTTTTTACAAAAAAAAACCTTCTCTATTAAATTTGGTTGGGGGGAATTTTAAAGGATTATTTTGCAAATTTGTAATATAATTTTGATAAATTTAAAAGACTTAAGAAATATTTATTGATAAATTTGAAGTCTATTTGAACCACACATTAACGCTAGCAAAAAATAGAAGATAAAAAAATAAACAACTGTTGTAATATCATACTTGTAACTATCATGCCACTCATCATATAATTCAATTTAAGAACTATCTCATTATATGATATGTAGTAGTTACAAACAACATGACACATTATTTGAGATATTTAACAAACAAGCAAAGAGAAATTCAACACCATCAACTCTGATATTATATAAAATTGCAGTACAAACATTAACAATGTCAAAAAACAAGAAAAAAAGCTTTCCAAAGCCAAGCAAATGCAAGCAAGTGGGCCTCCTGGTTAGCCCCTTAGCCTGGGAAAATGGGGACCGATTTCTATACATGTCAACTTTATCTTTCAATAATAAAAGTTACACAGTACTGGGTCTGTGCTCTGTGGACTATGATGCATGACCTTTCATAAAATTACACACTTTATTTATTTTAGTACAAAAATATACCTGCATTATTTACCACTGATGAATAGAAACCTGCCTGGTGGCTTTAAACCCACCACATATTGGGCCTCTGAGATTGTCCTTATCATTATCTCATTCATTGCTCACTCTTTTATCATTTCCTTTTGTTAGCATTACATTTGTATATTTGAGCTAACTTAATTTTAAACCCTATAATGTACTAGGTCACATCTCAATCCTGCCATCCTCTATTCATTTTTCAGTCTAGGACGGTTTGTTATCTATTAGGGGTAACAAATTATTTGGCTTGCTATACTCATATTTGCATATTGTGTGTCCATGCAAATGTAATTAAGATATTTTGTGTATTTTAAATTAAGCCAACTTGACTTTAACCAACTTAATAAGAAATCTTTGATCCACAGAGATGTGTCGCTTTAATTTTTTCCCTTTTTCTTTCTTCAGAGACAGTTTTGGGAGACATTCAATGTATTTGGATATTTTCAACTCACATCATTTTATATATCATAATGGTTAATCACGTTTACTTTTAGGTGATACTATGTAATTTAAATGAAAAATGAATAATGTATTAACTTGCATCTAAGGTGGTGTTTGACATAAGTTTTAAAAACGAAAAATATTAAAAAATGTGTTTATCAATCGTTTTCAAAAATATGTTTTCTGAAATAAAATTATATTTTAAAAAATATATAGTAAAACTTAAGATAAAAGTAAAAAATGATTTTTTTTTTTGTTTTCTATCATTTTCAAAAACTATTTTCTTTTATACAATAGAACTTTGAAAAGTAAAAACATTCATATATAATTATTACATTGTCATTTTTAAAAATAGTTTAAAAACACTTATATTTAATAGTCACATCGTCATTTTTAAAAACAGTTTTTATTTAAACACATTTTTCTAGTTTTTACCTATTTTTAAAAATAATATCAAACAACTTTTTATCATTTTTTATTTTCGAAATGTATTTTCAAAAATGCTGTTAAGCGCATTATCATTTTTGAAATTGTCATTTTCAAAGTATATTTTTCATATTTAAAAATATTTTTCAATAATACTATTTTAAAAACGTAATCAAATGCACCCTAAGTTTCTATCCTTGGTTAGACAATCTTATTATAGAAAAGTTGCTCTAAGAGAATTGCCAATACTAATAAGTTCAAGTCCCACTTTAGTTTCAAGATTTGTATTTTTGTTTTATTAAAAAGAAAATTTTTGGACGAATTTATTTTTAATATCACTATTTATATCCTACTATTTTTTATAGGCTATATTTTTTAAAAACCTTTATAAAAAGAAAAAAAAAAAGGCTAGGGCTTAGTGATGGATACTGTAAATTGTAAATTTTGATTCCACCGATTGGACACTTGTTAAGGCATAATTCGATAAGTGTTCCTATCAATAATTGTCAATTTAATAAAAATGAAACACAGTAATTATAATTTGTTTTTTAGCGAAGTTATGATAAGGTCGTGTTGAATGAGATAGAGTTTTATATGTAGTGAATGACAACAGCATGGTTGCTTAGGCTGTGGTCTAGTGGTTTGACCAACAGCCATACTCTTTAAAGTCACGGGTTCCACTGAAAAGCTTTATATTATTATGAGTATTTTCTTTTCGTTATTTTATTTATGGGTTGGTTCATTAAATTCTTAAAAATTAATCTCTTAACTACTTTATAACTCTTATCATTACTGATCTTGTCCTGATTGTACTTTAGGCTGATCCTATTTATTAAAAAAAAAAAGTGCTTTTCATTATAATTATAAGTTCACTTCCGTTTCCTACAAATTGAATACAAAAATTATAATAAATTTAAAACTTAAACAAGGTGCAAGCCTGCAATTAAGTGAAATGGAGGATTTGGTCAAAATTCTGGCCGTACATCCCACGTGTAACATTTCCCACGTGTTAAATTTTTAAATAAATGTTGGCGTCATAAGCCAGGACCTGGTCGTTGAGGAACCTCGCTATTCACATTAAAAGGAAACCAATAAAAATATAAGATGTCATTCTTCCTTGTACTCTACACAAAAAGATCACGACTCACACACGTATTCAGCGAATCATGGGCCAAGAATATAAAACAACATTATTTAGAGGAGGAGATAAGTTTAAAAAATAGTTAAATATTATATACAAAAGTCATTGTTTTGTTGTTGTTTTATTTAATACATTATCCAAATCTATGACCAAGTCCAACTCCAATATCTGCTAAATATTGTCAATAAGTGGTTGCCATAACCTTCCTTAAAACCTTATTTAATCCGGAGCAACCGACACAAACTAATGATTTGGTATGAAAACAATTGTTCAGTTAGTTGACTTATGGTCGATGAAACTGGACGGTTTAATTTATTATCTCAAGAGTTATGGGATTATTTAATTTATATACTATGTGATAATTGAGATAAATTATCCTAGATAATGTATATTAACATATTTTATATTGTTATATATATGACATACATGGATGTTTATCCATTTAAATAATTAAAATACTTCATGATTGGTTCGACTTTGTTAAAGTTTAAAAGTATACCACTTCGTGGCATCTCTAGTTCATAATAAAATACTAATAAAAATAAAGGTTTGTTTGATTTTTTCTTAAAGGAAATCCAACCACTTTGGAAACCATGTCTTTTTAGAATTATTATAATAAAGGGGAAAAAATAATGGAAGTATAAATGAGGGATTTCGGGAGGAAAGATATACTCAAACTTACAACTTTTATAATATAAGTGTGAAGGACATAATACTAAATCAACCTCATTATGTTGGGTTAGGAATGGAATTAAACAAGTAACTTTTTTTTTTTTTTTGCTTATTTTCTTTTTGAGTTAAAAACAAGTAACTTCTACATTAGAATAACTAATTCTTTTTAATGCCTTCTTTTTTTTAAAAAAAAAAAATTCTTTTTTCAGAAGTTTAATAAATTGAATGGAATTTAAACCTAAGGATCATTTATTTTTTTATTGAATGGAATATGAACTAATAAGTCCTTTGTCTTGTAACTAAAGATTGCATAATCTTGAATATCGAAAATTGAATATTGATTGAAATTTGAACCTTTAAGGATTTTTTTTTCATCTAATGTTTGAATGTACATATTCCTCGTTTGTTTATTTGTTTGTTTGTTTGTTTGGTTTTTTTTTTTCAAACATCTAAAAACATATATGTATATATGTAAAAACAAGCCATTTAATAAATCATAAACCAAAATTATCTTTATAATTACAATTTTTATAAATTAATTTTTATTAATATAATAAATATATATTATTCAATTTCATAATATTTTAAAAAAATATTAAGTTTATTTAACTTAAAATTATAATTCTTTTAGTTATAAAATATACATTATTAAAATTATTTTATCGATATAATTAAATATTACATTTACTAGTAACAAATAAAATTTATAATTTGTAAGATATAGGATAAGATAAAACTAAAAATACCTTACTTTTTATAAAGATAGTTACAAAAGAAAATATTTATTTACAAGTTAGCGATTAAGTGTTAAGTGATAAGATAAAATTGAGAAATTTTTATCTTATATTGTTTTTTGAGTATTTTTAAATTATTTGACAACTCATAAAAAACAAAATTAGTTAATGAGTCAAATTCAAACTCACTAAATGATATGTTGAAAACACAAATGACCGCAAGTTTAGATTAATAAAATTGAAAAAGCTTAATTACAGACGCAACTGCATAATGTCCCGAACAGTTTGGGAGATTTAGAGACGTGTGCTTGTCAAAAATAAAAAGGGCTATGACATGCCATGATTGTTGAGACATGACATTTTGTTGGATGGAAAATCAATTCAAAATCCACCGCCCCGCTATGTTGTGTTTTCACATTAGAAAAATAAAGGTAGGCGCCGGCTGGACTTGGACCTCCCTTTCTTTTGCTCATCTTGCATCCACTTACAACGTCAGTTAGATCACTTATTTAATTGGTCGTTGTTTCTTCTTCTTCTCCAAGGACCAGATCTTGCTTCCTTTCCTGCAGCACTTAAACGCCACAAAAATTAACGATGAAAACAATTACACAGCTGTATTGACAGCTTCATTTTACGTGATCTTTCGATATCAATTTCGTGTTTTATAATATTATAAAGTGAGGGTGTTCAAAATTGACACGAGCACCTCTTTCATTGGCAAGATAAAGCTTGCTGATCTGGTTGACTATGCTTGTTCTAAGATTATATATGAGTTGTTCAACTAGCATTGGCCAGATACGTGTTAACGTACGATAGAAACTATAAAAGTAAAACTTTTGTTTTCATTTTTTAAACTATTATAAATTTAAGAGGTGGGAAAGGGAGATATAGAGCACCATCCTACGTTTCAAACTAAAATGTTCTAAGAATATTGATTAATTGAATAAGGTTAAGCATTTCCCAAAGTAGTTCTACACATGCATATTCAAAGAATATACCTTTTATTGTTTACAATAGGTCAAACATATATGGATGTCTACCATCAGAAATTAAAAATTTATCATAGAAGAAAAGTCTTTCATAATATTTTTTATGCATAAAGTGAAATTCAATCATACTGACAATGTCTAGGGGCGCATCCACAAACATTTAACCAAGATTGACGTACATTTAACAGGATATACTTGAACTATATGCTGTATTTGTCATTAAATATATTGGTCAATTATGTTTTGGTTGCTTATGGGATTCTACATTTGGTCACCTAATTAGCTACTCTACTGTCCATTAAATTAATTATTATCTCTTCAATTCATGCTACATATAAAATGTCAAATCTTAATCCAGTTTCGCATTACTATCAACTTTTTTTTTTTTGATAAAACTTTGCTATCAACTTTTTCTTTTGAATGATTGAAACATTGAAAATCAACTTAATTATATTAGTAATCTCAGAAACTATACATAAAGGATCAAAATTTACTGTGGTATAAAGTATAAGCTAGGTTACTTAAAGAGTTCTCTTAAATGATAGAATAAAAGTTTCACTCATGTTTACGTTTACAAAAGAAAGAAGTATTAATATAATCGAGTCGTTTTGTAATTTATACAAATGTAAACTTTCATTGTCGTATGCTTGAAAAAAAAAAAAAAAAGAAAAATGAAAATGAAGTGATTAGTAATAAAAGCAAAGACGAAGATGGAATTTGAATGAACGGGAAAAAAAAGAAGAATGTTGTTGGAACACGGCACTTCAGAAATGCAGAGAAAATGTGAAGTTGCCCAAATTGATCACGTCGACACGGTGTTGAAAACAGTCCTCTCCAACAACTAGCGACATCTTTTGTTTTGCCTTTTCCCTGTCAACACCATCATTTTCTGTCGCCAACACCTTCTCACTCACACACACACCCCTCTGCCTGCTCCACTAGTACACTCTGTATATCAACCAATCTCATCTCTTGCTTTTTTTTTCTTTTTTACTTCCATTTTCTATTCATTTTTAGGATTTAAACGTGGGGTTTCTTCTATGGTCTCATCCTTCGCTTTTGTCAATTTATTACTGTGTGTGTGTAAGGTGTATTTGTGTGCCTTAGCTGAACGTGGTCCACTAGTTTTAGACAGATTGCTCCAAGGGATCCAAAAAACAGAGGCCATTAGTAACAAAATGTTTGATATTAGTTTTCTATCGATGTATTTATTGGGGATCATATTCATGCACCATTTGTTGTTTGGTAAGATTTTTATGCATAACTTGAGATATAAACAGTAAGTTCAGTGAATATACATCAGGAAACAAACACAGAGGAAAAATCTGTTACTATCACTGTATCACATGGCCAATTCAAACTTGTATATATAGAAACAAATGGCGTGCACTTGCGTGTGCTATTTAAGCTATACGTGGGTGGCACTGAAAATTCACTAGATAAATAATCGTAAAAATTGTGTATCGACACTTCAAGGTTTCAATGTTAATCGTCAGTTCTGCATGACAATGAAATATAAAATATAAGTTGGTAAATCTAGTGTTGTAGAACAATTTCAATGTTTAAAACCACAAGTACTCAACATAATTTCACAATTTTAACGTAACTACACCCATATTGAGGTCACTTTCTCATTCAAAATATGGTTGGTAGTGTTTAATTTTCCATAAGAAAACCAACAATAAGAGATTCAGAAAACTACTAGAAGTTTAAAGCATTACTAAGGGTTGATTGATTACGACTCTTGATTTAATACTGGAATTAGGGTTCAGTCACTTGAAACGCTTTATAAGTATATGTATTAATAACATACACTAATTTGGGCTAAACTTTAACATTTTCAATACTTTTTACATTTACACTGAAAGTTACAATCAGTTTGAGTTTTGTATCTATTCTTCTAAAAACCCTAGATTAGTTGTAAAAGTTCAAAAAAATATATATGTAATTAAGAAGGAGATCTAAAGTTTAAAATTTAATACCATTCGCATTTAATTAAATCTTCAATTCAATTCCTTAATTACGACCAGGTTATAATGTAATAATTTAACAATTTAAATAAGTAAATTGATTCTAGTAAAATCAGACACACACATGGACTATTATAAAATATTTTACACGAAGATGGATGGTAAAAAAAAATTGTATGCTTATCAATAATTAAAAATAAATAATTAAATATTTTTATTTGCTTTTCAAAGACATAATACTAAGGAGACAGTACCTGAAAAAATCATTGTACTACTATTATCACATTCAAACAAAATAGTAGGTTAAGTCTGAAAGCATGATCATATAAAAGAAAATGTGGCAAATTTTTCTGGTTTATAAAAATCATCATTTATCTATCACAAGGAAAGAAAAAATGAATTAGAAAATCAAAGTAATTACAGCCACAGAAGCATCACTAACCTGGCAAATATTCCATAGTACTGGGCCAGTCAATTGGGTTTTCTAGTGTCCATATTTAAAGTATGCAGGTTCTTGGAAGGCCCACAATGGACAGTGAAGACAGTTTGGGCCCTTAAAATCAAGCAGGCTCGAGATTGCTGGGGCCATCAATAAGGGTTTTGACAGCATGCCAATGTCTACATTTTAGAAGACAATTTTTTATGTCTTTCAAATTCATGTTCACTAAAACTTCGGTAATGTTCTTAAGATTTTATCTAATTCACCAATCGGTCAACATAACACAAAAATTGGTTGGTTCAATGGTAAACGCCTCTCGATCAGTATATTGGTAAAAAAACGACATAGTCTAAGCCCAGCCCAAAACCTTGAAATCCGTTTATGAAGCCCATTAGATTGGGTACTAACGCAACCCAACCTAGAGTATATTGCCGCCTCTTTGGGCTAGTCCCCTTGACCAAATCAATCCACTCGACTCCGTTGGAGTCAAGTGCGGAGGATCCTCAACTGGAGTCAAGCACAGGCAATGGAAACTAGGGGTGGCAATATGGGTCACAACACGACGGGTCGACACGAATTCGTGAAAAATAAATGGGTATGGGTTAGAGTTAAACGAATTCGTGTCGTAATCGTGTCGACCCGCTTAACCCGTTTATTAAACGAATCAAATTAGGTTTGCTTAAACGAATCGCGGGTTGACACGATTAAATTAGAGATAAAATTATAATATTAAAAAATTATAGGTGTTAATATGTAATTTTGCATATATATATATATATATAAACATTAACCACATCCTAAACCTACTCCATTCCATCTCAAAAGTTCAGTAGCCACCACTCATTTTGTGACTTGGTCTTTACCCACACAGCCACACCTGACGCCGACGGCACACACCCGTAGTTCCGCCCCTTCTCCCACCACACCCGACGGCAGCGGCAACTCTTCCCCTTCTTCCACCACACCTGACGGCAACGATAGCTCCTCCCCTTCTCCCACCGCACCCGACGACAACTGCTCTTCTTCTCCCACCGCACCCGACGACAACTGCTCTTCTTCTCCCACCACACCCAATGGTAGCTTCTTCTTCTCACGATCACCGATCGCAGCAGCTCCTCCCCTTCTCCACTGCCGCGCCGCACCACACCACACCTACACGACAGCTTCTTCTTCCCACAGTCACCGGTCGCAGCAGCTCCTCCCTTTCTCCACGGCGACACCACACCCACACGACAGCTCCTTCCCACGGTCATCGGTCGCAGCAGTTCCTCCTCTTCTTACACACCCACACGGTAGCTTCTTCTTCCATTTTCAACATGTTAACTAGCTGTACTAATAGTTTTATATTTACATAAGATATTATAATATTTTATATTTTTAGTTATGTAATCTACTTTTAAAAAGTTGATTAAGTTATTTAAAATGTGGGTTTATACTTTATATCTAGCATGGAAGGTAAACTCTCATAATTATATTTCTAAATTTTAAAATTGTAAAATGTAGATATCTAATGTTGATTTTTTTATGATTTTTGTGTAGGTTGGAGGTCCCTTTGGAATCAAAGGGGGAAGAATTTAAATTATAATGTTTTGTGTTTGGAGAATGATAATGTTAAATAATTTTAATTTCTATGGATTTGTATTGAGTTGGAGCATGATTTTATTTTGTTATGGTTTTTAATTATGGATAATATGGAATGTTATGTAGTTGATTTAATGTGTTGGTTTTTATGTGTTGAATTAGGTGGTTGGTTATGAATTATTTATTTTATTTGTGTTTAAAATATTATTTAAGTTAAACAAATTAAACGAATTAAACGAGTTAAACGAATTAAACATGTTAAATGAATTAAACAGGTTAAACGAGTTAAACGGGTTAAACGAATTAACAGGTTGACTGGTTAACGAGTTTGAATTATTTATGATTTCATTAATAAACGAATTAATCGTGTCGTGTCGTGTCATTCGTTTATAAACGAATTCGTGTCGAATCCAAAAATATCGACCCGCTTTATAAACGAATTCGTGTCGCATTGGTCGAATTCATAAACGAATCGAATCGAATCGAGTTCAACCCGACACGCCAACCCGTTTTGCCACCCCTAATGGAAACCCTCTTTTGACTCTTAGCACTTTGAACTCTGTACTTACCCTACAAACTCCAACACAATTCGTTTGATATCTAGTAACACACATTTCCCAATCCAATCGAACCCTCTCGAGAGCCCTTCGATTAGCTTCAACCCTATAATCCCAGTATTCCTTCACCATCCTATTTCAAGTGTACGACATAACATGAAATATTTCTTACTTAGGTGCTGTTGTCATTTGTTCTCTATTGTTCAAACCTAGTCTAACTTAAGAGTTGGAGTACTTTTGAGTAGCACTATCCCGGTGTCAAGTGCTCTACCTCATCTATTACCTTGATTTTGTTACTGTTTGTTAGTGGCCCAACAAAACTATAGTAAACCATCAATCTATCTTAACAACAATAGAAAATCAGACTCTACAACGATATTGTAGGTTCTAATCATATCTCAATCCTATAATTTTTAAATGATATATTTTAAACGATTTCACATCACATTTTCAAGAGAGACGTACTTTGAAGTTCAATTAAAATACTAGACCCCATTGGTTAGAACTTAGAAGCTTGTTGGAGACATGTATTAAAGTTTTGAAAGTTGTCATAAATATTTTCCTAAAACTTGTCAAATGTTGTCTATAATGTTTTATAAAATCATTAGACATCTCTCATTCTCACATATGAAACACATTTGAATAATTTCATAGCTAGGGATGATAATGGGTTGGATCAAAACCAGAACAACCACCTCCAAACTCAATCTAGTTTTTTGGTGGGGTACCCCAAACCTGACCTTTGTCCCAAACGGAGTGCTATTTTCCGTCTCAAATCCAAACCCAATTGGGGTATCTTGGCCCGAATCCTACCCATTTGACACGATTTAGTTTTTAATAAATCACATAGTTAATATTAAAAAACAGATATATATATATAAAATAATAATTTAAACTTACAGTACTTCTATTTGAACTCCAATATAATATCACATCTAAAAAATTATCAATATAAAATTCAAAGACAACATACATTTTTTAAATACAAACACTAAAACAATTAGTACATAAAAAAGTTTCATTGTAAATATCAAAATACTTACTATATATGACAAAGTTTCATTGCACACCAAAATATTACTATTATATAGTAAAATTTCCTCACAAATACGAAAATAATAACTATAACATAACAATGTAGGTATCTAAATAGCAACGGGTTGGATCGGGACCGAATTAGCTCGCCCCAAACCTGACTTTATTTTTTGGTGGGGTGCCCCACACTTGACCTCAAATGGGTTGTTACTTTTCGCTCCACACCTACCCCAAATGGATCGGTGCCTCATCGGTTTGGGTCAGATTAAGTATTTTTACCATCTCTATTCACAGCCAAGCATCGATAAATTCTTAAATCTCAACTGCATATTAAAATTCAAAATTTGGGATGTAAAAGCCCACAAAGCCATTTAAAAACAAACAGGCCCAAATCCTAGTAAGAGAAATATAAGTTCAACGACGTCGTTTACAGGCAAGTGAAGTGAAGTGGAGCTCTTACGGTCTCCTTTGAAATTCGATTTCGATCAACAAACGTCTACGCAAAACGAACCCAAACCATGAAGATGACGAGAACAACGATTTGTCGTCTCAAGTTGAAGCGATTTTGCAGCTCGTCATCAACCGTGTCCAAACCAAATGACGAAGAAATGGTCAAAGAAATCACAACACTTCTCAACAGAAGCGACTGGCAGTGCCTCATCGAATCGTCCCAGATGACCCAGAAGCTGAACCCAGATGTGGTTCAATCCGTTCTTCGACACAACCACGTCAATGATCCCAAACGCCTTCTGGGTTTCTTTGAATGGGTCTATTTTCAACTGGGTATCTCTCTAAATTTGCATTCTTTTTCATATCTAGCAATCATTTTGTGTGATTCGAAGCTTTTCAGTTCTGCTTCTGCTGTGATAGAGAAAATGATTGGGACCAGGAGGCCGCATTGTGAGGTTTTGGAGTCGTTTCTTAGGTGTTATAGAGAGTGTAGTGGTAGGGGTGTGCATGTTTTTGAAATACTGATTGATGGGTACAAAAAGATTGGCCTTTTAGGTGAGGCAGCTAGTTTGTTTTCGGGTGTCATTAAAGATGGTGGCTTGGTGCCTGGTTTGGTGTGTTGTAACTCATTTTTGAAAGATTTGTTGAAGGGGAATAGAGTGGACTTGTTTTGGAAGGTGTATAATGGGATGGTGGAAGCCAAGGTGGCTCCCGATGTTTATACTTATAATAGTTTGATTAATGCTCATTTTATGGTTGGGAATGTTAATGAGGGTAGAAGAGTGCTTTTCGAAATGGAGGAGAAGGGTTGTAATCCGAATGCTGTTACTTATAATGTGGTGATTGGTGGTTTGTGTAAAGTTGGAGCTGTTGATGAAGCTTTTGAGCTAAAGAAGTCTATGGTTGCTAAGGGGTTGCAACCAGATGGTTTCACTTATGGTATACTTGTTGATGGGTTTTGCAAGAAGAAGCGAACAACAGAGGCAAAATTGATGTTGAAGGAGATGTATGATACGAATTTAAAGCCTGACAAAATCGTGTATACTGCTCTGATTGATGGGTTCATGAAACGGGGTGATATTCAAGAGGCTTTTAGACTCAAGGATGAGATGGTTGGTTTTGGAATTGGATTGAATGTTTTCACTTATAATGTGCTTATTGGTGGAGTTTGTAAGGTTGGTGACTTGGAGAAGGCAAACATTCTGTTGAATGAGATGATTGCAATGCGCATAAATCCTGATTCGCAAACTTATACCCATTTGATTGAGGGGTACTGTCGAGAACATGATATGATTAAAGCTTATGAGCTGCTTGTTGACATGAAGAAGAAGAACTTGAGACCCACAGTGTACACCTATGGTGTGATAATCAATGCGTTATGCCGCAGTCGAGATCTGCAACGAGCTAATAGAGTTTTTGAGGAAATGATTTCCAGTGGTTTGAAACCGAATAATGTTATTTACACAACCCTTATTAAAGGTCATGTTCAAGAAAACAAATTTGAAGAGGCTATAAATTTCCTGAAGGGAATGAAAGAGAAAGGTGTTTTGCTTGACGTGTTTTGTTACAATTCTCTTATAATTGGCCTCTGCAAGGCCAAAAAGATGGAAGATGCGATGACTTATTTGGTTCAAATGATTGATTCTGGATTAAAGCCTAATGAGTATACTTATGGAGCATTCATTCATGGATATACCAAAACAAGAGATATGCAGGCAGCTGACAGGTATTTCCAAGAGATGCTAGGTTCTGGTCTAGCTCCAAATGATGTCATTTATACAGCTCTGATTGATGGACACTGCAGAGTGGGTAACATAAAGGAGGCCTTTTCAACATTTAGATCGATACTTGGACGAGGGATGCTCCCAGATTTGAAGACTTACAGTGTCCTCATTCACGGTCTTGCAAGGAATGGAAAAATCAATGAAGCAATGGAGGTATTTTCTGAACTCCATGACAAGGGTCTAGTACCTGATGTCATTACCTATACTTCGATCATTTTGTGCTTCTGTAAACAAGGTAATATGAAGGAGGCATTCCAACTTCATGAGGAGATGTGCAAGAAAGGTGTTGCTCCAAATATTGTTACTTATAATGCATTGATCAATGGATTGTGCAAGTCAGGTGACATTGAGAGAGCTAGGGAGGTATTTGATGGAATCTCAGGAAAGGGAATGGCTCCTAATGTTGTGACTTATGCTACAATTATAGATGCGTATTGCAAATCTGGAAACTTAACTGAGGCATTTTGCTTATTGGATAAGATGTCATCACAGAGGGTTCAACCTGATAGTTTTGTTTATTGTGCCCTCATTGATGGATGTTGCAAAGAAGGAAATGTGGAGAGGGCACAGTCCTTATTTTCAGAAATGGTGCAGAAAGGTTTTGCTTCCACGTCTTCATTCAATGCTTTGATTGGTGGCTTATGCAAGTCACATAAGATTAGAGAAGCTAACCAGCTGTTGGAAGACATGGTTGAAAAGCAAATCACACCAAATCATGTTACCTACACAATTTTGATCGATTATCACTGCAAAGCAGGAAGAATGAAGGAGGCAGAACAACTCTTCTTGGAGATGCAAAAAAGGAAATTGATGCCGAATAACATAACATACACTTCACTTTTACATGGTTATGACTTAGTAGGCAGAAGATCTGAGATGTTCACACTTTTTGATGAGATGCTGACTAAAGGGGTTGAACCTGATGGAATAATCTATAGTATGATGGTTGATGCTCACTTGAAAGAAGGTAATTTGATGAAATCTTTAAAGCTGGTGGATGAAATATTTGGCAGGAGTGTGGTCTTGAATCCAAATGTTTTTGATGCTTTAATAAGTTCTCTATTCAAAAAGGAAGATTTTGAAGTGTCGAAGTTAATTGATGAACTAGGAGAGCAAAAACTTAAGCTAGTATGGCTACATGTTGCACTCTAATCTGTGGTCTTTATGAAGCAGGAAGTACGGACAAAGCAGCTAGGCTTCTAGAAAGTCTGGTCCAGTTTGGATGGCTCCCAGACTCCACTGTTATGACTGACTTAATCAAAGAAGTCCAAAACGATGCTGAGTCTGAGAAGGTCAAAAAAGACCAAAATGATGCAAACTCTGAGAATGCTGACAGTTTCTTAAAGCAAGCAGCAATCGGAGTTGCTCACCAGGTGTAAGTTTTGTTGCTGGAGGAGAGAACAAGTACCCCTGATCTAACAACTTCCTTAAAAACTTCATGGAATTGAATTTGCTGAAAACTGGTCCTCTGAAGCATAGGGACTAATATGATATGGGCCGTTGATCATGCAATATATTAAAACAGCCAAAATGTAATCAAGTTCAGTGTGGATTCCTCATAAATCAGTCATGGTGGACATTTCACATTAATGTGGCAGATTCCAATGGTAACTGTAACTTACCTCTTTTCTACATTTTTTTATGTTGTAAAATTTCCATGTATATGTTCAGTGTCACTATCATTTTCTTCCTCATTCCTTTCTGTTTTTTTTTTTCCCTTTTTTTGAGGGCAGTGGTGGGAAATACTTGCATTTCTTGTTTTGACTTAATTTCTTTGTCCCATTTGTTCATTGGCTGGTGATATTTTGAGGCAACTTAATGTTTGAGATGGATTTTGGTTGTAATGTCACGAAACGAAGTGAATTCCTTTTCTAGTGCTGCACATCCTTAAATATTTGTTTCGGGAGCAACTTAGTGTTGATGCTAACTCATCTTACAGATTGGTTTTTTGCTTGCTGCACCATATCTGGCGGTACTCTTCCCCTCTCATGGTGGCAGACTAGAAGTTGGTGTTCAGAGGTAATCAAACTTTGTTGCATGTTTCTGTGTTGAGCTTTCTTGTTACTGAGGTAATGTGACTAAGCAGTTAAATAGCCTAATGAAGTTTTAATTTGCATTGTCAGTTACAGGAACTTTCTAATCGATATATCTATGTTAAAAAGCAGAACATATTTTAGTTTTGCACAGCTTAGAGTAATCTCTTAGTGAGGGTTATTTGAAATGGGCTGTGTTCCTTTTCTTAAGGTTCCTCTGCAGTCAGATGATATATCTCCCCTTTTCTAATCAACTAATTTAATTCTTGCTTGTCGATGTGAATCTGCTTTAGACATTACTCAATACCTAGAGTTAGCCAAGTTAACCAGTTAAAGCATTGAACTTGAACTTCCTTTTGATTTGATAGAACATGCTCCAGTTTATTGGATTAATAGGACTATGGTTGTGTTGTAAATATTGTTGGTGCATCAAAGGAATTCTGGAAATATGAGATGCTTGTTCATTTGGAATTGACATCCTATGCGTGTCATAACTGTCATCTTGTTTAACTTACGCGTAAATAAAACATGATGGAAATAAACTGAGGGTAATGTTGTCTGTAAATTGATTTTGCTTTTGAAGCATCTTTCTGTCTCTTGACATGTAGATATACAGTGTATTTGTTCATACAGCTCTTCAAATGGAAACAGATGGGCGAGAAAAAGAATGCAAGTTGGAGTAGTAGTCTATATGGTGAACTGTGGTGGCAATGTTGATGGGGCATTTAATGAAGTTTGGGGAGGCAGATACAAAAAAATAACTGCCTGAAGCATTGGCAGCACTGGTGCAAGTCAAATGAGGTGAACTGATTCAATTTTCATTTTCTTATCATTGAATTTATTTTATGTGACTTTTATCATGGCTCAACTAAAGAGCATGAGTGGATCTATGTACAGAAGGGTTATTTTGCAACTTCTCTCATGTTTTATGTCTCTGTGTTTTAGTTGGATACATGTACACACATTCATAATTTTTTATTTGTCTATCATTGTATATGCCCATGTACACGAAAATTTTGGTGGAACAAACTATCTTCCCCGTGTATTTTGAGTGCAAATGTGAAAGAGGGTACCATGTCATACAATACAACAATGAATCTGGTGTTACTGCAGTGCCTGCATGGCGTGAGTTTTTGCCCACTCAGGATAGCATTGATTACTTATGATGATCATCTTATGGGATCTAAGTATACTATCTTGCATTTTTTGATTGTTCAGGTGATTTTGTGTACAATTCTGGTCTCATTTAGACAAATTGTGCGTCTGTTTCCATATGCACGTTGCAGTTGGGAATTGTTTTGTGGGAGTTGGGAGCAATACTCAAACAGTACAGTCAGCTGTTCCTATGTCACACCATATTCATTTTATGAGCCACTTTGAAGTATAAAAGTCTAGGCTGATCGTTAGAATCAAGAATAATATACATACTATGCCAGCTTCGTCAGAAAATCTGCCAAAATCGAACAAAAGAAATATATTGTGATACAGCCACCGCATTATGATCATGAACTTTAGTTCTAAGCCAAGCACTGTCACAATCATTTATATTACAGATTCATTACATTTTATTGTTTTACGTTTTAAATTGGCTGGAATATCCAACAATTGCGTTTGACTTTACAGTTCTGCAATCTAAGAGGTTCACTCGATAATCAAACATCTTTACTCAGTCTTCTCAAGTGGGGTTTCAGGGACTCCAAAAGAACATATGTACATATATGTACACCGTTTATGTAACATGCTAGGAAAGAACAGACTAATGTTTAGAGAGCATACCAGTCCCAGATGAGTGATTCTTTCAACCTCTGAAGCACTTGCTTGTACTTCTTTTGCGAGTATGTCTGGATTAATCTCCTTTCTGAACTGACCGGCTTATGTACAATGGCCTAATCCTAACAAAGAAAAATAGTGAAAAGCACCTATAGGCTACTGCATCAGAGCGAAGCGAACATGATGTACTATAGCGATCAACCCAAATGACTAGACTACGTGTCTTAGTGATATTATGGAGGTCATCTCAGATTCATTGGGCGAGTCCTATATCGGCTTCCTGTTGATTGCTTGACAGTATCATCTCTTTGTGCCTGTTAAAGAAGCAAAAGCTTCATTTCGGAGAAGGCCTGATCTTGAAGCAAGCTGAACTGCAGTACTACCATTGCTATCCACTGCTTGTGGATCTGCTCCTCTGCAATCACATTGTTAAAGTTTAATTCATATACTCCAAATTTACACACAGAATGTGAATAAATACAATACAGTTACAGACTCCGGGCAATTTTTAACACGAAGCACTTGGAGAGAAAGCCGTCATAGAATTCTAAATGTCAATGAAATTACTGATCCCCTAAAAAAGACACAACAGAGAGGTATGAAGAAAATATTGAATTACCTTGCAATTAGAAGCTTTGCGATTGCAGACCTCCCGCTCAAAACACAATGATGCAGCGGTGTCCTACCTCTTGAATCAGAAACATTTATGTTTGCACCATACTGTAGGAGAAGCTCTACCATGCCAATGTCAGCAGTTAAACAAGCAAGGTGAAGCAGTGAACAGCCATCAGAAGACTCCTCTGTGATATCATCTTTTCTTTTATCTAAGGAGTTTGAACAGCTTGTGGACTTCTCCAAAGAGTTACCTGCAAAGCAATCAAATTCATGATCAAGGGCTTCCCGCTCTTCCATTTGCATTAATTTGCCTAAAGGTAAGGCTGTACTATATGAGGCTTGCCCATGGATAGCATTGACATTTGCTTCAGAGCAGACAATATGGCGGTAAACTGCTTTCTTGTCATTATCACGGACACTTTCCCATACTTCTTGTGCGACTGAAAGGAGATGCTGAGTGTCCTTTGTCTTGTGAACAAAAAATTTTTCAGCATACTGCAATTAGAAGAAATCGTCAATTGTAGTTCCCAACTAAAACTACACAATTACCAGTGGAAGAGTCTCCTTGAGTTGAATATTTTCAAGGATGCTTATAAGTGAACTCACAAAACTCAACAAATGTGGAGCTTATGGTAGGTCTGACAAATGCAGAAATTGCAGTGTGGAAAGAGCAAATATTAATATGCCCAAAAAAAGTTGCAAGGAACAATTATTACATGAGGCTAGGAGTTCAAAGTTAAAAGAGTAATTAATAACAAGAAAATGGGAGAAGCAGATAGGGCCACTGCACTTCTAATTTTTCCAGTGTCAAGAAAATAATTATACACGAGATGTATGCAAGGATAGCTTACTAGTCATGTGAGAAGACATAATCAATAGTTTTAATAGGTAGCAGATACGCTAGAAAGCTTTATATATAAGACCATTTAGTATCATAAGTTGCCAATTCAGCAAACTGGCTAGTAAGACCAAGAAGACAAATGTCAGTGCAAGAAGAATGCAGCTAGCTCAAAAGGTTCCACGGTCAAAGTTTAATCAAGCATTTCATGTCATGTTCAAGATATCAAAGAATTATGTTCTTTATAAATAATAATTTCAAAGAAAAAACAAGAGATCAAAAAGCCGAGAACTGTAATTCAGTCCATACAGCTTTTTTAGCTTAAAATATCAGTTTAGGCAGAAATTATCAACATGAATCATTAACTTTATTTATAAGAAAAAGTTAGAAAGAAAATACAACGGCGAAATTTGATCATTTGTAGAAATACCTTAGCATGGATGTACTGTTCCTTTACTGAAATAGTATCCTCGTGACAGGGTTTTCTCACAAGGAAACGTTTGTTTTTATCTGTCTTGGAAAAACTACAAAACAAGAACTAATAGCCTATTAGGATAGGACAAATGCCATTTCAGTCAGATCAAGGTATGTATCACCTACCCCATAGGCCTGTTTTCAGTTGAAAATTTACTTCCACAATGCAACAACTCCTCCCAGACCGAGTTTGCATAGATATTTCCCAGAGACTGAAACAAATTTATGACAGAAGATTCCCATACTTTAACATCAAGTGTCAGTGATCTCACCTGCAGCAAAGGTTATAAGCAAGATCTACATTAGTGAACAAACGGAAGGAACTCTCCACAAGGTATAAGCCTCAAACATTCGAAGGTCCCAACACCAAGCTTCAAGTTTTCTTGAGAAACTAATTATGCTAAAATTACCAATAGTTCAACATGAAAAGAAATGAAATTCCATAAAGAAAACTAGATAACTTACTTTTGATACATGCACACCAAGATTACGATGAACACCGGAACATTCGATGCATATAAGAACACCAAGGTTTAAGGATGCCCAGTCTGGTTCAGGTGCACCACAATCAGCACATTTGTCGTTACCGTATACTTTTCTCAACAGATCAATTGGCTTTTCACTTTTAATTTTTTTTTCTAGATCTCCAAAACTTTTAGATAGATATAAATGATTTCCAGGGCCAAGATCTTTCGATGTGTGTTCCTCAACTGCTGTCTGATCAACATCAGGACCATCTACTACTGAACCATTCTCACTGGTAATGCAATGATCACCACTTTCCATGGGACTGCTGGAGAGACACTGATATGTAATTGGGTTATTATAATTTAGATAGCTACAGAAGTTAAAAGCTACAAAGTAAACATGCTTAATCTTTACCCTCTCAGGTGTCTGGAAACTCAATAGAGAAGCAATTACTCCATTTATTTTTTCAATCCAATCCATTTGGTCCACTGCATTCTCCGCCTACCGGGAAAGCAAATACAATTTAGAAACCACTGACAATTATTGATGCAATTTCCTAACTCAACATTGAATGAGTATATGCAAGAAAAGTGATAAAATTTTTCCTAGAATCACCTGATCCAATTTTGAATTGGTCGGTTATAAATTCATACTGAAGTTCGAGTACCTGCAGAGTGTATATTTTTGTTGGAGAAATAATCCTGAAGCAGAACCTTAAATCTGTCTGATCAGCATCAACTTTAATTGTTGAAGTCAAAAGGTTCACAGTGTGACGTGCAACTGATTTTTCATCATGTACACCACCATGGTAATGAGAAGAAAGCCATCGGCTCAGCAAACCATGACTACTTTCAGAGGTATTAGTCCTCTGTGAAGCAGAATGACTCCCAGGTCCCTGAAATAGTTTTCTAAAATCATTTAATACACAAGAAGTAAATCAGAAAAGATAGTATTGGCAATTCATAGTATTACAAGCTATGTTCCAGCTAGTGACTTACAGAGCACCATGGTTTTCGATAGTAGTACAACATCCCTCGACTATCAAGAACAAAGAATCTTCTTTTCCAGTCACCTCTCAAATTTGAGGATCTTTTTGCGAGATATCCTTGTCGAATGGTTTGAACCTGAAAAGTTAGTAACCTGGCTTAGAGATTTTAAGCTTTTCAGGCTTAGCGATTTTAGGCGTAAGGCTTAAGGAGATAAAAAGTAAGATCAGTGTAGGGAGAAATTGTGAGATGGATAAAGGTTGAAAACTATATCAGAAAGTACCTTTCCCTGCACAGCAGACTGCATAGCTGCCTCTATCACTTTATGGGAATTCCTTGCGGAAGTTCTAATACTATCTACATTAGGGGAACCATGAGAACCATTTGAGGAATGCCTACTTTCTCGATCAATCTGTCTTTTATACTCCTGCATCCTTTCAATGAGAGATGCCTGCTCATAGTTTGAACATTCTCTTGACTGCTGTGCATAAGCCAAGGCCTGCAACCCAACAGCCAGAAACTTTGGTGTAGTTCCAAACAAAAGAAACAAGAGGTTCATCAAAGGTGAAACTCAGAGATTCCAAGAGAAATTTATTACCAGTAGGCTACTGTGAAATGATATTCGCTTCTCAATATAGACAAGTAAAAAAATCAGCCAAACTATGTTGTCCTTAACGTGATCTCCTTGGTAACCAAAGAGTTGGACCTTGTAAGTTAAGGTAACAAGATCCATTAAGTGGGCACAGGCTATATGACTTACAGTTGAAGCCTCACCTCTTCTATGCATTCTGCTAAATGGATAGCTTTCCAACTTAACACCCTTCTCCAAAAGTTAAGATCACTAGCGCTACCTCGGGATAATTTAAAGGTCTCAGACCAAAACGGTATTACTTTGGTAAACGAATGACTTTCAAATTTTCTGAAAGGGAAATTTAAGAGTTCATAGTCTAAAAGGGTTATATTAATAAACTCCATAAAAACATTGGTGACTCACTGACTACAACATACTTGCATAAAATCCCATCATGGCATTGTTAAGAACCTTTCCTTTTTATTATTTCCCTATTAGTATTTAGGTTGATTTCCTTATTTTATTTGGTATATTTCCTATTAAGTTCATAGTATTAGTATTTCTATATCTTTTAGGACTAGGATTTCAGCTCTATAAATTGTAATGCCTTTTGACCTTAGTTTCAAGCAATTTATCAAATAAAACAACCTTTGGCAAATTGGAGGCCGATCCTCTCGAAGTAATCAAACCTTTATTTTATTTGTTCTATTTTTCTTTAGTTGAATTTGTTAGGAATTTGGGTTCCTAACAGGCATGTGGACAAGAAACAGGGGTGCAAACTGATCGTTGAAGGTGTTTTATTTTTCTTTCTGAGAGAAATAAAACTCCTCACTTTGTTTGGCTCCTAGGTTAACCAGCTAACTGATTGAATTGTGAGGTCAAGTAGGCTGTACACATAATTTATAGCAAGTCAGAGGTAGTTCCATTAGTTTTGTGAAGAGCAGAGAAGATGCTTCAAGCTGCTTGGTCCATGTCTTATTCTTTAATAATGTATCTATCACTTTCTCATTTTGGATTAATGATTAAGGAAACTAAACAACATTGTACAATATTTTATAAGTGAAGGATACCTGGTTAATAAAGGGCTCCATCTGATGTAACAGCTCATATCCCTGAAAGGAAAGAAGTTTCAGAATCAACATACACTCGTTATTTAACATGAAGGGCAAATGAGTTCTATACACGAGATACTACTTTACTTGTTTGAAGAATCGGAGGTGTGCATCCATTGTCCCACTTACAGCCTCCAAAAGCTCAAATCTCTTTTTGGCCTCAACATCAGAAAGAGCACCAATCTACATGTGGAAAAACATGAAATGATAGAAGTGTAAGATAAAACACAGTTGCATCAAAATTTCCTTGTGAAAATAACTTACCAGATTGAAGCGCGCTTGCTCGAATGAGGATCTTGCACTGTGCAGTTCCTGCAATATCTCTCCACCAAATTACAGTTTAGAAGATTGTGTTTGCCCATTAAAAACTATCTGATTAATCTGTACGAACAGCACTTAGAGAACCACCTATATTAGAATTGAATATACCTCCTCTATGACTGCTGCTACATCCATCCTAGTGCTCTTCCTCAAGGAAAGAAACTTCTCACGTGCCTGTGAGACAAACAGCAATAGCATTGAGTGTTGCTGTGAAGAAGATATCAACTTCATTGAAAGACAGTTACTGTAATTATGAAATGAACTTTGAGATCCTCATATCTCTCAACATCATTTTGCATTCTTATTTTATTGTAAAAATAGTAGGCAAGAGAACTCAAGTATCTTTTTCTGTTTCCTAGGAATCCTGCATATCGAATTTAAATATAAATTAGATAGTTTAATCCTCTTTTCTTCCATTTTCATTTCTTTTCTGATGTTTAAAGCAAGTGTCTAAAGTTGAGTCTACACTTCAATATATTAATTTATTGACATACAAAAGCTGAAGGCACAGCAATTTTAACTAGTATCCTGCGGTGTGGATGTGCTCTATATTTTCGATATATTAACCAAATTTTTTATGCACACAGACATGATGCAGATACACATCATTTATTGCAAAAAGAATAATAAACATCAGTCCACCTGCAGATGCAAATTAGATTAATCCTCCTTCTAGGCTGATGTGAAGGGGATTTAATTCCTAAATCCTTTGCTCCACTACAGTAGATTTTACCAACTAGCATATCCCAGTGTGAACAAAGAATAATTAACATCACAAATCTAAAATGAAGTACAATCATCAATAGCAATTGACGTAAGATCCTAGCAAATAAATTTATCCAATAATTGATACTCTAAGATGGAAAAACTAACCAACAAAAAATAGAATAATGTAAACCACGTAACATGTTTGAACTTAGATTATGAACTTTGAGTTTTGGAACCCACCTGATCATATGCGAGGGAAGCTTTGTCAAAACGTTTTCGAGCCTCCTGCGCTAGTACAAAATTAGTTGAAGGTGAAAAAGGGAACATATTTTTGGACCAGTAATTGGGAGAACAGCTCATCAATGAGTACAATAAATAGGGAGTGACTACAAGATAAATAATAGTCAATTTTAAGAATAAATTCAACTAGTAATGTCACTATCAATAAAGAGTACTCAACCGTATCCTTTTCTATAATGTTAAAAATCCTTATCAACAAATTTTGTACATTAAATTGCCATTCATGTTTAAAATTTCTGAGATAATGTGTTATAAAATAAAAAGCAAAACAATAAAAAAAGAGAAAATAATAAAGGAATAAATGAAAAATGAATGTGTTTTCACGGTCTCCGTTCATTGGTTTTCACTACAACGTTGCCTCATATTGCCACTTATCATGCACGTATACTAATCATAAAATTGATTTTAAACTTGTCATGCAAGGGAAGAAGGGTGTTGAATACTCCATGTATAATGGACAAGTGTTTTCTTACAAGGGTGGAAAGCGTTTCATAACAATCTCACTTCTTTTATTTGAGTTTTGCATGGAAAACCCCAGTGGGAAAAACCTTAACAAAATATGTACAACAATTTGTTGGAGAATTTTTATCAGGAAATGCATATTCTTGGAGAAGAAAACAATAGTTTTGGACATATGTGCATGGTGGTCTTGTTTTCTTTGACTAGGTTTTATCCTAATAAGTTTCAATAGCAAGGTTTTTAATCAGGCAGGTAATATCATTATAGAAAGCATCCACCATGAAGGAGTATACAGTACCTTGACATCATGCAGATCAACATTGACAAAGTGAAGTAGCCTATCATTTAGCATGTGCTCTGTCTACAACCCAATTAAAGAATATCAGCAGAGCAAATTAATTATGCAGTTATGATATCGCACAAATATTTCACTTCGAAAGTTGAAGGTAGAATCTTTATGGAACAGAATTTCACTGTTTCAAAAAATGAACTTACATAGTAAACAACAAAAGGAAGAAAAGTTCAGACAGGAAATCAAGTTAAGCAACCACTAGACCTAACTATTAAGCTAACAGGTAAGGGTGAAACAATAGTATTAAGTTCTAACATATTCTGTCGTGTGCAACACTAACAGGCTTAACATGTAAACTAAAGCCAAATACAGACACAAATTAGACTCATACCAAATATAGACAAGAAGTACAATCATATGAGGGGAGCCCAACCGAAGACTTCATTGTAAAATTAGCTTAAATATCATGTTAATCAAACCACTCGACCTAAAGTTTAAACATGCAAGTAAGGACCCAAATATTAGTATTTAGCATTAAAAACCGGTTGTATCAATAAAATAACTGTGTGAATATTAAAAATGAAGCTTGTTATTCTAGTTTTTTCATAATCAAAAGACATCGAGTTGGCATATCTTATGCAGAATAGAAAAGAAACCTAAAGGAATCTAGGAGGTAAGGCAAAAGGTACTAGCAATGAGGCATAGCATCAAAATTGCTTTAGCGATATTTTCATTTACAAAGTCAATCAATATATTAACTTTGTGTGCTTCTAACAAAGTGAAGGAGGTGATAAAGAAAGAATGAAACATATTATAAATAAGAAAACACAAGATTGCTACCTGTGATCGAAGAACTTCCTTGTATGTACCAATTTCTCTCAAAGCAATTGTAAATTTGGTCATGACAGGGCCTGAGGAAACAAAGGTTGTCATTAATAACAGCACTAAACATATTGAGCTATTTGTTATGCTCTTTTAGAACTTTCAGATCAAAAACCAGGATCAGCAAACAGAAGTTTCAACTGAAGAAGAGCATTTTCAGACCATAAAGTTTGGCATATGGGAAAAAAGAAAGATATGTATCATAGGTTGATCAGATCCCGGCAGCTCTAGCTTAGCTTGTTAAGAGCTCACTTAACAATCTATATATACTGAGCAGGAGCCTGAATCGATGTAAGTCACCAATACAGCAAAAGTCAGGCAACACAAAGATCAAATAAAATGAGCTTAACTCAAACCTTTTTATGTCAACTAATAATATTTACAGTGCCTAATATATATCCTCACAATTTACGCCGATGTGAGTTGCAAATTGATGTTGTGACATAGAATGAGTTTGTACAAATCAAGAGCAAAAGCAAATTTCATAAAAACCATATTTGTTAGGATCAGAGTGTCTCAAGTGTAAAGGAAGAATCATCACCAGCAGTATGTCAACCCTCCAACAACTAGATCTAGAAAGCAATCTGGTTCCATTGTTCCAGGATCACACGTACAATGGCTGTACAATCTTGGTCTCCATGATCTGTGCTTAGTAGTCTTCCTATTTTAAACAGCTTTCTTTGTACTCTATGTTAATACATGCACTCATTATGTAATTGATCAACAAAATAGAATACAGAGATTTCTATATTACTAATCAGCCTAAGCTTGAACCAAGCACAGCCATGATTCCATAACACCATGTCTCTATGTTTCGACTTTACTCTAAACACGCTGAAAATAGCCTTCGCTTTTGTACAGCACATAAGCAACCTTATATGAAGGGAAAAAAGACAGGAGTTAACAAGAACATATATTAGAAAAAGATCACTATAACAACCTTCTGTTATTAATAACCCTCACCAAGTCAACTATATTTCTAAGGTCAATCCCAAGTATGCACTCCAAAAGAAATAAAGAAAAATTCTGTATAATTCCTAATGCTGAGAACAAGAAGAAATAATCATACATACCTCCTAGTGCAACACAAATAGGATCACTATGCCCGCCACCAAAAGTTTCAAGAGCAGTCACAAAGGCAATGTCGCCATCATAACCCTCCCCAAGCGCTTCTCTGACAAACAGTAGGAAGCATGTAAGATCTTCTGAAACACAAAAATTCTCAGAAAACTAATAGACACTATTTTTTTTATAGAATAATTTCAAAATATCAAACAGTTAAACCATTAAGATTGGAGGAAGGAAGTAGTTCACTGGCTAAAGCAGATTATGGTTCTGCTGTTCTGTTAAATGCAGCCTTTTCGTTTCATAAAAAAAAAAAAAAAATGCAGCATTTTCAGCATATGGACAGTGCTTCACTTGATTCTGATGCCTAATCATTTAACCAGTAAAAGATTCATTCTGATAAATTGTGCAAGATGAGAGCAGATTCAGCAACTAATAACTATAAGGACGAAGACAAGGTAGTAGATTCCTTATACAGAGGGCTGCCCCCTCATTGCACCATTTGGATCCATAAAGAAACAGAATCTAACACAAGGCCAAAGCGTTATCTCATAACTACACATTTTCAGCTTCAAACTTAGAAGACTTGTCTATCTCCTAAGGTCATTCATCTTTTACCACAAAAACATAAATTAATTACGTACCTAACAATACAAAACATAACAGATCACATAAACGATAAACAGTTATCTTCAGAAAGAACCGTACAGAATCAGACACCACAACTCAGATGCAAAACAAAAACGAAAGAAAACCTACGTGTACTTGCGACATCCTTTGTAAAACTTCAAACACCTCCCTCTCAATGCTTCAGCACTTTCTTCCATACATTGTATCTGTCAACCAAACACTACATCAGTAACCATGCTTCCCTATTTGCATCCTATTTAAGCTCAACAAAACCACATCCCACCCAATCTATTAATTTCAAAACAAACTCTAATTTAACCTTCCTAATTTAAAACTACAATCACACCAAATTTTAATCGCAAATTAATTGTTTTTGTAAAAAAGTTGACAATCAATACATTAAATTAAAATGAGCTTACTTTCCATTTCTTTTCAAGTATTTTTTTAGTCCAGTTAACACCTACTAATTTGACATTTAAGAGACAAGCCAAACAAGCAATTAAGTAAAGCAATTCAAAAGCTTGTTTATTTTTGTGTTCTTTGGACAAAAAACAAAAATAAAATGAAAAGATCATTAAAGTATACGAATACGAGGTGGAAGGAATGATATTTGATGATCGATATCATAGTTAGCGCAGTCAATACCAACAGAAACATGAGAAAAAGAAATGGTACCTGTTGGCGAAACATAGGAGAATCGTCAAGTTTCGAGAACTGCATTTTGATTTCGTATACAGAGAGAATTGTTCGATTTTTTTTTTTTTTACCTTCTTGTTCTAATTGGAAGCCTAAAATCGAAACTTCTTTTTGTGTTGTTATTGTTATTATTCTTTTTGTGCGCTTTGCATTGTTTAAATGGCCGCAATTGAAGGAGGTTTTGTTCCGGTTGCGAATTTTCATGCCTGTCGCTTAAACTAAAAAATATTCACTATATATATATTAATATAAACAATCACCCGCCTTTTGCCTCTTTCGACTGTGTCATGCAGATGCTGTTGCCATTTGCTTTGTAATTTGTTGGATGATAACGACTTCACTTCCATTCAAAACGGCCCCGTTTTATCGAGCCATCGGACGATTTTTCTTTTCCTTTCTAATGGTGGGGTTATCTGTCTGTTAGGATCCACGTTGATTGGATTAGTATTGTATGAAATGGAAAAAATTAATGTTATAATTTGAAAATAATAATAATAATAACAATAATAATAATAGAGATTAGGTGACAACTGATATGTCATTCTCATATAAATTATTTTATTAATCTTAAATTTATATATTTAATGATATATTAAAATTGGATGAAAAAATAGATAAGAGTGTTGAATGTGAACTATATAATCTTTAAAAAAAAAAGAAATGTGTTAATTATTATGTAACAGTTGATATCTTATTCTCATGTTAATTATTTTATCAACTTCGAATCTAAATATTTAATAACTTATTAATTTTCATATAAAATTTGATGAAAAGATTCTGGATGTTTATCACTTAAACAGTAACACAATTGGTTACTATTCTCTATTGTGAAACCATAGTTCGACACCACTTCCCTCCCCCCCTAAACCTTCAAGTTGGCATTTCCCCCATTTATATGTGGGCCACCCCCCTCCTCCCTCTACCCCCACGCTTATACGAGTCATTTCTCTATTTATATGTGGTTCGTTTCTTTTCACAGGAGAGTTACTTATCTGTTTATATCATTAGTATTTGATTTTATTTGTTTTTTGAATCAGTTTTAATATTAAAAAAATAAAAAATAAATAAAAAGTTCTGGATGTCTAACGTCATCCATCGTTTAAATGATGAATAGATGTGGATAATAATAGTTAATTAATTGAGTTGATTAATGAATATTTAATTAAAGAAGGAAGTTGCATTCTTTTCTTTTTTTAAGAAAAGAAATTGGAAGAGAGTTGCGTTGTGCTCCTCCGACGAGGCCTAGAAGTAAATTGAAAAACTGTTTCTTTTTTGAAAAATACGTCCAGACGAACTCGACATGTTTTAACGTGGGGCCCATGCTTGTCACTTTTTAATATTATATTAGTCAGAGACTTTAGTGGCACTCGTGCAGAACACGCTCCATAAAGCGGGCAAGTCCCGTATTTGCGATATCTGTTCTAAACAGTCAATACAGACATGTAAATTGCATATGCACTTTGTTCATGTAAATTTAAAATACCAAACTAAATGTGACAACTGACAAGATGCTATACTTCCAAAAATAAAAATAAAAATAAAAATAAAAATAAAAGAAAAAGACTACGTAACAAGATTCCTGGAATTACGGATATTGTAGTTTTTGAAACTGACATGTGTGTATGTTAAGATTGAAGTAACATCAGAATTTAATTACATGTATCTCATTAACTGTAATATAGAAGAAGAAAGCTTCCTTGCTCTAGGAAAGGTAAATATTTGGTTTGTGAATTCTTCCTACTTTATGATTCATTGCATGCCTGCTTCGTAAAAACATGTTTGAATTCGAAGTTTAAGGTGTTTTATGGGGATGTGGGCCTTTTTTTTGTTGCTCTTGTCCTTGATTCTTTTCACATTTGCTTTATCCAATTGATCAGTTAAATTTCTACTTGTGCTTTTGTTGGTGAGTGGACCTTGAAATATCATGTGGTTTTGGTTTCCCAAAAGTGAAAACCCATACAAGTAGCTACGGCACGTCTTGTATGACTAGTGTACCATCTAGCTAAAGTTGAGCTTATTAATTTAATTAAATTTCCAGGGAATCAGATTTCATAATGTGTAAATAGGGGTGCACTAAGTCAAAAGGTACATTGATGCAGTGGATAAAACATCTGCACACCAACTTCTCTCATAAGAGGTGGGTTTAACGCCCAATAAACAGTGATACGTTGTCTATTGCTTTCTTTCTCCTATATTAGGGCAATCTTTTCATCTACATGTGAATCGCTCCCTCCTATATGAAAGCCGTTCTTTAAACTGTTCTATTAGTGTTCAATTCTGTTTCATCTTGATTGTTTTTGAGTCAATTTCAGTAATATAATGTAATTAAAATATATATATATATATATATAGAGGTGCGCTGAACACTACTAACTAGTCTTCAAACTTTTGGTCAATTTTGGCATGTTATGAGCTGATATTCCTTTATTAAGATGGGTTCCGGGTTTTCTCTATCATCCTTCGAATGTTTAAGATTTTGTGCCCATTCAATTGGTTACCCGTTGTTTGGATCTGTCATGCCATGAGACATAAGCAACAGCACTTGTTGCAATCAGTGAAGACAGAGAGTGATAGAAATCCGACCATTCAGGGACAGCTCAACAACGTCCCAACCTCATCCTATAAAATTATAAATGCTCCTGGCCTCCAGATGTAACCTGTGTGGAATAGATTTTAGCAGTAGTAAATAGCATGAACCAAACGCGAAAATTGCCAAATAACCCAATTCAAGAAAATTGATACAATAGCCAATCTTACAAAGGTAGTTATAATTATTTTTTACTCTATTTCCTCCATTCAAGTATTGAGAAAAGTAATGTGTTGCTGTATTCCTGCTCAACTTGTTTGCTAACTCTCAAATTTAAATAACCCCAAAATTAGACATCCACCTTATCCAAAAATCTAAGAAATCATTAAAAGACTTGGCATGGGCCAAATAGAGTAAAAAAAATTTCTCAACTTCTGATATGAGCATATGCGGTATCCGAAAAATCAAGGAAATCTGGTTTTTGATCTTTCCGATGTAGTTTTCTTCTGCCCGGGCAATAAAAAGAATTCCATAAACTCATCCCCATAGCCTACTCATAAAGCTCTTTCTGTCTTTCTTCATCCTGTTTTCAAGAGACGGGAAATCAATATAATTGTAGGCAAGGTCTATAACAATAGGATTGCGGGCTATTGATCGGAATGCTGGCGGGAAGACTTCAATGCGTGGAGTAACTTTCACATTTGCATCACCTACAGTGGATTCATATACATCTAGTTTCTCAAGAAGGTATTTCTCCACCTGAAAAGAATTCAAATCAGCATGACAACCCCCAATGAAAAGACATACAAGTCAATACATCATCAAACACTACTACAAGCATAACACATGTATGCACTATACATCATCGAACACTATTACAAGCATAATACATGTATGCACTCATACAAGCATAATATATGTATCACTGATACAAGCATAATACATGTATGCTTAAAGGCAGTTCCCTACCAATTAAACATAATAGAATCACATAAAAACATCATGGAATATTTTTTTTCTCCTCAAAATCAGTAAACGACTGCTAAGCTGGAAGTTCTCTTAAAGGACAGTTCCATTTTCAAACAGAATGATGAATCCAACAGCATCCAGTAGGATGTTGTTCGAATTAAAATAACCTCGTTATGTGTGAACAAATTCCTATATTGCCAAAAAAAAAAAAAATCACAAAAAAAGGTAAATATACAAATTGGATTTCAACCTAACAAGTTATCATGTCGCAATGCACGTTGATCCAATAAAATATTAAACCACTCCAAACCATTAATTTCGGTTTAAGATAGTGAACTTGAAAAAAGCAAGTAAGAAAAGTCAACTACTCAAAAAATTAAAAATAAAAAGCTGCTAAACAATGGAGAACTTCTCAAAAGCTATGCTATAGAATAAATAACTCAACCAAAAATTGAAAAAAATAAGACCATTTTTTTTTTTAAACACAAAAGGAGTGAGAACCAATCCCCAAATTGACAAATTAAACATAAGAACAATGATTTAATATATAAATCCAACATGCAACCTAATAGTTATATGTTCAAAGGTAAAAAACTGATAGTCCAGACCATTTACAACCACACGAGCAAATGTTTATCTCTTTCATTGTATAACTGTTCTACTGGATGGAAAGTTAGCCTGCTTACTTCCCTTTCCTTTTCTTTTTTTTTTTCCTTTTTTCTTTTTTTTTTCTCCTTTTTTGAAACTGGAGATCCATTAAAAGGCAAAGTCATACAAGCAGAACAGAAACAGCCTTTACATTATAACAGCACCTGAACAATTCTAAAGCTGTTCTCTGTGGATGAGAAGGCTAAAGCAACGAGGTTATGGGCCAAACCATTCCTTTCACGTGGGGTTTGACAACTCTGGACCCCAACCTTGTCAACAAGAATTCTGATATCATCAACTATACTTCCTTTTCTTTTGTTTATTAAATTAGGAAGTTCACAAAGGTCCATAGCTCAAGCATTACAACCATCATATGCTTATTTTAAATGTAAACCTGTCCAATGTAGGACCAAAATGCTAGTACAGAATAATCGCCATTTGCACAAGCCAAAGTGGGAAAAACTACATAGAACTTCTACATTTTAATTTTTTAAGTCAACTTAAAAGCGTCACTGTATACAAGCTTCAAGTGAGATTTTCACTTGCTCACAAAATCTAAGCAGAATGCCGTACTACTCACTAAGAAGGTTTACCCAAACCAACTATGTAAATCATAAATGCATATGCTTCTGAGAAATAATAGTTAAAGGGGAAAAAGCTTTCCATGTTATAACCAGCATTTTGTTGAACATTCTACAAAAATTATGGGGCATGGTTAACTAATTTCCACAAAACAAAACAAAAGGTCAGATGGTCATAGTACCTTCTTGCCAGCTCCTGTTAATGATATGCTAGAGATTTTATTTGACAAGTTCTCCGGAGCTTTCTCCTCCTCTATGATTCCCATTGCATGCTCTATGCAACTGTTAGACCTACACTCGTTGTATAGCATCTTCAACTCTTTGATCATCTGTAAAAATAAAAATGGGAGAGAGAATAACTCATTATAGTATATGTTTCAAATCAGAACTCAGAATCAACAAGCATAGATACGATAATGTATCATACCAACGAATTTAAAAATAAAATTTTACGGACCTACAAATCAGCATCACTAGAAAAATTGGTTTTTGTTTTTAAACAAAACAAAACATGAAACTACCATCAAGAAAGCATTTACAAAGAGAGGGAGTACAGACCAACCCCAGCTTAAAAAGACCTCAAGGATCAGCCCCAAAAAGAGTACACAAGGCCAAAAGACAGGCCTATACAAAGAGCCTACCAGAAAAACTGTTATTTGGTAAATAAGTGGTAAAACTAAGGTTTGTACCATGAGAAATTTCTGTAATATGACCTAATGACAAATATAGATAAGGACAGGTGCAAGGGGGCTTACTCACCTGATCATTCTTATTCAGACGTTGAAATTTCTGTAGGGCATCGTCAGCAAGAGAACGAGCACGGCAGAACAACGCATAAGCTTCTGTTCTCTTGCCAGCCAAACTGTATGATCTAGCCAAGTAAAAGCACCTGCCAAGAAGTAGTCTATGAATTAATAAGAATTGAGAGACATTTAAAAGATCTGAAAATGGTCTTCCAGCAACAAAGAACGTATATGTTTACATTGATAAAGTACAAATTATTTAATAAATAAACCGAACCAGTATATAATTCATAAATTTATTAAACAAAAATATTGCAAATATCATAGAAGAGAAAAGTGGTTGTAAGTCCAATATAAATTATTGCTGAACACCTTTGCACAAAAAGGTAAAAAAAAAAAAATAAACATAACCATTTTTTCTCAGTAAAACTGGAAAAAAAATTTATAATCCACCTTTTTTCTTTCAAAACGGTGCTGAACAAATATATGCCACTCAAAATGGAGAAACAAAACCAGCTAATGGACTTATTAAATTTTAGAAATGTATACCAGCTAAACCATCTCCTGTACAATCATCATGAACATGTAATACACAAAGATAACATATAATTTCAATGATGCGCCAAAAGATTGTAACGCACAACTTTTACTTGGCAAGAATGCCAAGCAGGAAACAAGCATAGAAGTATTGAGGGGCAAGGCTGAGAAGAAACACATGGAGAATGCTGAATGTGAGAAGATAAGTGCAAGAGCAGCAGTGAGGAAGCGAAATAAAACCTACAAACGTAATTCAATCGTACAAGGTAAGGGCTTAAGATTACACTAGTCTAGGGAAGCAACAAGATTTAACAAAAACAAAAGATAAATCAGTGTAAAACTTTAACAAGACATTATTTTTATCTACAGAAATACTTGCAAATGAAAAGCAAATTTATACAGAAGATTCCACTCAAGAGCAATCACGATAGAAGTAATAGGAACCAGACCTTTCTGCTCGGAAAGCCAAACTTTTAAGTTCTAACTCTTCAGCAAATGTTACTTCTTCAGGTTTTCTATCTCTTCCAGAACTCACTAAATCAGATAGATCAGCTGTATTCTGTCACATATAACATCGATTACACAAAAATTAGCCAACTGCTCTAAGGTGGCCACACATAACAAATTGAGTTACAGATTAAAGCATTATTTTAAAGAAGAAGGAATGACAGAAACAAATTGATGTAAGATTGTTAACCTGTAATAATAGATCATATAAGCGAACGAGTTCTTCAGGCTTGGAAACTTTCTCATTTTTGTCATCTCGGCGCTTAGTGAGTTTACTCTTTGCAATGCTAACCAACAACTGATTGCGCTCAATGGTTCGTTGCCCTAATACAGCGCTGACAGCTTTATCAAGGCCATATAAATCATCTTTCACATTTTCGGCATTACCTGCACTGACCTAAAATGCACAGGAAATATCAATTAAAAGTGAAATAAAAAGGAATTACAAAATTAAAAATTACAAGCGGACAACAAAACCCAAGTGATATGACCAATCAAATTCAAGCACAGAAGTGTGAGAAGCTCATCTTATCATTAAAATTTAAAAGAAATATATGGCCAACATTCCATACCAAGTCACTACGAATGCAGCTCCTGGCTTCATGATAGGCCGTAAAAATTTTGTCATAGACAACTAGTTTTTTTTCTGCAGGTACTGAATCTGATGTGGGACCATTTAGATCCTTCTCCAAATCTTGAGCTGAAAAGATTGCAGAGACGAGAATTGAGTCTCCGATTGGACTTGATATGAAAATCAGAAAAATTTCACAGAAAATTGTAATGTTGACCCATAGAGGCATGTTGTTCACAAATGAAACAAATAATGTAACATGATTTTCAAAAGGTGAGGAATTGTGACAGACTTCTGGTTTAAATTAAGGGAGAAAAGAGGCACATAAAGAAGAAACGGAGCACCAAGAAGCAAACACATAAAGGTATGCTTAGCATCATTAATATCCACACAGCTATCTGATAAAAATGAAATAAAAAGAAAGAAAGTGAGAAAGAACATCAACATGGCTTATAAATTTGGTCTTAGCTTTTTGGTCACCAATCAAATAAACAAACAGCCCAAATTCTCAAAGAGCTAGTATACCCAAAGAAGATGGCAACATATTCAACGCTTCCAAACCTTAATTTTATTTATCCTCAGCTGACGTTGTCAACATACAATGGAAGCATGAAAGACCCACTACTAGAAGATGCCCAGTTAAAATATAAAAGCACAGATGCATTTCAAAACATGTATCAGAGGAAGGAGCCTTGGGGAATTTTACAGATCACCCAGCAACAATTTTTAGTTCAATCCTATACAAAACTTACATATGAGCACCCTTAGCAATAAATTAATGCATTGAGACCAATGTGTTTGATACCAGATATGCCGGTATGCTACTTCATAGAACAAGTGACCAGAATTTCCTATTCATCACCATACCTGAGACGACATTTTGTGGATAATTAGCAATAGCATCAATCAGAGCTAATGCCAACATGAATATTATTGAAATTAATTTAGTCTCATGTCAACTATGCAGCATTGTATGATATATTGCAGCAAATTTGCTTCTTTTTTGTTGTGGACCCCTGGTTCACTAAATATTTGTCATGATCTGAATTAAAAATCCAGCAATAAATTTTTAGTTTCTATAAAAAAGATATAAACTGAACATTTTAAATCTTATAAAAAGAAACTTACATGTTAAAAAGATATCAACTAAACATTACTAATCACGGGTTGACCAAGACACCGGCCCTAATCCTAATGTTCTCTTAATATCTGTTGTGTAACAAATGAGAAAAGCAAATTCACAAAGAACCTACATAGGGCTAGAAGAAATGGTTGCACATGAATAACAATGTCATACTCTGGCATTCTTTAATCATGATTAATAGAAATCAATAATCAACCTTTTAAAATAGCAACCCGGGTTTTTGCATTGGATATCGGAAACCTATGACCAAGCCAATGAAACTCTGTCATGGATGCAGCCTGTTGAGATCTTTCCTCTGCCATAACAGCCTGCAACAAGATAGTGCAAGGCATTAGTGCTGATGCCAGCAGATGGCATACTGCTTACAATATCAATCTTACCTCCAATTTTGCTTTAAAAAGGTCCAAGGCAGGACCTTCCATCTCACCAATTTGCAACAGTTCAGAGGTTTGCAAATTTGACGCGCCAATTTTGTGTAGGCAGTAGCGGATACTGGGTTCTAGCTCCTCAACTCGCTCACGGCACAAAACTTGATTCTCTAGGTCTCCATATTTGCCAAGTTGCTCATAAACAGCCCTACAAGAACATTAACAAAGACAGAGCCAGACAGATATGCTGTCAATAAAAAGGAATTAGAAGTCTTGTTTCACAGATTATTTAGTGCACCAGTGCAATCAGTAAGGCAGGAAAATTGAAAAATCATACAGAGAGAGATCACAAGGATTTGTGTAAATGCAACTCATTATGCTAATTTCATAAAAACAGGACTTTTAATCAATTAATCCATTTAACATAGAAATCCACTTATATTACAGAGAAAACAAGCAAGTCTCTCAATTGAAAAGGCAACAAATACAATATACATTATTGTCTAGCAACAGAAATGAACCTGGCACTTTTGAAATTCTTCAATGCTGTATCCCAATTCTGATCTTGTTCAAATAACAAATTCCCTTTCATGTAGGATGCATAAGCCTACATATTATTAAGAAAAAAGGTGAATCGAAGAAACCTACTCACCATTTAATCAAATAACAAGAATAACTTCAATTGGCAATAGCTCACTGGTACATCTAAATAAAGGTATTGAAACATTTAAAAGAAAAACTCAAAAATAATAAACAGTCAGTCATAACTTTAACATATATAAGTGAAAATTATTACATAAATAGCTAGTCATGCATAACGATAAGGCAAAGCTTGAGAATTTATCCTCCAACAGCCATGAATAAGTGACTGGCACAAACTTCATACCTCATATGCTCTATATCTAACACAAACCTAAGTAAAACTATAGCCAAATAATCATTCAGTTAATTTGTCAACTCCCAACAATTGATGTACTGAAGATATGACATGACAGACAAGATATTTGGTGCCAACCTTTGACAGACATGAGACACAATTCTCATGCATTGGCATATGCATAAAATGAGGGAGACATTTTATGAATAACTAAAAAAATTATTCTAGTGACCTCAGGTGTTCCAGTTTTTCAAAAAGATTGGAAAATTTTGATACTAGATTTTCCATATCTCAAAGTCTCACATGGATTATTGAGTAGATCTTAGGATTTAAAATGGCTCCATCAGATAAGCTAGCCTTGTTGGTTAGATACTCAGTTTCAACAAATGGTACTGTCATGTAGACTCAGGCGAGTCCAACCTAAGCAACCAGGCCAATGTGTCCAAGAGGTTGGTACCACAATTTCCACCAGAGGTCTTATCAAGGGAGGGGAGGGGAGGGGAGGGGAGAATTGTTATGTCTCAGAATCCCACATGGATTAAGGGGGATCTTGGGGTTTATAAGAATGAAGGAGTTTCTCCACCTAACAAGCTACTGTTTGGTTAAATAATCGGTTCTTATAGGTTTTACATATCAAAAGTTCAACAAAGCACATCTCCTAACTCCATTTAGTATATATAAGTCCATAAGTGCCACAAGAATCTACCAACAGGCATTCTTCTGTCCTCTTTATCTCACACTCATCATGTGGCAACCTTTCAAGGCTAAGATTACATTTACCACCAAGCAGACAGAATAAAAACTGTTGCTATGTTGCAATCACAATTCAGCTAATTGCATCCACGGACATATTATATGCTCTAAAAAATTAAATAGCATATCATTGCTCAGGTATAAACCACAGATATCTCTCTCTTTCTTTTCTTTTTTTCATCCCTATCCTTTTTCTTATACCCAAACCTTATTCATTCACCAGAATCTATAATGGAAATTGGAAACCACTGCACTTCGTAGTCTAGAAACTTGTGAGATATTACACCTCTAAGGTAAGTGGTCTCAACTCCCAAAGATATTTGAACCTATAAAATTTTGATCAGGAACAAAGGTGTTTAACACTCAACTCAGCACTTGAGATTTTTTCTCTTTATTTTTCATTTTCTTTCATTTTTCTTGACAAATAAAAAAGATACTGAAGAATATAACATTGCACATGCAACCAAATGTACCATAGACACACCTCAGCTTCTAAAGAAGTTCTCGAGTCTCCCTTGATAGCACACAAATTAGCAAACAAGGTGGCCCATTTAACTGCTTTCCTCAGCCTACCAATCAAATAGATGCGCTGGCGTGCATTAGGACCATCTGGAAGCTGTCTCTTTTCCATGGCATGGCTCCAAGCTCTTTCTGCCGTATAGAGAACCAGATGAAGAAACCTATTGCAAAATCATACAACACTGGTGTTAAACATGGGTAGACTCTGAACAAGATAAACCCTTTTCACTCTCTTTCAAACTTAAAGAGATGTGTTCTATAAGCTACAAAAAAGTGACAGCTCATAAACACATTCAGAACTAAAGACTCATAGCCCTTGCTTCAGGACTAATAAAGCACACAACCTATCTAGAAATGCATACTACAAGAGATTAAGAAAGAGAACAAATATACAGATAAATTAACAAAAGCCTCATCAATTATGATTAAACCAATTATGCAATCACAAACCTTCAATTCGTTTTATATATGACCAAATAAAGAACAAATGTCCTTTGCTACCTTTCCCTCTACACATATACAGTCGAGGCCAATTTTAAGTGAGAGTAAATAAAACTCAAAAGAAGAAAGTAGAAGAACCGACTAGCATATATATCCCACTCAAATTTAACTCAGAAACTACTTCATTTACAATATTCCTATCAAACCTCCCAGAAGTAATATATGCTCTAGTTTCCTAATTAAAACATAAATAATTCAACACGAACCAATAACTTAACTCCGGTTAATACAATTATATGCAAAAAAGTAGCAGAAGAGAACAAAACACACCTCACTTCAGTGACAGTGTTTTCAGTTATTGCTTTTCGCAAATATTTGCCACGACCATGAGTGAATTTCAGCGATTTATACAATCTCCTCAATCGTGCAGTACAATACCTCCTGAAATACAAATAATCCAATTCCATTACCAAAATCTTCACGAATTTCGAACCACATTACAAGAAACAATGAATTTAAACATAGGTACTACACGACAACAATAATCTCAATATCCCAAAACTAAGTATAAAAACGAGAAGACACGAAGATAGTACCGATAGCGAGTGTAGTCGCCGTGCCGCAATCCATGCTGCATCTGAGCAGACCTGAGAAGCTGCAGCACTGTAATAATCACCAGAAAAAGAAAATGAGCACTTATTATTATTTCGAAATTGCAAATCTAAAGCAGTGAAATGCTAACCGTTGATGGAGAACTTGGGGCTGATCTGATCGGAGTTGGTTGATTTAAGATCGTCGATTTCCATTGCCGCGGCGTCGCTGTTCTTCGCCATTAATGGTTGTGATCGAATAATCGAATAATTCAACGGGAGAGATAGATGTCGTCTAATAGAATGACGAATAATAATCTGCAAATTGGATCGAATCCGAAAAAAAATAATAATAATCGAGAGAAAAAGAGAGAGTGGTGTTTGAGGGAGAAATGAACTAAACTGGTGTTTTTGCATGTTAGGGCTTTTTTTGAACCGCAGTAAACCCACCGTTTTGGATCATTCCCGGGTCGGAGGATTAACCGGATTTCCATGTTTTCTCGCTGCTGTGACCCGGTAATTATAGGGGAATTTTTAGTCAGAAAACTTTTAATATAATGTTCTAGAAAATAATATATTTTTTAATTACAAATTTCAATAGTGTTACCAATTGGGAATTCTTAGGAGAGAAAACTATTAATTTCTGATTTGTGATTTCAATATTTACTAGAAAGGCTTGGAATTCAAATTATATGAATTTCGGGTTTAAATCAAGAATAAATTTATATTATGAAGGAAACTTAATTACTCATTTCCATCCAAAAACTCAAGTTTTCTTTTCCGATTTTTAATTCAATGAAATTTGATTTATTTTTCTTTTCATTTTTAATTAGTAAACTCACTCACTTGTAAAGATATCAATTGAGTGAGTCGGATAAAAAATTTAAGCTCTAACTTGACTCAAAGGTTAAGTATGAGTTGAACCTTAATTTTTTTTTTTTAGGCCTAACCTTGCCCATAAGCCCTATTTGGACAGGACTTGCCTATTTAAGCCCCACGAGCTTGAGTGGCTCGTCGAGCTGTAGCTTCTTTTCAATATAAAGAGTGGTGATGTTTCTAGCCCTTTAAAATTATTTGTACACCCCAAAATATAATTATTTTAAAACTCCAACATTATCCTTCATCCCTAAAACCTTAACTTAATTGTGAAACTTGGTCTTGCACTAGCACTCTTATGTTCAAGATCAATATTATGGATCCCACAAAGACCATCTAATACTACCTATTTGTTCAACCTACCTTGTTGAGGTCCAAAGTTCTACCGCAAATGTAACTTTAAGGGATTCGTACAGATACATGATCTATGTAGCTATTAAATAGGTACATAAGAGATTATAATATTTTTAGAAATAATTTTTTTCAAAAACAGATAGCCAGTATTAGATGGTCTTTTTGAAGAACAAACAACCAATATTAGAAGTTCTTGCACTTGCGCTCTTCTACTCAACATTGTCCTAGTGGTGTTGTTGGAAGTGAACTAGAGATCTTGCAAAATCAAAATGGGAATTTTAATAGAAAGTATGATGATGATGGTAGTGGAGATTAGAAAGAAGAAAATGATATATTAGTTATTTATGGAGTGTCATTACAAATTTTTAATATTTTAAAAAAGATTAATGGGATGAACATGCGAATAGGGGTGTACATACAGTATTTTACGAGTGGCAATTTCGTCACTCCAATGTAAAACTTTTGATATTTTAAAATTTTAAAATCCGACCCACCCTCGAGTTCAACCTTTTGTTCCCAGGGGCCTAGAAAACCAAGTCTAGCCCTCATATCTTAAGGGCTTGGACAATGCTTGCCCTTAAATTGAGGGCCGGGAGTGGGCCAGGCTTGGGCAACCAGCCCGATTAACACCACCCTCTAGTCACTTGAATTCAAAATCTTAATTAAGTGGGCGTGAGGACTGATGAACTTACATGAGTAATGAGTTATCTCAATTTTTGTGTAAATACTAATAGGGAATGAATTTCAAAAACTTAAAAGTAGGTCTTGAAAATAGAAAATAAGTCTCAAATTATAGAAAAACTTGGGTGCAATCGGTGCACCACGCTAGAATCTGATGGTGTTGCATCCATTCCACCCATAAAAATATATATATATATATATATATTTGGATCCAATTAAAAAAATTAATAAAAATGATTTTAAATTAATAAAAAATATTTTGATCCAATTATATCTAATCATATCAAATTCAATCCAATGGTTTATCAAATAATATATTGTGTTTTATTTAATCCAATACAATATAATCTTATTCAATATTGCATACCAAACAAGATCTATAAGAGTATATTGGAAGCATCGTATTTGAGGCTCGTATTGGATTCAATATTGGATTTGGAATCAAATCTCATGTTCGGGTTGAGGAGGAATTGGATGAAGAGGATCAATAGTTGCACGCCTCTAAAACTCTAGATGCACTCTTTTAGTAAGTTCACCACATTAAATATTTTTTTTTTTAAATCTCAATTTATTTGAAAAACAAAAATGATGACGTTTATTTATAAATTTATGATATATATAATTAAAAAATATTACTTTTTTAAGTGAGTTATAATTATAAATCATATTTTTTTTTAAATAATATTCAATGGGATGTATAAAGAAAATGGGGTATACATACAACTTTAATAGAATGCAAATATCGCTACTTTTGGATGAACTAAATCCCTTGTTATGCAGTAGAATAACATATATTACACAATAGTGGATTATGTTGAAACCTGTTTTTTTTTTTCTTCTGACATATTACATATATATTACAAGCATATAATCTATGTTAGGCTCTCTAAAATAGACCTACTGAGACTAAGCCTGGATAAGAGATTTCCAAAAATAGGAGGAAGGCTTCCATGGGAGGGAGGAGAAGCCAATGAAGGAAAGGGAAAAAAGCCACACACATGGTGGCAAGCACGAGTCGAACCTGCACTTTTGCTGGGAAAGGAAAGGCAAGGCAGTGTGCATGGTGAGATAAACCATATTTGTCGGTCCTAGTTTTTATTTGTATTTTATTTTTTTTTCATTTATTGTGTATTTTTTGAAAAAAAAAATTAAAAGAAATGTTAACTTTAAAAAATATATTTTATTATAAATAAATGCTTTTATTAGGAGTAATTGCCATTTTTTAAATCTTTTTAGGATTTATTAAAAATAGCTAATAAAATTTTATTTTAATGAAAAATATATTTAATCCAAATTTATTAAGTTCATTTCAATTTACAACGCCAATCCTATCATGCACCAACACATGATATTAGACACCCAGTCCAATCACACATCTATTTCAATTCTATTTAATCTAATTCAATCGTCCAATCAAGGAAGACATAATGATGTTCTGATCCATTCGCGACAAATATGCCATATTCTACTAATTGTTGGGCTAAATTGGAAAAGTGTCTTAATGTTTTGAAGTTTTCCCTTGTTTATTTATTTATAATTTTGTTTGTTATAATTTTATAAGGGATAAATCTAATGACCCCCCTTTAGTTTGATATAATAGTAAAAAAACCCCCTATCTTAAAAAGATCGCTACAGACCCCCTTCTAATTTATAAAAATAATCAAAAAACTCCCTCTTATTTATTAAAATGGTTAAAATACCCCTTACCGTGAACTTGGACGTTAAAAATCAATGTTTGACCGTTAACTAGAAAGGGTAAAACTGTCAATTCAATATAAAATAGATTATATTATTTTAAAATAATTAAAAATATAAAAATAAGAAATAAAAAAATAAATTTATTAATAATTTTTAAAAAAATTATGTCCACCGTCCATCAACATTGATGGACGGTGGACATAATTAAAAAAAATTAAAAACAAAAACAAAAATAAAAAATAAAAAAAGAGCAGCTCTCTCATTCTCTCTCTCTCTCCCTCTCTCTATCTTTTTCTCTCTCTTGATCTCCGACGCCGACGCTGATCGCCCTCCCTCCTCCGCTCTTTGCCTGTCGCCATCCTCTCCGCTCTCCAGTCTCTTCTTCTTTTTCTTCTTCTCCTTCTCCTTCTCAAACCCCCATCATCTGGGTTCGGAAATCGAACCCAGACGCGAGCTTCTGGGTTCGACTTCTGAACCCAGAAGCTCGCGTCTGGGTTCGATTTGGAACCCAGATGTAAGCGTCTGGGTTCGATGCAAGCATCTGGGTTCGCTTTCGAACCCAGAAGCTTGCGTCTGGGTTCGAAGTCAAACCCAAATGCTCGCATCTGGGTTCGATACGAGCGTCTGGGTTCGCTTTCGAACCCAGACGCGAGCTTCTGGGGTTCGACTTCGAACCCAGACGTGAATTTTTGGGTTCGAAATCGAACCCATATGATGTTTGTGATGATTAAATGTTTGGTGTAATTGTGTTTGGTGTATTGGTGATGATATTTGATGTCTGCGGTGATTAAATGTTTATGTTTCTGTGTTTGTCTGTTTGATGCTGCTGGTGACGATTAGTTCCAAGCAAATCCAGTAAAATGGAAACCCAGCTACTGGGAACCAGAAAATGGGTTTTCCGTCACCGAAAATGAATAGATTTTTTTTTTTTTTCATTTTTATTTTAGTTTTTTTGATAATTTGTTTTGTCTGAGGGGCAAAATCGTTTTTTTACATACTGTCAATGTCAGGATATACTGTTCAGTAATAGAATTAACAGAAGGGGAAAAATGGGTTTATGCCAAACTATAAGGGGGTCCATAGCGATTGTATCAAACTACAGGGGGGAAATTAGATTTATCCCATTTTATAATGATCAGGTATTTGTTACAACATGTTAAGATTCAACTTGCAAGTGCAACTAAAAATCTATTAACCCCATAAAAAGTGGAAAAAAAATTTAGCACATACCAATAAATAAGTATTTGAATTTCAAATCATGGGTGTGAAGGAAAGGTGTATTAACCGTTGGACTATGAGTGGATGTGCTCCCTTGTTTATATTTTCTTCTTTCCATTTTCTTTTGTTATTTAATTAATTTTATTTTCAATTTTTGATTCTTCAAGGCTAATTATTATCATCAAGTAAGGTTGCTAATTGCTATAGCAACATTAGACTATCCGAAAAACTTAACATTTTTATTAAACATTACAATGGGCAATTGAAAAATTATTCACAGCCCAAGGCCATGCATGAGAAACCTCACTTATGTATTCATTTTGAGAGCTCACAAGCATTTGGTATCAAGAAGCTGTCTTTCAACAACAAGAACTTCTGTTTCAAAACTTCCACCAACTCACTTGCAAATAACTGACCTATGCAACAAGAAAACCAGTAGACAATGGATCAATAACCTCAACATTTTGAAAGAACTCATAGATCATTTCTTCAAAGCAGGACAATGATCCCGATTCAGACTAAAAAAAGAAAGGAAAACCATCAATAGACTTGTAACTATCAAAATATATACAAAGACTAACCTTATTGTTGTTGATGCTTATAAATCAAATGCAATGACAAAGGTTCGGATTTCCATAGGAGCAAGTTCAACCACTAATGTTGTAGGATCAACAGGTCCTCCCCTCACCACCTTGGACTCTTCTCCATAAGAGCCTTCCACTTTCCAAACCAGCCTCTTCTTCTCCATTTCAGCTCTTTCTTGGTTGGCAGATAAACTCATCTCTGTTATTTTGTTTATCTGAATGCAAATGAAACATAAAAACATCAAAAAACATCATGAGAACAGTTAGTGGCTTAACACTAAGCAAATAAATATACTGACATGCACTGACTTGCTTCTACCTTTTTGTTTGGGAACACCTTTTTCAGTTCTACACTTGACATAACTGAGAGATCCTTGTCCTCTCCAATCTTGCATTGGAAACACCACAAAAAGAATTACAATCGGGAAATTAATCAAAAGCTGTTAATGAATCTATCCTGAATCATATATTGTTGAATCAATTCTTCATATGAAGCTCATAAAGGGGATTCAAAATTTTATATATCAGGAATATATATGAATGGTTTTCCTAATTAAACTGCTTCCTTTCATCAAGAGGAAATTATACTTAAGTGACATGAAAAATTAATGGTTGAACAGAAGGAAGATCGTCCATAACTTGCTGAGTGAGACGAATTTGTAAAAGCAATATCCAAGACTCACCGAAACTAACATATTAAAAAACATTGACTTTACATATGTAGTAATGTCATTACAAAAATGATAGGGCGCATGAGACTTAAACAGTAACCAACATATGTCAAAAATAATGATAATTTATTTTAGTGATGCTAAGGTATTGGATTGATTCTATAAGAAGATGAAAGAAATATGAACCTCGAATAAGTGAGCCAATCGAAGGAGAACTTTCCCATTGTCCAGCTCCTGCAGAATTTTTTGAAAAGGTAAAATTTTCAACTCAGGGGATTGATATACACATCTGTTTTTTATGCTTCTTCAATTTATTGCAACTGGACAAGAAACAAAATTATCTCCTGGATCACATTTCCATTATATTGTATGGGGCTTTACCCATGAAGACAACTTGTGCCTCGACAAAACCCATTTGTCTTTATTCATAATCTTAACATTTTCATAAATAAGTCTAAGACAAAAGGATGGCATAGAGTGATGGTAAGGATGACGAATATACACCTGGAGGGTTATCATGGCTACATTATCAGGTAAAACATAAGAGGGATCCATCCCTGAAAAGGTTGCTACATGAGAATTTGCCCAAGTATCTCCATCCTATAAAAAATTGGCCTACATATATCAGTAACTAATAGACCAAACCGACCAAACTGACAGTAAGAATACTTCAAATTTTAAATATGACCTGCTCTGCGAAGGCTAACAGAAGAGGAGAATATATTTCCTGGCCAAATGTCCGACGCCATTTAGCACCCTCTCCTACAGGATCAATTCTGAGGTAATACTTCCCAAGAATCTGTTAATGCATGTTGATTAGAAAATAATAATTGAGCAGTATAGTGCTAGTGAGATTCAAAGACCATAAATCATTCAAGAGCATGCTTACAGTAAGTCCTGTGCATTTATTCATAACACAAACTGTTTCATTCAGTGCCTCACCAACACCTCTTCCATCATCATGAAGCAACCTCCTGGACATAAAAGGAAATTCCATGTTGCATTCTCCTGACAACAAAGAATATAAATACACACAGATACAGATATGAAGCAGGACTAAACCTGTGGAGCATTAGTTCCAGTTGCCCATCCACAATACTGGACCCCCCCACAGATCGATCTACGAGGACTGAGAGCTCTGTGCTACTATCTTTCAAGTACAGTCCAAGATTAATCTGAAAGGAGAACAAAACAAACTCTGTAAAGATATTCTGAAAGAGACTAATCATGATACATGTACATTTATTGACTGACAGAAGCCTGTGACCAAAACTGAGGAGAACTGAGGAGCACAATATATATATACTAAGTCCAACAATCTGGACAAGAATGATCCAGTGGTTTAACTTACTGGATAATAATTTCCAGCCACAGGTTGATTCACCTCCAGGTCCCAATCTTTTCTATAGTTTCGAATCTACAAAAGAATAATATCTCTAGTGTAAGGATAATTTCTCGAATAAACTGAATCTAGTAGCTTGGAATATATGAATGAAAGCAGGCTACATACCCTTTTGATAAAATCACGCCCACTGGAATCTGTATAGAATATCTTCTTGCTTTTTATGTTTGACGTAATCTGAGTTGCAACCTCTTTGCCAATTTTATCATCAACAGGTATAGGCCCTACCTGAAAGTGAGAACATTCTTGTTGATACAAGTTTCAAATTGAAATTGTAGACTCTTCAGTGATACTATATAAAGTGAGATCTACAAATTCACACAAGAATATATCAAATAAACGTACAGTAAACTCGACTTCAGCATGTTCTTTTCCCTTGTAGACTCTGTTGACCTGTTTATGCATGCAATGTTTAGTTATCAATAGTATCAGCAGTGAATAAAAAAAGAACAATACTCTAAAATGCTTAGATATAAAAGCAATAGAAATGTAATACATTTAAATACTTTCAATGCTTTCCCTCACACATGTAACATATGATCTTTTTGTTCTTGTAGTGTTTCAAACAACCACTTCATCTAAAATCTCAAACTGGTAGTATTTGGACAAATAAAGTGTGTAATTGTTTCAAACCAAACAATGTAAACTGCAAATGAATTCAAGGTCTAAAGAGTTTGTTTATCAGAACCAAAAAAAGAAAATACCGAAGCAATATTAGTCAATATAAGATTCTTCTGTTTTGTGCAAATGTAATTCACTTCTTCCCTTCTAAAGGAAAAACAAATACTGATTAAGTTCAAAGAAAGAGTTGTACTACATACAGTTAATTTAGTTAAGCCTTTACAAACTGATTAATCTCTGTGTTAAATCATAACAATATCTAATACTATTTATTCTTACCATCATATGAATACTGCTTCCTCAAGGAAAATAAAGAATTGTAATGCATGAGGCCTAGTTGACACACATCTTTACTTCAATTTGAAAAGCCATTTCCATAAAATTAATGCATGATTACATCTTTCCTTCATAACACGGTTTTCACTATTCTTCTAATGTCAAAACAGAAGACCAAAAGCTCCAGTAGAGAAATAAACAAGGCTAATTTATCCTTGTGTGACAAGATAATTCACCTGATATATCCACGAATTGATCCTCTGATGTACTTCATCCAATAATGGTCCACGCAAAACAGTGAAAGAAACCTGAAATTCCAGACGTCTCCTTAGCCAATCATGGTCTTTAAACGTATTGTTCTTTAACAAATGCTTCGAAAGATTTGTGTACCTGTCCTTTAGATTGGATGGGATATGAACCATTTGGACGGAAGATGTATGCTCCAGAGGACTGCAACAAAATCAAATTAGAACATTCATTTCCAACATTTTGTAGAAATAATCCACCAAAGTTAATTAGGAAAATACCTGAGAATCTTTAGTTTTGTTTTCATAATAACCAGAATAAAAGCTATATGATTGCCCTACCGATTTGTTGACCTTCAATTATGAAAAATTCCAATCAGTTTCCAACAAATGTTTAATATAAAAGCGAAATTAAAGTAACACATTGCTATACATTTTCTTCAGCTAAAGAGACAGTCAATTGCCAACCAAATAACATACCGGACGCCCACCGTTGATATATTGAATAAGTTTTCCTTCATTGGCAGAATATATAAGTCTCAAGTTTCCTGGTCCAACTTGTACTTTATCATTTTGACCGACTTCTGACTTGTAAACTGTTTTCTTTGATACAAAAGCTGCAATCACAAAGTGAAACATAAAGTATGACTTAACATCAGGATAATGAAAAGTGAAGTCTAGAGTTTGTAAAGATTGCATCCTTATTTTCACTGTTTGGCAATCACAGTTGCAACCTGCTCGTTTGGCACTTGAGATGATGTAAGTATTGAAACCAAGAGGTGGTACAGACGCTGTAAATGCAAGCCAATATTTTGGTGTCACACGTGAGGACTTTCCCAGATAAGCCTTAGAATAGTAGTTCCTCAAGCTTATAGAAGGCCTTTGTAGGGGTAGAATCTGTGATTCAATTTGTTTTCCTCCAGAATCTTTAACAGTAACATGCTCACTGATAACCTGCAGCAAGTTAGCTAAATTGAGAAGATACACTAAGGTAAACAGAAAAAGATAGAGGAAGGTTCATCGTTTGCCCAGTTATAACACCTTTAGAAAGGATATGAAGATTCAGAACTCAAAAAAAGAGGAAGAAGGGAGACGCAGGATGAAGAAAATGTTCCTTCAAGTTATATGCAAGTTTAAACACTAGGCACTAGTGTCTGTGTGAGAGTACGTCTACCTATGCATGCATGTATGTAAGTTTTTAACTTTTTATGCCTATTATTACCTAGAAAAAAAAAATGAATAGGGACACAAGATCAAACGCAACAGAAACTACTAAGATATTGATGAAAACATTGGGTGAAGGTCTGAAAGGCTGAAACAGAGGTCAATGCGACTTGCATCCTGTGACACAGGTTGGTTCGATCTCTAACCTAACGTGTGATGTGAGTCAAGGCTAGGGCTTGTAGTTGGATCTATAGTTAAGTTCTCAACAAATATCTAAAAAGATCTCTTATAAATCTTATTGGCTGAAAATTGTCACAGATAAAGTGAATTAAAATTACTCACAGGGATTCGTACAACATCCTCCCGTTTCCATCCAAGAGAATTGTACACAACGACAACCTGCAGAAAAGAATGTATTAAAACTTATCCAATTCATGTGGAATGAATATAATTCTTCCAAAAATCAATGCTATTCAAGGAACAATTCATTTTAAGTAGTCTCCTTACCAGGTTTTTCCCACTGGACAAATCAACTTCTGATGGAGGACAATAGCTTATGTTCAGAAGTGGACACTGTAAGGGCAAATAGAAAAGGAAAAAATGTATTAAAATTTAGGGCAAAATAACTGCTTCAGCAAAATTAGGTGCTAAACCAACTATCTACTAAATGATTAACAATTAACAAAAGGCTATATGAAGTATGACACTCATGATTTAATAATCTTCATAATCACTGTCAAAAACGATTTGATCTCATAATTATGGTTGAGAAACTTCGGCATGTATATTAGTATCTTTTACAACGATGATCAGACAATATTACTTCGTTGAAGTTGAATCAAAATTGATTCTGCGATTTAACAAGAATCTCTGAACCATGCAAAGATTAAAAGACGATTATTTATGAGATGCTGAAGTAATCACTCATGTATAAACACAAAAGCTGTTTCCGTAATCTAAAATCAGTACAAGAAACATGCTAAAATTGAAAATTATGGCGAGCCAGAGCAACTTAGCCAGTTAGTCTAGTCACAGTAAAAGGAGCAGCTTGTTGCCTGTTGAAACTTTGTCACTGGATTCCCACGACCAGTTTTTGAAGTTGACTCTGCCAAGCAGGCAAGTGATGTTGCAACAGCTTGCTCAGCCTGTAAGCATCATCAAATGAGAAGTGTTAAAGCTTAAGCATATAGAAAGGAACTTATATAAGAAATTCAGAAGTTTCAATTTGAACCTCCACGTAGCCAATTGACAATCGTTTCGCGTAATCATATGCCACGTGCTGCTTCTCTGTACCACTAACTGCATCATGATGTTGAACAAGTGCTAAAGCATCAGCCAAATAGTCAGTGTTGGGTCCAGCTTTACTTCTTCCCTTGAAGAATTCCAATTGCCTTGCTGCCTGTTTATGTGTTGGAACCAAAGGAGAGTTTTTATATTTATTAAGTATCTAAGAGTTACATCAAGATTTTCAAGATAAAGTAGATAGTAGTATAAGCCTTACCAAATAATACGCACTCATTGTTCTAACATAGCGTTTAAGCGCTGGCCTACTTGTAAAATATCCTGTCCAGTAAGCATTTACACGATCTGCATATCTGATAAAAGAGTGCATTTAAATTCCAAACAAACTTCAAAAGATTGATGGCTGTATGTAATTATATTCCACTTTAAACTCACGGAAAATAATCTTCAGTTTTCAATGGCCAGGCCTCATTTGCTGCATACTTTGCATCCGTGTATATCGATGGGGTTGAGTATAGGGCATTAACACGCCCATCCTGCATTCAACTCAAACAAGTATTTCCATTAACACAGAAAACAAAGTATTCCGCTGTACAAAATTATTTTATCTGAACAAAACTTAAAAAATTGCTGATACGACAACAAAATGATTACTTTCAGCTTCAAATTTTAATTTGTAATAAACAAGAAACAAGTTTGAATGAGACTAACTTGATTGACGTAATGAATGAATTTGTCCATCTGCCGAAACCAAGTGTGTGCATATTGATACTTGAAATCTGTCCCCATTGTCCACATGATATGATTCGTACGAGTAATGTTAGCCTGTAAAAGAGGAAAATAAAAGTTCAGATGAAATTTACTAAGGCAGTTTCCATCAATTAAAACAACATTATTCTGAAAAATCAAAATGTGACACAAACTCTTGGCTCCAGCTGCACGTTCTGAGAATCATTACTAAGATAAAGAAATGTCATCAGAGATCAATCATGTTGGAAAATACCTCCACATGAGATTTTCTTAGATGTATATTCATAGACAACAGGCTTACAACCTTTGATTGTTTTTCATTTGAGACTGGAAAAACAAGCAGGTTACTCTAAGAGAATGCATAAAAGCTGATTAATAAATCTCAAGGATATGGCAACATAATTTTAAAATGATAGATATGACATAAAAACCACCCAACTTACTTGCGATATCGCGGCAGACACAAACTCATTGACACGCACTGGGACATTGTAGTCAAACAAATTCATATCATCCTTCAGGTCAGGAGAAAGATAAAATGATCAGAAGTGCACATATAATTGTTTAGATACATTAATGTTTAAGTCAAAGAAATTACCTGGACAATAGGGGAATCGTCATTAACTTCGTAGTAGAAATTACTAGGTGGTTCATAATTCTCAGGGAAAGCACCAGCAAATATCTAAAAGGGACCAATGACATCAGCAAAGACAGTTTTATGCAATCTTTGAACAATGAAACAACCAAAAACATAATTTGAACACAAACTTACTTCACGAATTCAAACATCTAAACCAATTCATTTGAGTTACTCACCTGTGCAGATGAACCAAGACTATTAGAGCCACGCCAGACAACCTCAAGAGTCTTCTCATTTTTCCTTTTAGCTCTGTCTTGATAGTCAATTCGTGCAAAGAAAAGAGAGTCAAATCCAACCTAGACCACCAACAAGGCATCTTTTGATGAGCCGATTCTCAATTTGCTAATATGCTCCACTAACAGATGCTATAAATGAAGAGTAAAAACCTCATACCTCTGCCCCCAATAGGTAAGCCTGCACAGCAGAATGTCCGAAAGGATCGATTTGCCAACCAATTCTTGGGGTAATATTGAATTCTTCTTTGATGAATCGATGCCCGAGAGTAGTCTGATCAATCATGTCAATGTAATGCACGCTTGCCTCGTCATGCATGCACATACCTCCATTTCTGCACACACAAAAAATGAAGCACTCACATACCAGATCACAAAAATTTACCTTCAAAACATTAGCCTTTATTTTAAGTTCACAAGCAATCTGTAATGTAACTAAAACTAACATATAATGTATTAGAAAAGTATCCATGAGGAGAATTTCTCATTATATAAATTCCAACACTCTGTTCTTTTTAAATACATTAACTCAAGTTGACCGGAGTTGACAAACTGCTTCACTATATTCTGGACTTCCTCACTCTGGTCTCTCCACCACCGCTGGAAGAACGCCTGTGTAACATTCAAAAAAACTAGTTGACAAACAAACATAAACTCATTCTGATTAGATAAGCAAAAATTGAAATTAATTTTGAAAGTTGATGACAAAAATAAAAGGACATAATTAAGTAGTTGCCTGTTCAACATAAATGAACTTGCGATTCTTATTAACCAACAGTGCAGGAACTATAGAGTCGAGCACGTTTTGCACACAAGCTCCCTGCATATATACACACCATTGATCATTAAAAACAAATAAAACAAAACACTTCAATAATTCAATTAGAATAGAAAATGATAACCTGGATGCTGTTATTGGAGCCAACATAGTACTGATCCACAGTCTTCAACCAACCGACATCGTCGTGCGTGTGAGCCACCAAATGGACGTTGATCTTCCCCGGAACAATCCCCGCCGATGTGTTGTACACCATGTACTTGGACTCCACGCATCGAATGCGCAGCCAGAAGAGTATAATCAAACAACAGTAGTACTGAATCGCCATATCACGAATACGAGCTGTGAGTGAACTGATGATGATTTTAAATACAAGAAAGAAGAGGTAGTGGCATCTAGTTGTAATATTGTATGGGTTTGGTATGTGAAGCGAGAATATTTAAAGACGATCTCCAGTGGACGTTTGCGTTGTCTACTAGTGAATGTTTGGTTATACTTGCAGAATATTAACTAGACGTCTGTGTCAATGTTGAGGTTTGCGAGCTTCATGTGCATTATATCATTATAAAAGTCTAGCTTCATGTGCATTATATCATTATAAAAGTCTTACTCTTTGGCTGGTTGCAGTCAGGTTTACCTGCCACTACAATTTCAAGCCTCGGTCGTTTTAGTTTTACCTTATCAGCTCACTCAGTTTTACCGGTGGAAGTGATGAGCAACTCCGTTTAGGCGCCGGTGTCAACCTAAAAATTTGCTAAAGTTCGTTGTGGTTACGTCATTCTAAAACTAATCCAAATAAACTTATTACATTATTTAAACAAAATTTTTAAAAAATATAACGTTATTCATTTTGATATATTATTCATTTTGATATTATTTCTTTCTGGGTTTAGACATTATTTTTATAAAAAAATTTATTCAAATTCATTACTCAAATAATATAATAGATAGATTTCTACTCCTATAAATGCTTATTTTCAAATCCATTAAATCCCATCATTTTTATTGGCAATGCTTATTCCCATAAGAGTCGAAAATGAGAAAGCTTGGAATTGAGTTTTGAATATCTTCCATTGTTATTCAAATGCAGTATTTGGAAGTTTGAGAAATTTTTAATCCCAAATCCACCAGTATTCCGACGTGCCACATACGCTCTTAGGAAATTTGGAAATTATTTAGCTATAAATAGTAGTCTTAAACTCATGGAGTGAATGTTTTTGAGCTTTGAAGAAATTAATAAAAATCTCGCTTTTTTATGAGATAATTATCTCTTGTTTTCCGACCTTTCTAGATAACAATACTTAAAATTGTTTGGGCTACGGTGGTTCGATTCTAGATTTGTTTTAACTCTTCTGAGTATTATTGTTTGAAATTACTTAGATTAACATTAGGTCAATTTTGTGATTTACTTCTAGAGGATAAATCTATCTTATTTTATGGATAGATTGGTTTAAAGTTTATCTTATCTATGGTGTAATGTTGGGTTAACTAGGGCTTGTTGGTCAATCTAAAATTAAATCCTCAACAAAAAACCTACAGGTTTAGAAATTCATTTCACTGTTTTTGTTATTGATATTATTATTATTGTTATTATTATACTTTATTGTGACACTAATTTAGCATTTCTTTTGATTTTAAAATGTCGAAAATTTAAATATAGTCTTCTTTGAATTGCATCTCTTCTCAGCATAAAAATATTAAAAAAAAAATTATGGAGATTCGTCATCTTTTAATTTGTTTTATTCGTCAACTCAGATTGATTGGTTGGCTTTGTTGAATCTTTAAATTATTTATTAACTTAAAAATAATGGAAAGCTGTTGTATTTTAATAAGTTAATTAGTATTTTTTATTTTTTATTTTTTTAATATGGTCTGGTGGTGCGTCCCGATAAACTCATGTTAACAAGTTTACCAACATTGATTTCTGATGGTCCTTATCCAATAATTGAACTGAGTGTCGGTCGCATTACTTGACTATGTGTAATGTGGTCTTTGTCATTTAAAACAAAGAATTTTTATTTTTTATTTTTTATTACGGAGCACTATAAACATGTGGCAATGTTATGTCACACATCAACTGAATAAAAGTTAGAATAATTTTTTTTTAATAAAATAAATTAGAATACTTTCCTTTTAGAAAATATAAATTAGAATACTCGACATTTGATATCATTGTTTTCTATATTGTATAAATATAGCCATCTTCACTCAATTTTATTAATGATACACTGATAACGATGAAATTAATATTTTCAGGTAGCTGTATCTAAATTGTTTGTAAAGTAGTATGAGATTAGTCATTTATAGGTCATCAAATAAAAATAAATTATTATGCTTTTAAAAAAAATGAACATAATATTTAAAAAAAAAATTGATACTCTATTTGTTTAACTATTAATGATGGTACTATATATTAGTTTCAACAAAATTCAACATTCTCTAGTACAAAATTGCAATTGAATTTTAAAGAATACTAAAAAAATATATATATATATATATATATATTACCCTTGACCAAGACGAAAAAGTAAGAAAAAATCCGCCAAGTAAATCTCAACCTAAAGTCATGAGATAATTCCTAAACACAACTGCCTTTAGAAGATAGAGTCATAGAGCAGAACCAAAGAGGCGCCAAAACAAGGCGGGGACCGCAGGCATCAACCAGCCATGATTTCTATCTTATCTCCAATTCCACACTACCGATATCCATTCAACCACTCTCCACTCGCCACGTAACCACGACCTCTCCTCTCTCCTCGCCGGCCGGAGACTTAAAAATTTTTGAAAAATAAAAAGTTTTTAAAAAATGGCGTTCTCAGCTTCACTCCCCTCTCACTCTCACATTCCCTTCCACTCCAACCGTATACTCTCTCCAAAACGCAGCAGACCATCTCACAAAACGACACTCCTCAAACCGTCATCCGCCATTCCTCCTCTCTCCACTGCCGTCACCACCTTCGACGCCGACCTCCCCACCCTCGCTGTCATCAGCGGCGGCTCCATCGCCGCTCTCGCCGCCGTCCTCTCCCTCACCGACCCCGAGCGCCGCCGGAAGCTCCAGGCCGAGGAGGTCGGCGGCGGAGACAAGGAAGTGGTGAGGGAGTACTTCAACAAGTCAGGGTTCGAGCGGTGGAAGAAGATCTACGGAGAGACGGATGACGTCAACAGAGTGCAGCTTGATATCCGGTTAGGACACTCGAAGACGGTGGAGAACGCGATGACGATGTTGACCGATGAAGGCCCGTTGAAGGGAGTGACGGTTTGCGACGCCGGGTGTGGGACCGGGTCTCTTTCGATTCTGTTGGCCAAAGAAGGCGCCATTGTTTCGGCTAGTGACATTTCCGCTTCCATGGTCGCCGAAGCTCAGAAAAATGTATGAAAAATTTTATTTTCAGATGCGTTTTCTAATCTATAAATCGAAAAAAGTCTTATATGTGACTGACTCGTTGCTGATGTGCCGAGATGCACGAATAAGAAAGGTAAAAGAAAAGGAAAAGATTAGTAGTAAGAGAAAACTTGGTTACACCGCATTAGGTGTAATACAGTTGCATGGAAGATTTTCTCCTATAAATCACTTATCAGGTCATTTATGATAAAATTTTGCTTGTTTATGATCTTAATTTGAGCAGGCAGAAGAGCAATTATCTGGTGAAGGTGCAGCAGGCGTGGTGATGCCAAAATTCGAGGTGAAGGATTTGGAGAGTTTGAATGGCAAGTATGACACGGTGGTCTGCTTGGATGTTTTGATACATTATCCACAGAGTAAAGCGGATGGGATGATTGCTCATCTGGCTTCCTTGGCTGAGCAAAGACTTATTCTTAGCTTTGCGCCCAAGACACTTTACTACGATTTGTTAAAGAGGGTGGGAGAGTTGTTTCCAGGGCCTTCAAAGGCAACGAGAGCATATCTTCATGCTGAGGCAGATGTGGAGAGGGCACTACGGAAGGTGGGATGGAAGATAAGGAAGAGAGGTCTAATCACTACTCAGTTTTACTTCGCAAGGCTGGTTGAGGCTGTTCCTGCTTAGAGGCAAGTGAGGTTAGATTTGAAATTTATGTTATTCTAATTTATCTGTTGCTAGGAAGATTTTCTCCATTTTGTAAAGGTCTAATTTTCCTCTTTTATATATCTGTAATGTGTATTTAGATAGGTGTGTTTGAACCTAACTTTTAATGCAAAATTGGAAAGACTGATTGCCATTATTACCGGTGCTAAGATTATATAGCAGAAACGCTCTTGTCAAAAAAGACGCTCTTAACATTACATAATAGTGATTTTGATCAGAGAGGAATAATGCTACAAAATAGTAAGTTTAGCAAATGAAATTAAGAGCATGCCTGAGATCTATCATTAACTTTAGTAGATGCATCTCATGTGCTCAAAAAGTGTTAAAAACTGTTGTAATTCAGAATTTTCACTTATAACTTATTAGCAATTTTCACTAGAGCATCAGTGAAATTATTGATAGCAGCAACTAAGCTATCAGACTGTTGCTTCCTTTGATCCCTATCCAGTTGAGAATTGATGTTTTGTGCTTCGAGTTGGGCAGTTATCATATTGGTGTTCTTCTCTAGAACCTTGATCAATCTGTCCTCCATTCTGGTGTCCTCATTAGCATGTATTGACAACCTCCTCCGCTTGTATCTTTCCTGTGATGTGGATCCTCTCCTTTCATTTGAGCCTAGAAGATTTTCTTTTCCTGTATCTGCAGGATGGAATAAAAAACAAAAAGAACGGCCCCATTAGCTGTGAGTCGCTATATTTATATCGTTGTTTTGGCCAAGAATAAAGAGACCCTAACATCATAAATTCACAAAGTTGTTTTGGCCATAGAGTACAGATTCCCTGACATCATAAATTCATGAAGTAGATGATGGTATATATTGGGGATTAATATAATTGAATACTCAGTACAAATAGATTTGATCCAAAAATATATTTGGGCAGAAACAGAGGGGTTAGTTGATAGTCTCATAAAATTGATCAGGGTTTCCAATAATCAAGGATCTCAAACTGATTTTTTTAAATGAAAAAAACAAAAAATATGCATTTGAAAGGTTAATAACGAATTTACCAATTTTTGGTCTCACACTAACAGTTAAAGGAAATGTCATAATGTAGTAGATTGACATTACCTTGTTCAGAGTTGTCCGGGCCAGATGTTTGGTTCTTCTTCTCTGCTTATCAGAGCAAAAGTTCAGATTCACAAGTCGTATACAATATGTAGCAAAATTCCATGTAGCCTTGACATGAAAGTTAACAAAGCAAGCAATAAAACTGTAGTCACTACTGCAACAGAACAATTCCGTTGCTCTTATGTAACAAAGAAAAGGTTAGAGAAGTTGATCTCATAAATGGAATGCAACTATTCTGTTTAATTCGTATGCCCTAAACTTGCCACAGCAAAACCTGTTTCACAAGTTCGGGATTGAGACTTATGGTTATGAGTGTCTCCTTGCAACGTAAGTCAGTGTATGTGTATGTGTTGGATCTAGGACTTCAAGCGTATGATTTTGGAAAGTCACTGTTGTGTGTAGTTTGATATCATTGACATAGTATAGATACATATATTTAACTTTCTGTTACCTGAAGTGTGCGATGGAGTAGCAATTGTCTTGGTGGGACTCTCTTTTGCGACTGCTTCCTTCTCTGGGCTCTGGTGAATCTCTTCCTGCTCGGATGATTCAAAATCAGAAAATAAACCATCTTCTGCTGCAGCTCGTCTACTGCTATCGAAAATTGCATCTGTGTCTTCATCTTCTTCCTCTGGCACTGCAACAATCTCATATCCATCACCATTTCTTGCATCTGTCATGGTTTTAGCAAGTGCCAGCGGAATCGCTGGCATGGCAAAGAATTCTCTGTCTAGGACATCATAAACTTCTTTGTCGAAAAACCCTGGCAGTTTCATTTCTTTTCTCAAATCATTCCTCATGATCCAGAATGATTCCACCTCTTCCTTAACTCGAGACTCCCATGTTTTGATCTTCCTGAAATCTACAAGAAGATTACTCCATCTTTTCCGGCATTGTATTGGTTCTCTGTTCACACCATGCTGTTTGCAGTATGAAGCAACCGCATCCCATTTAGGTTCGTTCTGTTCTGACCCAAAAGCCAAAGTAGACTTTCGAATCCCTCGTATACGATTCTCTACAGCCTTCTTGCCTTGTATAAGAACTATTGTTTCCTGTCGGCTCCATCTGGGGTGCCTTGTTGTCTTAGTAGTTCTTTCATCGGAGCCATCAACTGCTTCTTCATTCTTAGATCCATTTGGCGTGGAATTGGGATTTTCTTGCATCTCATTTGATTCTGGCCCCATCTCAATAGGCTCCACTATCATGCCAATTGCCAGGTTGGCAAAGGAAAATCTTTGTAGAAGGTCTGTTTAGACAAAAAGGTTCAACTTGGAACTTGAGAAACAAAGGAAAAGATTCACATATATTTGAGATTTTAGGTTTTGGGTGGCATGATCTCTAATTGTTCCATTCTACAGTCAAGGTCATCTTATGGTTAAGCCTTACCCCCACCCTGTGAGTGATTCATTATCCATATATAGAGTCACTTTTATGGACATTAAATAAAAAGGGCACCTCACTCTTCTTTATAGTATTATTTAAGGTCAATCTCTAATAATTTTTTAAACGGTCAGAGGTCAATATACTATATAGTGCATTAATTAGTCTGCCATAAACAGAAAATTTTCCTCCCTACTGTAATTGACTGTCCAAATATGTTCATCATTTTCTTGTTTGGTTTATGGAACATTCTCTCTCTCTCTCTCTCTCTCTCTCTCTCTCTCTCTCTTTCTCTTTCTCTATTTCTCTGTGTTTTAGCTTAATCTTTCAGTCAAATAAAAAAGTCTTGTTTTTCCTGTCTTAAAAAGTTACCTTATTTTTTGATACAGCGAGAAATACTGCCTTTCATTGAGTCTTAAACTGAATTAAAGACATGCTAGAAGGGAATATACCTTGCTGGTGACAGGTTGGGTCCCACAAAATGGTCTAATTGCTTCTAAACCCTTTTTTTTTTCTTTTTATTTTGAAAATGCTTCCAAATCTGCTTATAAGTTATAACATAACCATATAGGGTAAACCACATTACATTTTTTAAAATATCAGTACGTATTCATGGTATCTGATAATGTCTCGTCTTGTGAACTTCAGTCATGGACAATTTCTTTTTTCAGTTTCAGATTTCGGGGTTTCTATATTTCTTTTTATGCTCTGTCATGGCATATTAGCATGCATCACTACATAATTTTATAGGTCGATTGGCATCTGCTTAAGTTTTGGAAATTTATATGATGAATTTCAAGCTAAATGCAGATCTAGGCTTGTCTCAGTCAGGGGCATTTTTTGAGGTCTGCACAATGTCATTCATCGATGAGTTTGACTCCTGTCTTTTTTAAGCACAAGAAAATGCTGGTCAGTCCATTAGTCCATAAAATAAAAACATATGAACAGTTGGTGGCAGGTCGAGATGGTAAGTTTGTTAACAGACTTAAATGGCAATTTGAAGGGCCCGTTCTATGGGGAGTCGACACTCATTTCAGAGGTTGAAACCAGAACCGGCAAATTTTTGTGGCAACAACGTGGAGAATCATCAAATAGCTATTATAAGCCTCAAATTTTTTCTTTTTTCATTCTACTTGCGGTGGCTGATGTGGCTATTCGAATTTAAAATATTGTTACGTTGAATTGAATGAATCCACTTTATTACCAAACCACGTTATAATTTTCAACATCTTTTTAAATAATGATTTTTGGTATGGAAGAAACGAACTGAAAATGAAATCATGCACCCCCTCCGTTATTCCCGCTATTCATTAGAGTGATCTCTTCTAGCTATCTTAACTCACAAAGTAATGCTACACATCTCATATTTGTATCTTGTTTTGATCTCAATTTATGATATATCAATTAATTAATGAATAGTCATTATTGATTTTATATTTCGCTTGAAAAACGTATTCATTCAGCAATTATTACATTTTGAGTTGAGATATAAAAGATAAAATGTCTGGTATTATTGATAACTTTTGGAATTATAAAATCAACAATTTTTAGCAAGAATTTTCGAAATGGCTTGAGAGTATATTAGTAAAAAACAACTATGTATTTAAAATAATATAGATATTTGGTTTCAATCTAGTTGATGGTAGACGTTCAATCTAATAAAAACAACTATGATTTGATGGTAAAGATTCAATCTAGTTGTTTTTTAAGTTGTTACACCACATAGTCTTTCAAATAAATAACTAAACAAATAAAGTAAAAGAAGAAGTCAGTGCGTTTTTCCTTTGCATTATTATAAAAGTAAATTTTTTTAGGTCATGCATGTGATGTATAAATATGTTATGAGAGTATATTTTTAGATTGTGCATGTAGTATTTAATTTGAATAAATCCTCCACAGGCCCTTGACAGTTGGCTTTAATAGACTTCTGATCAACTTGTAATTATATTTAAGGGATAATATCAAAAAACCGTGTGTAGTTTGAAAAAATATCCATTTTACCACACTAGTTTCGTTTTTGTCCAAAATTTCCCTTACAGTTACTAAACTAACAGAAAAGTTTAAAAAATTATAAAAAGACAATTTTAACCCTGATAAAAACATTTTTATTTATAAATTAAAATAATTCTAAAATAATTTTTAAAATAAAAAATATAAACTAATAAAAAAATTGATTAAAAATTCCTCTCCCCCTCTCTTTTTTCTCTCCCTCCATTTATGGGTTTCCAATTTTGGTTTCCAGCGACTGGAAACCCAGTTATCATCATCCCAAATCTCTCGTATTAACTCATTCATCCATCATCGATCATCAACACAATTAGCATCAATCATCAACACCATTACCAACCAAAACCAAAATCAACCAAAATCAAAATCATCCAAAATCAACAACCAAAATCAATCAAAATCAGCAACCAAAATCAACCAGGGAGAAACACGGCACTGTAACCAGGCCAACCACCAACGAGGAAAAGCACGGCGAGGGGAGAGCGAGAGGGAGAGAGTCGTCTGTGTGAGGGACCAACGACGGCGAGAAGAGACTCTAAAGAAGGACAATTGGGTGAGGGGATGGTGAGGTCTGGTTTAGTTGTGTGAGGGGAGTGTGTTGGCTCGGCGGTGGTGGAGATGGGTGCGACACAATCATCGGCAGTGGAGATGGATGGAAGGGAGTGTGTCGGCTCGGCAGTGGTGAAGATGGGTGCGACACAGTCATCGACGGTAGAGATGGATGGAGGCGAGTGTGTCGGCTCGGCGGTGGTAGAGATGGGTGCGACACAGTCATCGACGGTGGAGATCGATGAAGGCGACGATGAGATCAGTGGAAGAAGAAGAAGAAGAATAGAAGGGAAGAAGAACACAAATGGAGATAGGTGACGACGGCGACGGCAATGAGGAGAAGAAGATATAGAGATGATCGGTGGCAGCGGCGGTGGCGGCGATGATGAAGAGAAGAAAAAGATGAAGAAATGGAGGAGAAGATGAAAATGAAGAAATGAAAAATGGTTTCAGTTTTTTTTTTAATTATATTATTATATTTTAAAATGATTATTTATTTTTAATTTTAATATTATATTTTTTTATATTTCTCAAAAAAATATTATATTTGTATTAATTTATTTTATTTTAATCAATCTCAATTAACTTTTTATTACATTTCCATTTTTGTCCTCGAAGTCAAACAGTCAACTAAGTCAATTTAACGGAATCTGTCACCGTTTGGGGTATTATTGTCTTTTTCACACACTTTTAGGGGTATTTCGAGTGTTTTTATTAACATCATAGGGGTATTTTGGATAAAAATGAAACTAGAGGTGGTAGAATATACATTTTTATAAACTACGGTCTGGTTTTTTGGATTTTCCCTATATATATTTAAAAAAATAAAATCTCAAAAGAAAAATATCACGTGTAATTTGGGTGAGTCCTAATAAACTAGTCTACAAGTAGGCTTCTCAAAATGTTATACAAGTTGATTTTTTGCCCCACGTGTGGTATTTATCACAATCTCAGTAAGGTCGTACAAATCTTTATTATTAATGTCAATAAATTCTTATTACGTTCTAATTACATAAAACAATACGAAAATATTCAAAATGAGAAAGATAAAGATTTGAACTGCATTTGTTGTGCATAGGTTGATAAATTTGATTCGCATCACTAATCATATTATTTTAGGTAACCATTCTTATTCTTATATATCAATTGATTAAATTGTTATTTAAAAAGTAAGAATAATTAATAGAAAAAAGTTTACCAAAAAAATAATCAATAAGAAGACAATGGGCTTATCGGCCCACAGCCCAGCCCACATTCAATTATAAAACGACGTGTTTAACTCCAACCTTTTTTATTTCCCGCGCTTTTTATTTTTCGTCTATATGTACATATAACCAAACAGAGAAACCAGAGTGGCTTGCAATGGAAGGAGATGGAAACGAAATCGACGCAGAGAGATACGAAGAGGACGAGTCCCTCAACGATATCTTGAGAGACCGATTTCGACTCTCCACCATCTCTATCGCCGAAACCGAAGGTAGGTTACTCACTCTCCTTGTATATTCACTCTCTAACCTCTAGTCCATCCAACGCCGCGTTTTCAGTTCAATTGGTTGCGTTTGATTTGATTGAGCAGCTAAAAAACGAGGCATGCAAATATCGGAACCGATTATAGCTTGTATTTCAGATTTGGCTTTCAAATACACAGGTAAACGTATTACACTTCTTTCTTTTTATAATTATTTTGATTTCATATGGTCATTTTGAATTACTCTCATATGTTGCAGTAAGAAAGATTTACGAAATCTGCTTTCGATTTCTTTTGTTGTGTAATTATGCGCGCCAATTTTAGGGTTTCTTTTAAACTTATGTGACTAAAAAAGCTCAAATTTTAAAACTGTTCAGTTACAATAACTTCATTCATTGTAGATATTTGAGTCTATCAAGTTTAATTATAATCACATTTCTATGCAAGTCTTCTATTAGATTTCTTGGCGGAATTTGAGGTGGGTTAAGAGTAAATTGAGAAATTTAGGTGGTGAGTGTGTGGTACTCTAATTTTCTAAAATATGATTGAATAATTTTTACAACAAGCTGTTTTTCTCTTCTCAGGGTGAATTAATTTTGTTTTTTTTTTTTTTTTGTTTTTGGAAAGAAATTAATTTTGTTAATTTTAGTTACAGATGGATTCACTATTACATCATTAGGGCCGTCCGACACCCATTTTTTAAGGGTGTTTTTGTGTTTCTTTTTTTTCCATTTTATTTAAAAAAAAAAACACAAAAAATACGTTCATTAACTATTTTCAAAAAATATGAAGAACAAATATCTGATCTTACATAATCAGTGATTTACAAACTTTATTTTAGTTTTAACAAATTTAGTTTGTCCTTGAGAGAGAGAAAAACTTACAATATCATTTTATTATCTTATATTCTTGTTTTGTTGCTATTACTTAGGAATGTTTTTTGATATTTTGATATGATAATTTTGTTTTTAATAAAATGTAAGGTTCCCCTAGGGGTTTGACCAACGTCTTGAAAACGCCTCTTGTAGCAGTGAATTCCATTGTAGACCTGGCGATGCTAACAATTTTTTAAAATGACTGCTATAGTTTGTGAGCATATATAGATGATGTCATACCCTGATTGTTGTATATTGTCTCTTTTGATTTTAATTTACTGACAATTTGATATAATTTGACCAATAAACAAATTTGTATTTAGTGGCAATTTAATTAGAATAAATAATAAAAAGACATGTTTCTCTGTTATTAACTTACGATAATGGCTGATTATGTTGTAAACTTTTACATAATTCTTTATAACTATTGCTTGACTGTAGATACTAAGTATACACTGTTCTTCCCATTTCAATACTATATTATCAGTGTACCTTTGCGGTATCCGTTGTTTTAAAATGCAGAAGTGCTTGCAAAGGACCTCGAATTATTTGCACAGCATGCTAACCGCAAATCTGTGAACACAGAAGATGTCATACTTGCTGGTGAGTTTTTCATGTCCATGAGTTTGCAAGAAATATTAAGATCTCTAAATTTGAATGATAGAACTGAATACTGAATTATTCCTTACACTCCCTTCTATGTATATTTCTGTATTGATACTATTTCCTGTTTATCTTTTGGCTGTTGCGTGCACTTGTGTGTGCATGTATGTATGTGTGAGAGAAGGGCAGATATGCCTGGAGTTGGGGAGGATAAGAGAAATGATGTATTTGTTTATACTATCAAATTAACAATTTGGTTCAAGTTGCTCTGGATGTTAATTATTGATGCAATTTGTTTTCAGCACATAGAAATGAACAAGTAGCTTCTTCATTAAGGTCCTTCAATGATGATTTGAAAGCAAAAGGACCCCAATCTGAGAGGAAGCGGAAGAAAGCATCTAAAAAGGAAGACAAAGCTACTACAAGTGTGGTCCATATTTCTGATGTTTAACTCAACAAAGCTACTTCAAGGCCTATAAAACTAAAGTGCACTTCAAGATTGGACATGACTACTTGTTATCCAAATCTTGTGATGCCATCCCCCATTGTAAGTGAGCAACTAAGTGGTCAAGTAGAGTCTATCAATTTACGACTGTTCTAAATTGTTGAAAACATGATCAACTATACCAGGTTAAAAGAGACTAAGCTCGATAGTGCTTTGATTGCTGATTGATTTATTACTTATCAATGAACAGTACAGTGCCTAATGGGATATAGTTGATTAAAAAAAGAAGATTTTTGTAAGCCAATTTTCAGTGAATCAAGGTTTTAATTATACTAATGATTTTGTGGACCCTTGCAATCTCAGGTGCAAATCCTTTGCTAGTTTTCTAATTATGATGACTTGATTATGTTGAAAACAAATTTGGAGGTTAAACCAGTTCTGGCAAATTATTTTGGGAGCCACCTAATGTGGAAATCTAGGCAGTATATACAAATTTGGGGTCTGTTAACATAGTAAACTTCTTTGGACCACAGCTGGGTCCACACCTGTTTACGGGTGGGCCACGTTAAAATGCCTTTTGAGTGCTTTTCTGGCCCAAATAACCTTCGAATCTACAGAATATGTTACTAATATAGAATTTGAGGTGCGGTTGAGAAAAATTATTCACATCGATGTTATTATCTATGATTATCGAAAATAGGAAGCAAATTGATGAACCATATAAATGTATACAAGTGATTTCTGGGGATGTACTGCAATCGTTTTCATGCCGTGTCTTTTTTCATTTTCTGGTCTATTTAGCTACATGAGAAATTCTGTTTGGAATATAATAAAGGCAGGCTGTTAGTGTCGACATTGCGATCTGATTGAGACAATGCAACCCACATGAATTCAATTTCAAATGAACATGTCATGTTCTTAAAACATTATTGAAATAGTAATTAAGTCAGTTGCTTGCTAGTGATTTTCATCTGAATGCTGCAACATGAGTCTGCTTAATGTTTAGATCATCAACTGAATTAGATTTTGCTTTTCCTTGTAGCAACATTGGATTAAAAACCAAATTCTTAGAGATCGAATCCCCTCTAATGTGCAACGGTGGAAGTTGGATCTGCAATTTGTGTGTTCGTTTGATTGCTTTTAAATGTCAACATTATTTCTACGTAGTTTGCTAAGTTTTGTCAAGAATAAACAGTAAAATTTGCTAGTTATTATCATGTTAATTTGCGTTTAGTCATTTATGTTTTAAATGTGCTTCGTACAATTGTATATTTTGTTTATATTGTTCAACTGCGTTGGAACGGAATTAAGTTTTTGAATCAAAAAGGCATTTCAGGTAATTTCTTAGAAGGTTCCATTTGGATAAGATGAAAAAGCACATTTTTGTTTAGAACAAAGCAAGTATATCAAGATAATATATAATACCATATTACCTGTTGACAAGGGTGATTGTACACCTTTCTATTATTTAAAATGGTGTAGGTTTGAAGCCTATTTCTAATAAACCTTTGACCCAATTGATGTTCATTTTTAAAAAATAATAATAATATATGATAAACAAATTAATTAATTTAATAATAAAAACTAAAAGTTTAAATAATTTTAAATTCAGAATAATTAAATAAACACTAAATACAACTTGAAATATTTAAATATTATTGTAAATGGGTGGCTGCTGCATGGTCTCTTCCAAGTGCCATATTGGTAAAGTAAATAGTTACGGGCAACTTGCACCTTCATATAAAGCTCCTAATAACCATTATTTGTATATAAATGAAATAACCTTTGAGTTATTGTAAAAGGCAGGTTTACTCCCCCTAACTTTAAATTTTCAGTTTTTGGCATTTCACTATTTGTCTGTAAATAAACGTTTAGTCAAATTCAACATGTCTACAATAATTTAATGTCATTTTTACAATAATCAAAAGGTCATTTATATACAAGTAATGGTGTGGGATTTGTAAAGTAATATTATATTTTTTTAATTAACTATTAACTAGTACTTAGATAGGGGCAGCAGAGACTAACGAAAATATAAATCTGGACACGATCTATAGAACAGCACCCAAGACGAGAGAGAACAATACACATCGAATAAAGGATTCAACCCATAATGTGTAGAGAAAAGAAACCCACAATTATGAGAGGAAGTGGACGGATAACGTTATTTACCACCATATCACTGTCCAAGTTACGGAAAGTAGTAGTGTTACACCCATATTTAGATAGGATATTCTGAAATTTATAAATTCGAAAAAAGGATAATGTAATTGATAGAAAAAATGGAGATGTAACTGGAATCCTTCTTTATCACTATAATGAGGCATGAGAAACGTGAATACTTTTTCACCGATTCCAATGTTGAAAAGCGGGATGGTAATTCAAGCGGGACATTTGGCTGTCCTGAAAAGGTCGCGTTCACGTAGTTGGTTAGGGGGTGATGAAATGAAATGAAATGAAACTCACCTGACTCGTTGGCAGTAACATTGAAGCAGGTCCACTCCAAGTCAGAGTAGATGAGAATCCACCTCGCCGCACTTTTTCGCTACACTCCACCTTTTCTTACATTTTTCCCTTCTACTACCTTTCACGCGCCTCTACTACCATTCAAATTTTCAACTTCTTTTGAATTCCCTTACCCTTTTCTTTTAATTTTATTTATTTTTTTTTTTATTAATACCAAGCAAATTATAAGATCATTAGAACTTATCGAGATCATATACTAATTATATGGTATAAAGATCTACTTTAATAAACAGAAGATAACTACTCTCATAATAAAAAATTAGAAGAGCATTGGAACTTACCGATATTCATATATTAATTATGCGGTTCGAATATCTACTTTTATGAAGGAAAGAATTATTCATACAAGATTTGAAATGCGCTTGATGAAAATTGAAGCCAACATCTTAGTGTATAAGGACGCACCAATCACCTAAAAGGTGACACACTTCTTTTGAATTACTTCAATATAATTATTTATTTTAAAAATAAATAAATAAATTGTAATAAATATGGTATTATAAACACTCCGACTGTTAGAATTAGAAATACAATTAGAGTTTCTAGAATTGCATTCACAATTAAAATTTTAACTTTTAAATTATGGGCAAGTGTATATCCACTCGTATTTCTACCAAACTCAAATGTTGATTTTTTTTTTCCTTCGCCTTTATTATGGAAGTCCGTGTTTCATTATGCCTAATTAACCATATAAGTGAAAATTTTGATTCTCTTATTATGGAAATAAATATATTATAGACCGTACATGTAGTATTCATGATATTATAAAAATATATTTTAATTAATATAATATTTAATTTTGATAGACATTGATGTATCTCTAAGCATTGATATCAAATTCATTTGTAATTAAAAAAAAAAAAAAACTTGTTGTCTAAGTGTTTCATGTAAATATTAAATAATAATGGAAATTTCTAGTATTGAGGCGTGCGTAGACGTGAGGGTGTGTTTGGTGTTTTTTGCAGTTTTATTTCACTGATTCATACAAAGTATGCTTGTGCTGCTCCATAGCACAGGCTTACAGATTGCACAACTTTGGAATTGGAACTGTTGGATTGTTGTCATGTTTACCTAGTGTACGCTTTCTTTACCAGGATCAGGAAACTCTGTGATCCTCACCACTCGTCTCAAATGGTGCTACATTTTCAAAAACACCTGGCATTTTGTGCCAGCCTTGATTCCCTTCTCTAAACAATCCACACCAAAGAGGTCTAGAGGGATTTCAACTTTTAATGGACTGCATAGGAGTTTTATTTAATTTCAAAATCAAATGGTTAGTTTACAATTTTAGTGGAATTTTAAGAGTATTTCCTTTTTAATTATCTAGTAACAGCATTACAATGCTACTTAGGTCTTGTTTTCATTGTTAATAGCCACTCTTCTAGCCAACCGTTGAAAAATATTGCATAATATACCTATATATGATTATAATGACATGACAATCCAACTTAAATATGATTTAAAAATCACTCATTGGAATTCAATTTTCAAATCATTTACATGGTAGAAGATATCCTCCCATCAACTTTCTTATATTTTTTACTCAAAATCTTCCCCACTTGAGCAAGTAGAGCCTGAAACTATAAAGCGCTTCGGTCTTGTAGAAAATTTTGCAAAATTTGGCCCACATTTTGCTTTGCTTTGCTTTCTTAAGCGTTTAAGATAGAGATAAGCCCTATTTGGGATCGTTTTTGAAAATCACTTTTTGGCTTGTTGAACCCGAAAACTATTTTAAGAGCTATTTAGATAAAAATTAAAACTAAACTTTTACCATTCAAAAACCATTTAGAAGGAAACCGGCCCTTGTGACTTTTGAAAAAATAGCTTCCGTTTCTTTATATCTACCGTCCAAAGTTAAAAACAAAAGCTAACTTAAACGAGTCTATAGTTTTGGAATGTTTTGACCGGCGTCTGAAAGGTCCCTACCCCAAAAAATAGAATTGTCAATGTTAAGTTCCCTCAACAACGTATTACAAAATCATTTAAAATATATCATGTGATACGAACGCCTCATATGATTGAATATTTATAATATAATAATTAATCAGTGCACTTATATCCAACGTAGGAAAAAGACATGCGGCTAAGCAAATATGTCCTAGAAAACTATGATGCACAACATATCAGCTTAAAATTATTCAAAACATATAACGTGATATGAGCGATCAAATATAATTAAATTTTTATAATGGAGCAATAGGTATTAGTAGGCTTGACGTGTACACTCAGAAGCATAAAAGCCAATGGTTAAAAGACATGTGGATGAACAAATACGACCTAGAAGTATAGGTGATGTACAAGATAATGGCCCATAGGGCAGTCACTTTCATGAGTACAACAACTGTAGACCTAACGGCCCCTTGAAACCACCGTTCTCACGTGAACCTTTATCTTTAACTCTCTCTCTCTCTCTCATAGAAGTGTTTCGCTTTCAGATCATATCAGCATTGACAATGCTCCGCATTACTGGAAATTTGTTAGAAGCTGGTATTGGCTGCCATTTTTCAAATTCAGTCGATAAAAACGGACCCCTCTTCAGCTTCTATTAGACTACATAACTACATTCGTTGTCTGCTTCCATGCATCTGTTAACGTTGTTTGAATACTTCTGACTTGCTTTTGTTATTTTATGTTCCCTGTGCTTGGTAACAAATAATTTCTCTTCACATTTATGCCACCAAAGTTGTAAATTCAGATTTCATATATACATATATATATATCTTATTTATTTCGATGCAATAAAGAATTGAAATCAGTGAACAACTCGAATTTACAGCCTTAAAGGCGTAAGAGTGAGTAACATATATGGGTTTCCAATTGAACCTCTTATGAGAATATCTATGGTTTCGATAATGACATTTATTAATTTCTATACCAATTGTGCTTTCTTATTGTTGTGTTGATAATATAATTTCAAAATTTCAGGTTTTATATATCTATATGTATATTTATAGATTACTTTATTGAAAGAAATTGGAAAATTTATAAAACTAGCCCCTTAATTATTGAAAATATGTTTGTTTAATTGTTTATGACCATTTGAAAAATAAACGTACAAAATGATGTTATTTTAAATAACTACGAAATTTCATATCGGTAAGAAACATCAGATTTATTCGAGTTTTTAAACTTTTAAGAGTTTATTAACTTTTGTTTTATAAAATCTTGAGATGATAGTCGATCAATTAAAACCTTATTAAAAATAATGATGATATAAATAATATTATGCAATTAAACTAAAAATTCTACACAATTTAACAAATATCGAGAATATACATGATTTCTTCCTTTTAGTTTGAAAATCCTTAACATTTGAGGAACATCACTCAACGAATCTCTTTTTGGATATTCCTCTGTCCCTAACAGAATTTACATTTGAGTTTCACTCCCATTTGTTGAAAAAAAAAAGTGTTTATCTCATAAAAAAAAAAAATGAAATAGAAAAAAGAGAAAGACGAGAGAGAAGCGAGAAAGATTGAAGAAGTAGTTTTTGTAATTTTATGATTATGGGGTGAGAATAAATTTTATTAGTCGGTTATATACGGTTTAAACCATCCCTGCAACTAGAAATAAATTTAGACAATGTTATATGGCTATGTTTGATAATTTTCTTAAAAATAATTAGAACAAGTAATAGGACGTAATTGACAAGCAATATTTAAATATCTCAAAATCAATTGAAAATAAATCGGGGCCAAGCATAAACTGCAGACGCATCGAAGTATGCCATTAATGACATAAATTAGTAGGTATATTAATTACGATAAAATACAATGTGGACAGCATATAAAGCTCGGGCTATGCTTTTGTTGTGTTACGGGGTCAGGTTGATGACCACATGTGTCTCCCACGCTTCTCCTTCACGTCTGGGACCACTAAACTCCTCTCTCTCTCTCTACTCTTATTAGATTCCACTTATATGTTCTCTCCACGTGGCACCACAAATCACCTTCCACGTATATTCTGCAATTTAATATACCATTTAATTGATTTTGTTGGCATATGAGGTATCCGTCTGGTCGGCGGATTAGAGAAATCTAGATTATTTAATTGTATATTTTATTTTATTTTTAAATTATTCTTATGTGGCAAATGACGATTATCATCAACGCCTCTCTCTCCCTCTTTTTTCATTTTATGAAATATTGCATTATACAAATAATATTACCGATCCTCTTGATTAGACTATCGAGACATAACCTAAAATTGAGGGCTTCCGTTCAGCAGGAGGAAAATTAGAAAAGAGAGGAGAGGCACCACAAACAAGGGAAAATCATCTATCATTTTGATGATAAAGTGTATCGAACTCGATATCAAATATGATTACAAAGATATCTCTCTCCCCTTTTTTAACAAATTGTGACACAAATTTTTAATATTTATATCAATAAAGTTTCAATTTTGATCATTAAATCTGACATATGTAGTAGATAAGAGCAATATTAATTTTTGTTGCCCACCACTTTTTGTGTGTATCATTCAATACAATAAAAGTATGAATATATATATATATATATAGGTGGTAGACAATCAAGTGACGGTGAATATATATCAAGCTTATAATTTCAATTCACAACTTTAATTAGCTTTTTCTTTTTCTTTTCAATCAATGATTAAATGAAACTTGTCAAACACAGCATGAATCATATAAATGGTCCACTACTCACGTAACAGATTGTGTGAAAAAAAGGAAAGATGAAATTATTGATCTTAACCCTTTGATTTTTTATTCGTCGTTGGGACAATTTTGCAAAGTCACATGCCGGACTTGACATGAATGGGACACCTTCGAGGCTTGAATCATGACATTATTGCATATAAAACTTGAGATTCGGGAAAAAAATGCAAATGATTGAGATTTGGATATTAATATATGACATTGTTTATCAAATGTTGAAAATTAGATGCTCAATCTCTTTCAGTTCAAAAGGCGTGTACCATATATTATATCTATATTCAAGGTCTGAGTTTTTTTTTTTAATAATGTTAAACTTTCTAAAATTTTGTCCAGAAATTTTACTTAAATGATATGAAAAGTTGAGTTACAATTACCATATTAATTTGAGGATGATGTATTAATGATATGATAATTACGCATAAGTTTGTTATATCATTTGAATAATGAATTTAGATAAATTTTTGGATAATATAGTATTATTCTATTTTTTTTTTTTTTAGATATCTCTTGACTATGAGAGTGAATACATCTTAGAGACATCTGAATTATTCATTTGATTCAAATAGTTTTGATAAATTTATGATTTTTAATTTTTTTTTAAGAGAAGAAGAAAAAAAAAATTGAAAACGTGGCTGTCTTGCTCAAGGCTAGGCAAAACGTGTCTGCATATACATATATTTTTAATCTGTGTCTAAATAATTCACTTTGCTTACTAATGAGTCACATTTTTGCATGCTGCATCCAATTAATTAAGAATAATGAGTTATTTGTTGTACAACTGTTATTTTATATGTACAGGAATAATTTTTATTTGCAGCCCGCCAAGGCACCCACCCCTCCTCTCGCTCCCCATTTCTGAGAAAACATATGTTTATATAAAACTCCTTTTCCTAACTCAACTGATATCGAGAGTTTGATCTATCAAAGAAGAACCTATACGTTTTTATCTTTTTACAAATTATTTATGTCATTTCACCCTTAAAAAAGTTTTGCTATATAGTTATAATTCCATTTCACAGTCTTTATTCTACACAAATTGAAGCTGTGAGAGCCGATGAGTGGCGTGGCGATCTGCCACTAACCTTGTGCCTTCTACGTCTATGTTTCGACTCTCATCATAGGCGGCCTCCCTTCTACCATATAGAAATATATAGATTGTCCTCTTCTTTTCCTCGTTCTGTGAATCCTCTTTTTTACCCGTGTGTAGGTTGATTCCTCCTATATGTGAATCGCTTTTCGTGCTTCAAAATTAAATCTTATTTGATTCTGGATGATCTCTGGGCTTATCACAGTTATTACAAAAAAAAAAAAAAGAAGTCGAAGCTATATATATAATATATTACATGTTAATTAAATTTTTTATTATAGTTTTAAATTAGTGACACATAAATTTATTTGTCCAAAAATTATTTATTTATTGACTTCATTATTGCATGCTGTGATTCAACTGAAATATATTGTGCTTCCACGACGTCTGTTGTAAACTTTGTAATTGATTTAATCAAATAAGAAAAGAAAACAAACGTTGTAGACCCATGATGGTTAACAAAAGAATACAAAACTGCTAGGTAATAATAGTATAAAATAAACTTTCAAAAAAAAAAATAATAATAGTATAAAATAAGAAGGAAACAGAGTGGAGACCATTCTGATTGGCCAATTATTTCACAAATCCCAGTGAAAAAACAAAAAGAAATTCTCTGACTCTGTGTCAATAAAAGGTTAAAAAAAAATTCAAGTAAAAGTCATTTTGATGTTTTTCCCACTATAAAAACAAACACAGGTCGTAGGCTTGTCGTGTGTCGGTAACAACAACGTATAAATATCTCTCCCAAGCAACTTGAGCAGCTTTGATTACTATAACTAATGAGAGTAGGACACGTGGAACACTGTTGAGCTCCAAGCATATCGAATAAATGCTTTTCTAATGCTTTACGCACCCAACATTCAAACTGTGGTCTACCATTTCTTCGTCCCACTTGAGTATGACTCCTCTCCGTTTATTCGGCTTAACGGCTGTCACGGCTCCCTATGTTTTTTCTTTTTTCTTTTTTTTACTTTATTTTTTTAAGTATATATATTTTTTACGTCTGTTACTATTCATAGTCAAAATTTTGTATAATTAATATTAATAAGTGAAAAATATAAAAAATATCAATACTGGAATATCAAAATTCATTTTTAACCATATTTGTAAAAATATTCGTTTTCAACCCTTTAAACAAATTAATTAATCATATAACCCACTTTATCTAAATTATCTCTATCTATTTTGTTATCCTCCTTTATTGCTTATAGTATGAGATATTTAATTTCTTTTACTGATTGTTTGAGTTTTATTAGGATTTTTTTTTTCTAGTTTTTTTTTTTTGTGTTTTAGATGTTGGATATTAATTTTTATAGTTAGATTTGGTTGGATTTCGCTTGAAAATAGAGGTTTCTGATAAAAAGAAGACGATCGGATTTTATTAGGCCATAAAATATGGTGCCAAATTTCATGACCCATTAAAATCCAGTCGTCACATCCACCTCTATTTTGTTGGATTTTTTGAGTTTTTTTTTTCGAGGTTTTTTGTTGGTGTGTTTAGAAGTTAAATATTAATGTTTAGAGTTAGATTTAATTAGATGTGATTAGATTTGACTTGAAAATAGAGGTTTATGATGAATTGAGTGTCGAATACTGGATTTTAATGGGCAATAAAATTTGATACCAAAATTTATTACCCATTAAAAGCCGGTAAAAATTTCTTTCTTTTTTATTTTTTTATTTAAGGGTAGTTTAGTAAACTTGGGTACAAAATAAAAATAGTTTATTTGATAGACTAAAAACAAACTTTTGTAAGAGAAGATAAAAACAAAATTTTTCCTTTGTTTTTAGATAAAAGGGAATTTGACCCATATTTTTATTATATTTCAAAAATAAATAATATATTATATAAATGGTTAAAAAATATATGCATAATGTTTCAATATATATATACTTATATACACACACATATACATATGCATAATATGAAAAGATATCACTTTAAAATAAGAGAAGAAAAGCCAAAAGCTCAATACACATAGGATATGTTTGGTACATAGGAAATGATGATAGGATTGGATTACAAATTTTGCATCGTATATTAACCCATGTTTGGAAAGTTCTCATTCAGATTCAAAACCTGATCCCATGTTCATTCGAATCATGTTGTCATGGGAATTCATATTCCCAAACTTTATCGTGGGATTAAGTGACATGGGATTTAACGACATACTAATTGTACTTGCTCTATTTCTTTTTATTCTCATTAATTATGTACTTTATTTCTCTTTCTTCTACTGGATGGTCTAACCCCTTCTTTATTTTTTATCTACTAGAGCCTTTTTCTAACCAAACCCTCCACATTGTTGTTGCTCTTCTTCAATTTCTTATTTATTGTTTTGGATGCGACATGGTTAGGTAATAGCAGCAGCACGGATCTTGTTGGTCCAGTTCTTGGTTGATAATGGTGGTCAAAGAGAAAAAGTGGCTTCTGTTTCTTGGGAAGGGGGTTGTCATCATTGTCGACATCAAGAGCGGTGGTGGTGACGGTAATATTGTTGGGTTTAAAGGTGTCGTCAGAGTCTTTGGAGAAAGGATAAGAGAGCATAAAGTGGTCGGGTTGGGGTTCAAGAGCAGTAATAAAGTCTTTATTGGTGAGCTGGGATTGGGGTTTCGATTTCGGTTTCTTGTGCGATGTCAGTTTGAGGTTGAGGATTGTGGGGTTCTTCCTTTTCATATTCAGTAACCCATTAAGGTTGATGTTATTGATGATGTTGATAGTGTTGTTGATGATGTTAATGATATGGAAAACAGTAAAGATCCACCAACTTGGAACTCTATCGTCCATTTAGATTGACGGATAGACGGTGAAGATCCAATCAGATAGACCTCCATTTATATCAGATTTTTAAAATAATTTTAAAATTAATTTTAAGTATATAAAAAATATTTAAATTAATTTTATTCCAATCCAATCATAACTTAAACCAAACACAATCCGATATAAATTTAATCAAATCTTAAGTTTTACCAACTATGAGACAATAATTTTTTAATTCAATCAAATCTCACTCCCTTATTTCTAATCCCAATCTCACATGACAAACGTAGTCGTATGGACTATACAAATTTACATAGGGTTTGTTGCAAACAATAATAATAATAATAATAATAATAATAATAAATAGGAGTGAATAGATATAGGCGGTACTCATTCACTAATAGTTCAAATGGCTAATATAGTTATTCTTCATATTTGTGATCGAGCTTCGAATTATATGAGAGTAAATAGAGTACTATTTGTATATCGTACTCTGTTCACATGAAAAATGGAAATTTTTTCTTATTTCAAAAATAAATTCATATATATATATATAATGTTAGTCACTTTGTCTTTAATGCACACTGATATTGTATAATTGATTTTCTAGCTATCCATTGTTGGATTCACTTCTACTTGGTTCACATTAATTTGTTTTTGTTTAGTTAGTAACGTGCAAGTAATGCATTGACTTTATATATTAGTTATTTTAACCTTAGTGCGCACTAACACTGTACAAACAAATAATTGTGTACTTCCTAATCCTTCAAGAGATTATAATTCAATTTGTACCAAATGTTTATTACAACTTGTATAAATAGTTTTCTCATTTTCTTATGAAGAGTAATTATCTCTCGTTTGTGGGAGTGTATATATGACTTGTGTAACTAGTATTTGATCTTGATACGTTTCAGTAGTCATTTAACGTTAATTTCAACTTAAAAAAGAAAAACACTAATGACTTATAGGCCTTGTACTAACCTAATTAAATTTAGTGCATACTGAAAAAAAATAATACTTGTTATATATAATAATAATAACAATAACAATAATAATAATAATAATAATTTTCATTTCAGTGCACACTTAAATTAAATAATTTAGTGCATTATATGCGTATCATTGATTAAGCATAAGTGGTTGTTGATAAAGTCAAATTAAGTGAAAGTCAGTAAATCTAATGGTTGATAATTAACACATTAAATTTATCATATAATGCACACTGATGAAAAAAGAATTATATATATAGCTTCCACGGTTGGTACGTCATACTTTTAAATTGTTATGATTAACCATTTCAGTCATTTATTACATCTGTATTGAATAAGAGGGAGAAATTTTTTTCAGAAGAAAGAATATAATAAATAATCAAGATGATTGATCCTTACAATTTAAACGTTAAGACGCCCTAATTGTAAAAGTTATATATATATATATATATTCCTTTACATAAAGTTATAACTAAACTTTCCTTTTTTGATGAACTCTTCTGTTTTCTAATGTGATTTTTTTGTAGGAATACTTAGAAATATGAATTATACTTATGCACAATATTTTATACTTTTTCAAGTTTAGGAGCTATTTTTTCTAATTTTTATTTTATTTTTCTATTTTAAAAACATTTTTAAATTTAAATTTTTGGGAAAAAAAAACTCCTAATCTTGAAAAAATATAAAATTTTGTCCATAACAATATTTCTTGTTTCTTAACATTTTTTGAAAATTTCTCATTAAAAAACATAACTTTTCACATATAAAAAAAAAAAGTGAGGGTTTGAACTTTTATAGAATGAGTCAAATGAGTCATGTACCTGATAATTCTTTTACTTACACACATATACATACATACATACATAAATACATATATATATAAATATATGTATATTGCTATAGAAATCTATTAGAACAAGAACGATGGTTTTGTATTTTATTGTATTTGTCACATCATGTTATATTATGTCAAACAAAACGTCCGAGAATAAATTATATTTATTATATTATATAATAGTGATTTAAATCTAATTTTATGCAATACTCTATAAAGTTTCTAATTAATTAATGTATATCTTATTAATAAAAAGTATTACATTTTTAAATTGAAAAAATAATAGATTATAATTCAAATAATATTTTAAAAAATACCAAGTTAAAAACATAAATGAAAATCAAAATAATAAAATGGCAGAGGCCAATTTCTCTTGGTATAGAGAAGGCAGGCCTCCTCTCTCTTTGTGGACGTAAATCGGGAGTTTAAGAAATGAATGCAACTTGAATCGAAGGCCTCAATATGTGGATGTAAATGATCAAGTACTAAATCATTCCAACTTTTATCGTCTCCCCATTTTAAATGTATAGGGAGCACAGCTGCAGGTGGCAGCCAGCCTCCTTGATAACTTGCTGTTTTTATTAAAAAATGTTTGTATTGTACCGTCCAATCTAGCTAACACCAACTGTGCAATAAATTAGTCGGGTCGGACAGGTTTAGTCAACTTTGTAATTTTAAAACATGGGACGTTACAATTGTCAATTCTAATTAGCTAAAGTTTGATGCTGGTTAGCTTAATTAGCCAGTCTAATCCCATGTGCTAAACTCTCTCTGACAACTAAAATTTGATGGAAATCGGCAACATTTATATTCATATTCTTAAAGAAGAAAAAGCTGGAGCCCAACAATTATTTTATGACCCTTAAATGAGGAAGCCATTAATAAATGAATTCTGCTTGTTGCACAATTTATGTGAAGACAAAGCAAGTGCAAATGCTTAATAGCATTTCCCAATATACATATTATAACAAAGGAGAAACGCTCTTCTGTATTATTCTTGGAGTAGACAAGAGGGGGGATCTTATCCTGTATTCTTATAATATTTGTATTAAATAGATTGGTTACAAATCCAAAACATATCGTACACGACACTCATCTTCTTCAATGCTCTTCTTCTCCAAAATTAGGCCTTGAAATGACGACACACTTCCCATGGAAAGGTCTTCCATAAACTTCATAAATCGTAACCACCCAATACCAAACTCACCCAATTTTTAATGCTCCCCTTTTTTTTCAACCCCTTTTACTTTCTCGCTTCATCTCTAACCTATGTTTAGCTTCAAGCAGAGCAGTTTATTAAAAAAAAAGAAAAGAAAAGAAAAACACCTTGGTGTAAGTGAAATTTAGTCCCGAAATTTAATGTTAATTAAACTAGTTGATACCTATTGATTATATATAATATGTTCGGATATTTATAATAAATGAAAATGATATGGTTCTCGCTGGAATGTTAATAGTATAGTTAAGATATTTATCAATGTTTGGAATGTTAAATGAAATTTGAAAGCTAATAGTGTGAAAAATGTATGAGAGACCAAAAGTGATTTAGACAAAAAGTTTATATAAAGGTTTATACTTTATGCAGACAGTTATTACTTAAAAATATTAAAGATAATTCTAAAAACCCTTCAGATTTCACACATTTTGGAAAACAACTAAACATTTTCTAAATTATATAAAAAGATCTGAAGACTGCCCAATAAATGTACCATTAAACCCTTGACAAGGGATTTTCACAAAATTGTGAAACCAAGTTTTTAAATATTTTGTCATTTTTTCTTTTCCCGAAAACAGATCAAAGTTAAGGGATATTTTGGAATATGCCGTAAGAATAAATTCTTGACGGATACGTGACTTATTTTATATGTGATCCCATCCCAAATTATTAAAAATAAATAAAAATAGCAATAAGGTGAGTAAATATATTTATTTCAAATCAAATTAAAAAAAAATAGTAGTATTATAATTACAATGTAACAGTGAATGATAGCAAAATGATGTTACAACACGAGCTTCATGAATTAAAATAACAAAATAATATATGTATCTCTATTTTATAAATAAAGTTATGCTATCATGTAAGTTCTTTACACAGTTAAAACTGATTTTTAATCGCTATATTATATTTTAAAGGTGCATTGAAAATTTTAAAATTTAGAAGTAAATAAAAATAAAAATAAATAGATTACTCTCATCATCACCATACAACTACACAAATTCAATACAGTAACTAAGTACTAAAAATAATAAATATTTACTAAAAACAGCTCAATTTGACACACAATCTCACAGTTAGACTCAACTACCATAAACTGATTAAAATACCATCTTAATCGTGGATAAAGTTTTTGAGCAGTGATTGTGACACATTTTCAACCTTTTTTTTTTTTTTTTTTCAAACAAACAATATTTTCCTTTCACAACCTGTTTTTAAATAGGTTGAAAATGTCTGTTTAACAACCTGTTTTTAAACAAACATTTTCAACCTATTTAATGCGCTAGGAAAAATAATTATAGTATGCTCTTCAATTATTTTCCTTTCAAAGATGTGCCTTTTAAGAAACCTATTAAATTTTCACAACTCACCATTCCTTAATGATTGTGGTTTTGGGTCTTGACCTCCTTGCTAAATTTTAAATTAAAATTAATTAAAATTAAATATTAATAAAAGTAAATATGGCAAATAATAAATACACTGATAAAATTTTTATATTCATAAAAACGAATAATTTTCTTTTAATTTAACACCCATCCCGTGCCATAAAATAAAAAATCATGAGCCATGAGTCTTATCCAATCTGACTCAAGTCAGCCAGGCAGCCAACGAAGCCAAGCCAAAAACGAAGCTGTACAGGTCAGACGGTCGAGACGGTCACAGTCCTAAAAGCCGTAACGCCGTTATCTACACAGACTCAGTAAAGACTCTAATCAAATCAAATGCAAACTCGTGTTTCAAGGAGCGGGTCCGATTAAATAGAGACCAACTCCAGTGCGCCAAGCTTACATATCACAACCATTCAATTGACATCACGTGGTATACAAAACCATAACATAAAAAATTGGCACAGCGTGGCATAAGTTCATTGGTATATATCCATACGCCTATCTCACACTAACCTTTTCCTGGATTTCCGTTTTATCCACACGGCACACGCACACAAGAAAAACAAACCAGTCCCCCCCGCCTATTTCTTTTCTGTTTTGTCTTCATTTCAAAGGCCCAACTAAAAGGTTAGTTTATTTAAAAAAAAAAAAAAAAAACAAAATACCGAGGAAAAAAAAATCTCTCTCTCTCTCTCTCTCTAAAATTGTTCAACTTTTGTTTGCTCTCTCTAAAAGCTGAGACCGGCGAGCGAAATCTCGCCGGTGACCGACCGAAATATCGTGCTCTGTTATATTCAAATCTCTCCGGTCTGCAAAATGATTCCATTCAAGAGAGGGATTTGGTTTTGGGCGATTTGTGAATTGTTATGATTAAAAATATAGAGCAAGAGAAAAAAAAAAAAAGGAAAAATACAGACAAAAAGGAAAATATTCTGTGTCTTGTGTGGTGTGTAATGGCTTGTAATGCAGGGAAAAAAAGAGAAGAAAAGAAGATGCTGAGATCCCTTTTATTATAAATCTCTTTCTCTGAATTGTCAATCAGCTCTGCCTTTCGCTTTCTCTCTCTTTCTCTCTCTCAACGTCACCGTTTCGGTCTCTGAATTTCTTGAGAGAGAAAGCGAAATTTGAAGATGACTCTCCTTTGAAGCTTTTGTTGTTCCGAGAGAAGGTGCGGTTTCTGTTGCATTTACTTCGTTTAAATTTAGGTCAAACTTTGTGTGGTTTTTTTTTTTTTTTTGGTGATCGAGATTGGAGTTGTTTTTGGACGCGATCGTTTGCTGAATTCGAAATATTGTGTAGTGGAAATGCGTAATTTGAAGGAAATCTTGAATGTTAAGTTTGGTTTTGTTGTGATTTAGCTCAACTAAGCTGTAGACAAGTATTAGGTGCAATTAAGGAGTTTTTTTTTTGGTTTATATTAATTTAGGATGTGAAAAAGATGTTTGCTTTGTAATATTTTCTCAGGAGCCACACAACGCATTCATGTTTGGTTGTTGGTAGGTAAAGCAAGTTCGCTTTCGTTTTCGTTGCATTATCGTATTTGGTTTCTTTCTCTCTCAATTTGGAAGAGAAAATGAAAGAAGTGGAGACCGCCTTTTAATTTATTTGATTTGCAGATAATCAACAGAAGTAAATTATGTGATCTACTAGTAAGGAAAGATATAGATGGAACCAATTATTTTGTGCTTGATTGTTAGAAATGAGAGAAGTCTTCAACTTGGGTTTCTTTGCTTGTTGTTGTTGCTGTTGTTGTTGTTGTTTTTTTTTTTTTAATATATATATTTTTAGATTATTATATGTGGACTAAATGAGATGTGAATTTTTACAGAGGAAGGATCATGAAGTAGAGCTAGCAGGTGAAGCAAAGTTTAATTTTTGTTGCTGTGTTGGGTTTTTCATCTGGGTTCTGCAGCTGCGCAATGCCTTCTGAGGTAGTGGATCAAAGGGGTGGATCTGCTTCTTCTCACTACTTGGAAGAACTTCGTTATCCTGCTGAGGTATTTTCATGCATCCAGATTCGCCCAAAATCTGGAAGTTGTCAGTTTTTATGAGTTTATAGTACCATTGTTTATTAAAATTTCTGAGATATTGTACTACATTTTAAATTTCTGTTCTTATGTGTGCATGCGCGCGATGTTTTTCAAATGTTCGTTATTTTCTTATCTTTTGACCGCCAGTTGTCTCTGAATAAGGACAATGTCTTTTCTTTTTCTGTTTGAATTTAATTTGTCTCCTAATTTTGTTGGACAGAGACAAATTGGTGTCTGGAAGTCGAATTCCATGTCTGATCACCAACATGAGCAGCATTCAATTGGTAACCTTTTTTGATTTAGTTCTATTTGTCGCAACTCGATTAAATGCATTCTCCACTTTAAGTAGATTTTGTTTGGTTGTTTTTACTATTTAGTAAGCTAAGCTTATATGTTGTAGTTATTGTTTTTGGATAAATGATCCCCTGACAACTAGGAGAATCGTGTGCTAGAGTAGATTTATCACTAAAGATGGGCTTAATTATGGAATTTAATTAGTCATAATGATATTGTGAGAGATTGTAAATGTTTATTTAACAAATGGCTGGTCCCAACTATTTTGGTTTGTCGGTATGCGGATTATTCTTACCTTACCTGACTTTGTCAAAATAACACAGCCTATACGACAGCTGGATTTTGAAATTGAAGTTCTTTTCCACATGTGGAAAGGTAATACTGGAAATGAAGTGATTTTGGGTCTCTACTTTTCATAGTTATTCAAGAACTAGCTGAATCTGTTCCTCCAATTTTCATAGGGTGTATGCTGTTGTATTATATTTGAGTTAAGAAGGAATACTTACCTCCATTCTGGACATTACCTTTGCAACGATGAGCTTTCTAGATTAGGTGAATAAAGTGATTGTATTAAAATTTAATGAATTCGTCAATTATAACAATGTCGTCACCGGAGTCATTCTAGATAAATAGGACAAAATATGATGTATTAGGCTCTTCTGTGCACCTTCACACAAAAATATGCACATATACATTTGTGCCTAATGGTGTTGTAGATGATAGGACTAATGATCGTGATTCTCTGTTGTATAATTTTTGTTATGGAAGTTTGTTTGGTATTTCATGAATCTAATTGCCTAATGTTCACTTTGGTTATGTCTCTAATTTGGGTGTTGGTATCAACTTACATATTGTTGCCTTTTACATTAAAATCTTGTACCTCTTTTCTTTCTTTCTTTTTGTAAAAACTTAAGCATAGTGATATTTTTAACTCTGTGACTTGAGCTTTGTTTTAGTTACAGACAATTTGTGATAGATAACAATATGTGATTAGAGTGGTTTTACCAAGTAATTGATATGTAATGTTGATCTTTAGTAGGTTCAGAAGGACTGGTGCCAATATCTGGAAGCAAGTTCGTTGCTTCATCTCCGCTGGAAAGGTTTTCACCAATTGGGGTTCCATCTGTGGATTGGTTAGAACTGCGACGTTCAACTTTAGCCAGAGAGCAAACGAAAAACCTAGGCATTGGTGGAGAGGAAAGAATTGCAAGTTTGTCTGAGGCTTCATGGAATTCTTTGAATCATGCACCAAAATCATGGTCAAATTTGAGCGTGCAGCCACCAGCTTATTCTTTAGGGGGAAACAGGATCAGTATAAATGGAATCCAGTCTGAAAGCAGTCTGTTCTCCAGCTCATTGTCGGATATATTTAGCCGAAAGTGTAAGCTTTCTTATTCATGTCTTAAATATACTCATCTTTGCATTTTGTGTTCAGCAATTACTAGAATTAGATAATCGAATTGAATTAATACTTATGGTTTGGCTTAATTCATTTGCTGTTGGATAATTTTAATCTTCTTTGTGAAAGACAGCTATTTTTCTTTCTCTAGATTCTTTCTTATATTGATGTTTACTTTTCTGTGTGTACACCGATGGCTAGAATTTGATCCTTCAATTGTCTGAACTTTTATGTTTACCTTGATGGCTGCATTGATTTTCTGATTGGGTTGTTCTGTATATTATTCTATAACACATAGTTACTTTTTTTAGATTCTTTACACATGGTGATTTATCCAAATTGATGTCACATAAAAGAAATATAGCCGTCCAATTTAATGGGTCCTAAAAAATTGATTTAAATCTTACTTTGATTTAAATCTTACTTTGACAGTAGTTGTTGAATGCTCATTGTTCCGTATGGTCTTTTCCATGTCATTTAGCGATAGTCATTTAACTGAAACTGATAAAATTCCTGTGTGCTTCCTCCATTAATGTGCAGTGAAAATGTCAGGGAATGATGTGCTATCACATCAGCCTTTTGACACTGTTGGTTCTCACCATGGAGAAGAAGAACCATCAGAATCCTTGAAAGAGATTGAGGCGCAGACTATAGGGAATCTCCTTCCTGATGAAGATGATCTGTTTTCTGGAGTGGTTGATGATGTGGGACATAGTGCTCATACCAATGTTGGAGATGATGTGGAAGAATTTGACCTTTTCAGTAGTGGTGGAGGCATGGAATTAGAAGGGGATGATCGTTTAAATGCGGAGCAAAAAAATGCTGATTTTCTTGGTCAAGGTGTTTCTAATGGTATGGTGGTTGGTGAACATCCTTATGGTGAACACCCTTCTAGGACTCTTTTTGTTAGAAACATCAATAGCAATGTTGAAGATGTTGAGTTGAAGGCTCTTTTTGAGGTTTGTAAAACCACATGTTTTACTGCGGTTTATTCTGGCTGTGATTTACCACATTTTATCTCGCAAATTAATTTGCATTTGTGTTTTCTTCTATCAGCACTATGGTGATATCAGAACTATCTACACAGCCTGCAAGCATCGTGGGTTTGTTATGGTTTCTTATTATGATATAAGGGCAGCCCGTAATGCAATGAGAGCACTTCAAAATAAGCCATTGAGGCGTAGGAAACTTGACATACACTATTCAATTCCAAAGGTGTGGTAGTGTATATTCTGTCTTGATGCTTCTCGTAGTTGGTGTTTGTTTAAACTTCTAAATATCGCCATCGTAGTCATGGTTAATTGTTCTCATTACTGTTGTGAAACCTTTGTGTCTATCTAATTGGTTCTGGCATGCTTGTGTTGGCTTCCTGATGTCAGGATAATCCATCAGAAAAAGATACTAATCAGGGCACCTTGGTGGTTTTCAACCTTGATTCCTCTGTCTCAAATGATGAGCTCCGCGAAATTTTTGGTGTTTATGGAGAAATTAGAGAAGTAATGGGTTTATTCAATTATTTCTTGCTTGCTTATTTTAAGAATAGAATCAAATTTATAGATGTGTTTTTTTTGTTTGCAGATTCGTGAGACTCCACACAAGCGTAATCACAAATTCATAGAGTTTTTTGATGTTAGAGCTGCCGAAGCTGCACTTCGTGCATTAAACCGAAGTGATATTGCAGGGAAGCAGATCAAGCTTGAGCCAAGCCGTCCAGGGGGTGCCAGACGGTATTGTGTCTGTTTATTTTAATTATTCTATTTCTTATTTTCATTAGTGAGATAGAAGTGAGTATTAGGTACATTTGTATACTATTCATGGGCCCTAATTTAGTAATGAGGAAGACTTAACTCTTTGTTTACCTTTTTTGATTTATAAACGGTGTTTTTTTTTTCCTGGATACCTGCCACCTGTAATGCTATTGAGCGTTTTAAGTACTTTTTCATTCTTTTTACCTCCATTATCTAGTGGGTTATATGAACATTCCTTTTGCAGCTCCATGCAGCAGCTAGAGCATGAGCAAGATGAATTAAATCTTTGCCGAAGCCCTTTTGATGACTTATCAGCAGGACACATGGGTATGACTGTGGCCGTTGACAAGTTCTTTGCCTTGGTTCATAGTTGTCTCTTTTAGATATGCTTTTTATTATTATTTTTTTCTTCTTTTCATCATCTAATATTTTTGCCTGCTGCAGTTTCTAGCTGCATGGATAATGGATCAATCCAGGTTTTACATTCTGCTGTCCGTTCTACTGCCAGTGCGTATACTGAACCTCACCAGAGTTCTAGTGTGCCAAGCAACTTGCCCTCTCCAGCAAGAGCGACATCTATTGGCACACAATTTGGGCTTAATGAGCCCAACCCCTCGTTGGATGAAATGAAGATTGGGAATCCTCATCTAAGTTTCCATCCTCATTCTTTCCCCGAGTATCATGATAGTTTAGCCCATGGTAGTCCATACAAGTCCCCTAGCACTATCTTAGACATGGCTAGCAATGTTGGTCCCAAAATTACAGAAGGACTTGACAGTAGGCACATTCATGGATTTAGTTCAAATGGGCACCTGATGGAACCCAATGGAGGTGGTAAGTCTACTGATTCTGGTTATGTTATAGTTGGTTTTAAATATTTGTTTGTATGTCTGTGTAATATTATCAATGTCAGTTTAATATTGCTTGGCAAGCCAGTCAGTTTAACCTATATGTATTGAAATGATTCTCTAATTCCATCTCTTTCATTTGATTGCGGTTAATACTATTATTTAGTATAGTTCTTGTAAGTTCAAGCTTTTGGTTCTAGTAGTTATGTAATATGGTATCAAAATCAATTTTATCGGGAGAGCCTGGGATGAGTCCTCCCATGTGATTGTGTTTCTATTTTGTTGTCGGTGTTTATGTTTGGGCTGGGTCCAAGTGACAAGCCTCTTGGTCTTGCTTTTGAGGTGGTACGTTAGAATTTTATATTATTAGTTGGTCTCATGTCTGCAAGTGTTAGCTCTTGACTCTAGTAGTCACTTACACATTATTTTGCTGTTGCGTGGTTAAAGCTTGTTACATTTTGAGCTGCAGCTATGCCAGGGACTGCAATTAATTTTTTTTTTTTTGTTTTTTTGGTAACGGGACTGCAATTAGTTGTTATAGAGGCGTTATCTACCTTTGTTTCTTCTCATTCCTCTCATGGGTTTTGTTTAAAATGCTTAACATCCTGATAGAATTTGGATTATTGTCTTTAACTGATTACTACATGGACTTCTAATTTGTCATTATGGGTATGGGTTGGTTGTAGTCTCAAAATGCTGGTTGCTGGATCTGGGAAGTCAGACTGCTTGACTATCAATGTTTAACACCTTTTTATTTATTTATTTTTACTGTATTTTGGCTTCAAATGATTTTTCCTATTCTTGTAAGTTATGCTTTAGATGAAATCTTAAAAGACTTCTAATTTGTCATTATGGGTATGGGTTGGTTGTAATCTCAAAATGCTGGTTGCTGGATCTGGGAAGTCAGACTGCTTGACTATCAATGTTTAACACCTTTTTATTTATTTATTTTTACTGTATTTTGGCTTCAAATGATTTTTCCTCTTCTTGTAAGTTATGCTTTAGATGAAATCTTAAAAGACAAGTGTAGGTAATTGACTTTATTAAGAAATGATATGTCTAAGTCAAATAGGACAACTTAAAGTTGGCTTCTAATTACTGAACATGATAATCTTAAGCTTCTTTGTCCTCTAAGCCAAAACCTTGTTTGCTTGGATGTTTCCATTCACACTAGCCTAATCCCTCTTCTGTACCCCTGGTTGTAAATTGTTAACCACATTTTTTTTCTGTTGTAGTTGCTATTGCTGGTGCTGTAGATTATACTGATTAATCTAAACCCACTCTTATAAATGAAAAAGTGAACTAGTTTAAAATGGAAATAGATGGTTCCATGACTTTACACTTTTGCAATTCTCTGACTCTTACATCATGCCTTTCCTGTCAGACAAGTTGAGGGAATTTTGAAGATTTCATAAATCATTTCATTGCGATTTACATAGCATTGAACTGATCCTTAGCGTGTTTCACAGCTTCGACTTTAGACAATAATACACTTATTTCTTTAGACTCTGGGTTAAACTCTTTTAAACGTGAAGTTATTAGTTTGTTGACTTTGTGGCTGATATAATCTTTTTTTATCTAGTTCTTGGATCTTCTGGAAATGGAAGTTACTCCCTTCATGGAAATCATTATTTATGGAATAACTCCAATTCACATCAGCAACATCCTTCCCGTCCCATGGTTTGGCCAAGTTCACCATCATTTCTCAATGGTCTTCATGCTAATCGCGTGTCGCATATGTCGGGATTTCCTAGAGTTCCTCCTCTTATGCTAAACCCAGGATCGCCTGTGCATCATCATGTTGGATCGGCACCAGCAGTTAATCCTTCCCTTTGGGACAGGCAACATGCATATACAGGGGAGTCTCCAGAAACTTCTAATTTCCAGCTGGGCTCTCTAGGAAGCGTGGGCTTTCCTGCTCGTTCTCCATCACATCCTTTGGAAATTGCTTCGCACAACATCTTTTCTCATGTTGGTGGCATGGACATAACTAAAAACAGTGGAATACACTCTCCACAGCAGATGGGCCACCTTTTCCCTGGGAGGAATTCATTGGTTTCAATGCCATCCTCTTTTGATTCACCTAATGAACGTGTGAGAAACTTTTCATACCGCAGAAATGAATCAAATTCTAATCATGCTGATAAGAAACAATATGAACTTGATGTTGATCGCATATTGCGTGGTGAAGACAGTAGAACGACGTTGATGATAAAGAACATTCCCAATAAGTATGTGAACTATCTTTCTAACTGTTTAGTAATTTATTTACTTCTTTGTTCTATCATTAAATTCGTCTATCAGAAGGATCTCATTCTGTAACATTACTTTGTCAGCGAACTTTCTCATGCATGAATAGCATATTTTAATTTTGTTTTAGGATATTTATTATGACGTCATAACCCGTTGTAATAATGCACTAGCTGCACTTTACCTTGCCACTTGATTGTACCAATCTAAATTGGCTAGTATTCTTTTGTGGGTCCTTTCTCTGATTGTCTACTTGCGAATCTGTGGTCTGCTATACAGCATTTTTTAGATCTGATAGTTTTTATGATGGGTGTCCAGTGTAAACATGTTTAGTTGCAAAATGAAGTGAAATTGGTGGAGGTAAATACTTATGGAATGTCTTTCAATGTTGTATTGATTGTTTTTCTATTTTTGGTTGCTCATGGTAATCAAGCCTTGTTTGCTTTGGTGTCTTTCCCTGATTCCTTGTTTTCCATTCTCTCTTTCCCATTATATGTTTTGTTTTGATATGGCAATTTTAATAGGTATACGTCAAAGATGCTTCTGGCTGCAATTGATGAGCATTGCCGAGGAACATATGATTTTATTTATTTGCCCATTGATTTCAAGGCAAGTTAACTTCTTGGGTTAGACAACCTTTTCTTTTTCCCTCCTTTTCTGTGGGAGGATGATAATTTCGTCATGATATACATATCAAATGGCTATATATGTTATTTGTATGTGTTACTAATTTACTGTTATTAACAGAACAAGTGTAATGTGGGCTATGCATTCATCAACATGGTTGATCCTCGTCAGATTATTCCTTTTCATCAGGTTTGATGCATAAGGGCACTATCTGTATCATAGAAATTTGCCATGTATTTTTTCGTAATTATTTTCATATAGAAGAAATGTCTCCAACATAAATATTACAGCCAGTGGGATAAGAGAATACCCTTCTTTTTGCAGGCATTCAATGGCAAAAAATGGGAGAAGTTCAATAGTGAGAAGGTGGCATCTCTTGCATATGCTCGGATTCAAGGAAAAGCAGCTCTTATTGCCCATTTCCAGAATTCAAGTTTGATGAATGAGGATAAGCGTTGCCGTCCTATTCTCTTCCATACTGATGGCCCCAACGCTGGTGATCCGGTAGGATATCTGGACATAAAGTCAACTTATTAATTTTTCTACCCTTGTAATTGATATTTATGTAGTTTAAATATATGTGGAAAGCAAGCTTTAACACTGTTGTAATTGGTAATCAGTTTGTAGTTTATTTTCTACTTGGATAGTTTTTCCAATCATGTTGCCATAAGGAAATTATACGGACCCAAACTTGTGATTTCTTAGTTGAAGATGCTGGCTGCTCTGCTAGTAAATTCAAGTTGGATCTCAGTAGTCAGTATTAAGGTTTAAAATTTATCTATCCTTCCTCTAAAACAATGCCAGCTTCATTTTTAAACTTTACATATCACTTATTACTATGTGGGTGGAAATTAAAATATTTCAATATTTGCCAAATTCATGTTTGCTAGATTCATGTCTTTACTGGAAGCATCATTTTGAGGACTAAACATGATTATCATTTTGTGGAAAAGGAACATCGATAGTAGTTCAATCTGTCTACATTGTAGAAATTATTTCCGACTCTGGTTTATGCAGTGGTTGGAATTTTCTCAAATTATTATCTTCTGCTGAACTGTAGTTTGAAACTAGTGTTTTTATGCTTTGTTAGATTCAGTAGGGACTGGGTGTAAGATTGTTAAAAAGAGGTCCCATTTATCTTCTAAATTGTAGAGGTTCTTATTTTTTTCCCAACATTATGCACTTCTGATTATATCACACTGGACTGAAACTAATATAACTTTCTGTCTGTTAGGAGCCGTTTCCCATGGGTACAAATATTCGATCAAGATTGGGCAAACCTCGAACCGGTGGCAATGAGGAGAACCACCGACAAGGTATTCCTTCAGCTGCTGCAAATGGAGAGGAATCTTCCAATGGATCAGACTCTTCGGGTTCTTCAAAGGACTCCGATTGAGTAGCATGCTTTAACCAAGGCACTAACTGTAAAACCTAGTATCAGAGTACAAAAGCGATATCCATCCTGATTCTGTTTATCAGAGATGGACAAACAACATTTTTCATCTATAGAGGAGCTCTTTCACAAAGTTTTGGGAACCAAAAATCAAGTGGGCTACTTCCCAATTTTTGCTGTTTCTATGACAGGTTTTGTATAGTTGCCCGCTGTGAGTAGAGAGCATGATTTAACAGAGCTTAAAATTTTGGATTAGTCGCTGCTAAACAAAATTATGATGTATAGAAGTTCCTGGGCTTTGGCTTGACTCTGGATCTTCTCTCTTTTATTAAATTTTGTATCTCGATACCTGTGTAATTTCATTTTTTTTTAAACCCTTGAGATTTTGGAGGTCTTGTGAATTCCGCTTGTCGTGTAGGCGGGTGTAATTGCTCAAGGAGGATTCTGGTTAGAAATTTTGAAGTGCTCATGTTTACTATCAATGTACTTTTCTTCATTGAAATCTTGTTATTGTCTCTCATGATCTTATGGATACTTAAAAATAGAGCCAGCCCTATTGATTGATTTTAAGCTTTAAGGTTTTTTGGTTGTCTATTTTGTGAGATTGGAACAGGACTCTGTGAACTTGAAGGGGGGAAACTTTACCATGGATGGTGGCGGAATGAGGATACAATTGAAAAACCTTAGATGTAAGACAAGTCAATTTCTCACCAGAAATTTTGGAAAGGAATAAAAAACGATTGTTTGCATTGATCATTAGAATCAATATGAAAGATTTCTGCTCAGGTACACTAGTCCCAAAGGGCAAAATCCTTGTATATGTCTTGGGCCTCATTGCCTAGTGTGGTATGGAAATTCAGTCGCACGTTATTTTTACATTTTCAAAAAAAAATTTCGTGATATGTTTATTTCGGTTTGTACATATTTTTTAAGTCGAGCATTTAGGAGAGTTTTTGGTAGATGAGTTTCGACAATAATTTTTGTCGAGACTATTTGTAAACCCTTTAAATTTGACATTAACAACTACATTAATGTGATGAATTTTTGAAAAGTTAAGATCGATAATAACAAATAAACACTTTAAAAAGCCATTAATTTATACTTTAAAAAATTACTACTGACAATACTATAGAAGTAAAAATTATTATCCTTTTTTTTTTAGATAAGGAAAATCATTTTTATTATAATTAAATTGCATAATTATTTTTTTTATTTTTTTAAAATATAATTAATGATTATAAGGTAATTAGAAATTAACCAACACAACAGTAAAAAATATCTGCTCAGAGCCTGAGACTGTCCCGATGAAGCAGTATATTTACTCGACAATAACGGAGAAATCTAAAATTAAGACGTCCGGTTTGGTTTGCAGCTCTCTGCCCCATTCTCACTTGTCCTTCGAAAAGAAATGCAAAGAAGAGTAGTATCACAAATCTCTCCCTCAATCAAACTCCACTTCCAGTTCACTCGAACTCTCTTATTCTCCTCCCAAAACTCAAACCTAAGAACACAAGACACCGATGATCCTCTCTACTCGGACGTACCCAAACCTCGTCGGGACAAGTCGGAGAGAAAGCCCTATTCCACTCCAATGAAGCTTCTGATACGGAGAGCCAAAGAGGAGAGAGACGCACGAAAAGCCGAGCCGGTTAAACTCCTCGAACATCCACCTGCCAACGGCCTATTGGTCCCTGAACTCGTCCGCGTGGCTCACCACGTCTACCGCGCCCGTCGCTCCCTTCTCTCTGGCCTTTCACGCCTCCTCCGCCTCATTCCTATTCAACGCTGCAGGTAATAATGATATAACCTTGTTAGGGTTTGACGGTAATGTCGTTTTTATTCAATATATGCGGAATTGGTTGCTCATTGATGGAGTGTTTTGTTGATAGGTTCTGCACTGAGGTTCACATTGGACATGTAGGGCATGAAATTCGAACATGTAGCGGTCCGAAGAGTGGGTTTCGAAGTGCTACACATGTTTGGAGAAGAGGAGGGGTTAGTGATGTGGTTTTCTTCCCCAAGTGCTTCCATCTTTATGATCGTGTTGGAAAGCCCAGAGTTTTGCATAATGAAAGGCATACAGTCCCTAGACTTCCTGCTATTGTCGAACTCTGTGTACAAGCTGGTGTCGACCTTGACACATTGCCTACGAAGAGAAGAACCAAACCTGTCTATTCTGTTGAAGGAAGAATTGTAGATTTTGAGTCAGTTATTGAAAATGATGAAATGATGAGTTTTATTATGAGAATGTGGAGTCTGGTTCAGAAGCTAAGATTGATCAATTGGAGAATTCGGATTTTGGGGAGAAAATTGATGGATTGAATGATGGAGATGGGAAAAGCTTAAGGGAGATAAGTATTAGGACGATGGACTCGTGGTTTGAAATGATATCAGGAGCGAAGAAGATCATGGACAAGTACAGCGTGTGGACGTGTGGGTACTGCCCTGAGGTCCAGGTTGGTCCAAAAGGACACAAGGTTAGGATGTGCAAGGCTTCCAAGCACCAGTCTCGCAATGGTTTGCATGCCTGGCAAGAAGCGACAATGGATGATCTTGTTGGTCCTAATTATGTGTGGCATGTACGAGACCTGAATGGGCCTGCTTTGGATAATAACTTGAAGAGGTATTTCGGCAAGGCACCGGCTGTTGTGGAGCTTTGCGTCCACGCGGGTGCGCCTGTTCCAGACCAGTATACAAGTATGATGAGATTAGATGTGGTTCCTCCTGAATGTGACGAAGTTGATCTTGTTGCCTAAAAGGTTATTCCAGACTGATGTTGATTTACATACATCAACTGGACTATTAGAGCTTCTCATGTTAACCCTTTTCAATACAGGGGTTAAAGCTGATTTTGAGTCTAGTGGGTTGGTCCCTGGTGCTATATGTAGCTAAACCTTCACAAGCCAGTGTTGTGCCTTAACATGATGGATGCTGCCATTTCTACAACATGGTATAGGAAATTCGCTAATCTTGATTCCCTGTGTCATTGTCAAAATGGCTTAGAAAATCTCAGATTTGCATGTTTGTAATAGAGGTGGATGAGTGTTGGATGTGGAACAAAATTGTGAAGATACATTGTGAGCCTGAATTACTCCTGCAATTTATACTTGTCTTCATTGTAGTGAAAAAAAAGAAGAGGCATAAATTTATTTTTGAGTTGTATTTGGAAAATAGGATTTGACGAACACAAAATTCATTTGGCAGACATATATACTCATATAACCAATTTGAATAGTTCGGTCTTATTTTCCAAACGTGCATTAATTTTGGTGCCATCCATAATAAATTTTCTTAAAATATATTCAATCATATGTACATATATACAAAATCTTTAGCAAAATTAAAAATAAATTTCATAAACACGTTACAAATTATTAAAGAAAATAAAAATAATCATACTTCTTGCTATAAAAAGTAGAATTTACTTTCAATCGCACAAGTCTAAAACTTTCACCTTACTGAATCCCATAGGATAATCACAAACAATTCTTTTCAAATTGAAATTAGTAGTCTTTTTGAACACCTTCGACAAACAAATAGTTAGCTTTGCTCTATGTGTTTCTCTTAATTGGTGGGTAATTATGAATGAAGAGTTGGTACACTGAATAACTGTAAAGCTTGAAAAAGAGCATGCTTTGAGCTTTTAAAATTCCTTTTTGAAAAATTAACTGTACAGACTTGATGTAATTAGTGGCAAGGAAGTTGAGTTCACCTTAAGCTTAACCACCTCAAAAAGAGAAGAAAAACAAAAAAAGGAAAAGAACGCTTAGTTATTTTTTTTATAGACTGTGAATAAACTGAACTGAACATGATGAAGAGAAGTGGAGAAATGTTTGCTGCACAAAGTGGTTAACGGGAAGTTAATAATAGTAAGAGATTTTATAAAAAAAACCTCTAAAAAATAAATTAATCGTGATTGGACTTCAATTTTTTTATTAGGTAAATCATCCCCTATTGTCTAAAAAACACAACCACGGTCAGAATTTGAGGGCAAAATGATAATTTAATAAAATAATTCAAATTTTAAAATAAGGAAATTGTTAAAAAAATTGCAATTTTTTTTTTGAAATAAAATAAAAAAATTCACTGTCCATCTCTAAGATGGACGATGGAGATCAAAATAATTTAAAAAAATAAAAAAAATTATAAAAAATTTAAAAACAAAAAATATACATATACATATTTTTAAAAATTTAAAATGATTTCTACCGTTCATCAACATGATAGACGGTGGACATGATTTAAAAAAATAAAAAAGTTGTTTTAATTAAAAAAATATTTTTTAATTTGTGTTTTAGTTTAATTAATTGTTTTTTAGTTTTTTAATTTTTTTTTTAATTTTGTGTTATTTTTTTGTTTAATAATAATATTATTAATTAATAATTTAAAGGGTATTTTTAGTCATTACATAACTTTGAAGGGTATGATTGAGATTTTATAGAATCTTGATAAGGGTATTTTGATCATTTCAAGATTTTGGAAGGAAAATGTTAACATTTTGGATGAAAAATTAACGGTAGGGAATAGTTCATCTAATTAAAAAAAAACGAAGTCCAATCATGATTAGTTTACTTTCCAGAGGGTTTTTCATAATATCTCTAATAATAATAGCATGAGAATAAGTAGTTATAGAAATTCAATATCAATATAAGAATATAAAACTAAATTTTTGCTGCTAACAGATTTCCTTCGCCTATCTTGGTGGAATCAGGCTCCTTACAAGTTGTTAATTTATGTAAGAGATATGAGGTCATTTGGGATTATGTGGACAACATAATTTATGATATTAAGATAGGCCTGAACAGTCCCTACATCAATTCTTTGAGGCATGTACCTAGAACTGCCAATAATGTAGCTCATGGGATTGCTAGATGGAGTGTCGAGCAGAATACATCCCCTATATGGATGAATTGTTTTCCAAACTTGGTTGACAAACCTGGTTGCTAATGATGTAAACAGGTTCTCTTCTACTTTGATCGGTTGAATGTTGTTATTTCTTTACTCCGAAAAAAAATATAAAAATTAAAACTAAATCAATAAACTGTTTATGGAAAAACTCATCATAATTGGAAACTGATGAAACAGGTTTAAAAATTTATGGAAACACTCCTCATAATTGGCCAATCCTTCAGATTTGTGGATGCAGGTATATTCCTTGGCCATCGGATTTGAGATTTGTTCCAAGAGATAGTAGTTGAATCTTGCGCATTTTCGTTCACGAGAAAGCTTCTCTTTATTAGGATTCCAAGGGCCTATGTCATACAATACAAAATAAATAAATAGAATAAAATAAAATAAACATATTTTTGCATGTCGTTTATTAATTAGCATTTATAATGGAGAAAAAATACATTGCATAAACTTGGAGTTAATGTGCATATTTACCCATGTATTAAGTGGTTAATACATTTCGTTTTCACATCAATAAATCATAATAGGAGTTTTTTCTTTGTTATGCGATCTAATTACGTACTTGCTAATTTGTATAGATTTTTATTTTTTTTTCTGGGATATATAATTAAAATTATGATATAATATATTTTTGCAAAGCACATGCAATGTTTATATCTCCTCGATTTTTGAATGTTTAATTTTGAAAAGTCTTGATAAAGACTCATAACCATTAGTGCCAAATTACCGTATCATTATGAAAAGAGAAATGAAAACCAGGATAAATGCAAACAAATTGGACATTAAACTAACATAAATGATTATATAATTACAAAAAAAAATTGATCCGATAATTTTAATTTACTTGCTTAAGTGATGTCACGTGTCAACCTTCAAGTTTTAAATATTATAGTTGAGTCATTTTCTATCAGTTTAAATTTTAAGTATGATGATAATTAACGTGATATTAGAACTCGGAGGTTTGTGGTTCAATTTCTTTCTTCTCTCTTTATGTTAAATTCTTATTATATATGTTATAACGATGCGTTTAACATGTGTTTATCATCTATTCACATTATACGTGAGAGAACATGTCACGTGTCAACTTTCAATCTTAAATATTATAGTTAAGTCATTTTCTATTAATTTAAGTTTTTGGGTTTGATGGTAACTAATATGGTATTAGACCTTGGAGGTTTTTGGTTCAAACTTTCTCTTCTATCTTTTATCTCAAATTCTTATTATACATGTTATAACAGTAGAAACGTTTTATATGTATTCGTTATATGTCCACATTACACGTAAGAGGTTGTGTCATGAGTCATTTTTTATCAATTTAAATTTTTGGGTCTAATGATAACTAATAAGTGAGAAAAACTCTTATTTATTTACTTTTAAACGGGTCAAAGTTTTAAGACAACCTACCAAAAAACAAGGGTCGAATATTAGTTACCATCAATAAGATTTGACTATTTCACAGTGAGAAAAAAAAACTAATAACACAAACCGAACCCCTAATGGAGTTATGAAAAGATACGCGGCCACCTGCCATTTGTAATCGAAGGTCAATGTGTAAATACACAATTATTTGGTTCGGATTGTCATGTAATAATATTAAAAAATAATAATCATACATAAGAAAATGGCAGCCTCTTCGCTTGCCCTGCGCCAACATTAATTATAAACCAAAAAACAAAAACAAACATTAGCGTCTCTCTGGTTGGCAGTGCGTCAAACTGAAAACAAAAAGAGAGAAGGAAGCGAAGAAATGAGTGAGATTGTAAAGAAACCGAAGCGAGAAGAAGAAGAAGAAGAAGAAGAAGAAGAGAACAGCAGAGAAGAGCAAGAAGAGGCATTGGTCGCTCTGACCGAACACCGCACCAAAGAAGTTGAGCATCTCAAGCAGCGTATTTCTTATTACAAATCTCAGGTTCCTTCTTTTTCTTTTTCCTCTATAATAATCCCTTCTTTATTATATATCTGTTTCTGTTTCTGTTTCTTCGCTAAAATATGATATATTTAGGTTTCTGTTTTTATTTAATTGTTATATTAATGTAGATGACATTTCTAATCGTTGCAGAAAGATTGGCTAGGTATTTGGAAAAGCTTATGTTAATTTATTGAAATTAAATATTAAAAACATTGGATGCCTAGTAACTGGTATATACAATTAAAGTTTTCAACTTTGCAGTTGTTAAGCTGTTCAATGAAGCATCTGGTTCTGTTTGTAAGCATGTAAAACACGTCACTGATTACTATTTAGATTCCTATAAAGAAAAAAGTTTGTATCTTTACAATGTTAGATTCACAATGTTTTTTATCCAATGAATTTCAACTAAGGAAGTGAGTTCCTGGCAATAGTATTGTCTATAAACTTGCGTTTGGGTGAAGGTAGTGAGTCAGAATTCTAGATTATAGTTTGCTTTGAGAGACTGCAACTGACATTGAATGATGAGGCTGTTGAATTGTATATAATGAAATTAGAAGTCTTAAATAGAGAGAGAGAGATGTTAGTATTCTGTGTTTCTTCTTGAATTACATGGAGGGGATTGTGATTGGTTACTGTTTGATCATGGTTGAGTTTAATTGTTGTATAAATTAATGGTTTGGGTTTTGTGCTTTGTAAAAAGTTTATCTGCTTGTTGCAGAGTTTATGTCAAATATATTGGCTGATTATTTATGTGGGAAAAGCGTGCAGCTTGCTGAAGCAGAGAAGAGGTTGCAAGATTCGCAATTGAAATTGGCTCGCCTTCGAGGCCGAGATAATGTGTCCTCTAGGAGTTCTCAAACTAATGGAAGTGCAAGTGTGAAGGTCCAGAGGAGATCAACCAGTCCTGTGCATAATGAAGAAGGTTATTCTAGAAATAGACCTCAATCTAGGCCAGAACTTTTGATTCCAGCTGTGACTCCAAAAATTTCTCAGCCTATAAGATCATTGGGGTCTGGCATGAAAGGTCTGACTGGTTCTAGTACCCAAGCAAGTTCTTCTTCTCGTTCGAATAGTGTTGTAAGGGTAAAAGAGGAGAAATCTTACAAAAATTCTCCTGATCGAGAAGTTTTTGATGCTCAAGATAGAGGAACAAAAAGGAAGTTTGGTAACATTCTTACCTTTTGAATTGCAGTGTGTTTGTAGTTTTAATTGTTTGTGTGTGTGTGTGTGTGTTTTTTTCTATGATTACATGTTTGTCATGCACTTTCATTTCTTGCCTTGCTTTCAATTATTTGCAAATGGAATTTATCAATTATTTGTGTATTTCAGAGCACAAAGAACATAAAGAATTGATACCATTGGTAAGCACAAGATCTTCACCGTCCACGATCCTCTGCCATACAAGTAATCACATCTCTAGTCAGCACAAAAGAAAGTTGAGAAGTCTTATATTGTGCCCAGTGAATGATCAGCTTTTTGCAACCAGGTAATTTAGCTATTTGAGTAGAGACTGCATGCTACTGCTAACTGAAAGTTGTGCTGTTATGGCATGATTGAAACTTATGTTTCCCCTTTTGATAGGTGTATTTACTTTTTTTTTTATTTTTCATTTTTTAATCTAATTGCATGAATAATAAAACAGGATATTGTTTTAATTGTTAAATGTTTCCTTTGGAAGATGAAGATAAGTTTTCAGCTATCTTAAGTTTGTTGGCACAACTCATGACATGTCTAATACTGTTGACTTTTGCTTGATAATGAATATTGATTTTATTGGTTTCACCTGCAAGTTCTGTAATGACTTCTGTAATTTTCAGGAGACATGCTCATTAAGCCAGTCAAATGCTTATGTCGTGCGTAGTTTGGTAATTTTTTGTCATGTGGATATTTGTTTTTCTTTGTATATTATCATGATTGCATAGTAGATGAAGAGATATGTTTTTCTTTATCTTATTTGTAAAAACTACTTATGGTAATAGATCTATGCCATTTTCCTAGTAATAATATGCAGAACTAAGTTTTGGTCCTGATTTTGAAATTTTTTGCAGTGCTTTGGATGGAATGATCAACTTGTGGCAGCTTCAGGCCAGAGGGTAAGTATGAAATAATTGTCTTAAACTATTGACTTCTCACCCTGTGAGTTTGCATGGTCTTTTCCTGGCAGCATTGCAACTAAAGTTAAACAGCATAGCATGTCATACAATCGAGCTTATGGTTTATATGATAGTGCATGTTTCACAGTGATGCACTGTGAAGGTTAGGCATATGTGAGAACTTCCATGATGGATGCACCGGCAGAACTGTCTCAACTAGGTTGTTCATTTGTCATCATCTGGTGATACTGATAGAAATTGTGGGAAAATAGGAATGTAGAAATTTCCTTATAGGTAGTGCAGACGCTCTTTTTTTTTTTTTTTTAATAAATCTCATTTTATTTTATTTTTCTGTTGCCAATTTGAAAGTTCTAAACTTGATAGAAAGGTTTTTTTTTTTTTTAATTGAAATTGCATCGTTTAGATTCCAGTTTTAGTTGCAAAATCTGGTTGGCAATGGGAAGGAGACGTGCTGCATTTAAGGAAAACATGTAATTTAAGGATCTTTTTGCTTATCATTTTTAAATCTAGATAGAAGGTGATTCATAAGCACAATTAGGTTTATGCCCTCAAAATGTGTTCTGAGTTCCAATTGCCTCGACAAAGCTGTAATTATGAAAGATGCCTGCACTGTTCACGATATGGTCAAGGAATATTGTCATTTTAGTGTCATCCTTCTCCTGCATCTTTAAATGATGCCTTTGGGGTGACTATAACCTCTCTGTAAGGGCAGTCTGAATTTAGACGTCTCTCTTTGAAAGTTCAAATTTTGTTTGCCCAATTGGTCTTAGTATGTTAATTTGTAGTTGAAAAATTTAAATCCAGTCTTCACTTATAGCAACTCTATCTTTTTCACATCTAACTTGCCTTGAGGCAAAGGCAACCAGGATTAATTTGCTCTTCTGTGTACTCATATGGTGCATTGATCCTTGTGCTTCTTGTTGAGCTGCAGGTCAAGTGCCTCGTTACTTAGTAGTACTGATTGTGGAACTCCAAAGCAGAGGAGATGGCCTGAAGATATGGCCTGGCACCCACAAGGAAACAGTATTATTTCAGTGTACACTGCTGATTGTGGGGATTCTCAGATATCAGTACTAAATCTGAATAAATCTCAAGGGGTAAGTATTATGGTTGTATTAGGTTAAATTAAGATGTTATTACTGCTTACCTCTGAAATGTGCCTAACTTATTAAAATGTGGAACTTATGTAGCCTGCGTAACTTTTTATATAATCACACATTTTATGTTTGTGCATTGGCAGAAAGATCGTGTAACTTTCCTTAATGAGAAACCTCATGTTAAAGGTATTATCAACAGCATAATTTTCATGCCCTGGGAAAATGCATGTTTTGTTACTGGCGGTAGTGATCATGCTGTTATGCTTTGGAGTGAGAAAGATTCTGAGGACTCATGGAAGCCTAAGGCACTGCACAGGAATCTGCATTCTTCTGCGGTCATGGCAGTTGCAGGGATGCAGCAAAAGCAAATTGTATTGTCTGCTGGTGCTGACAAGAGAATTATTGGGTTTGATGCTGCAGTTGGAAGAGCAGATTTCAAGCATCAAATAGAGAGTAAATGCATGAGTGTTCTGTCAAACCCTTGCGACTTCAATCTATTCATGGTGCATACAGGGTAAGCAACATCTATTCTCCAGTGAAAATCGTCATGATCTTCTGTATTGATCTCCTGGTCATCCCACCAGAAATTTGTGAAACTGTCAAAATCCATTCATCTGTCATATCATTAAAATATACTTAGGTTTGAGTCTTTCGAGTATTATGTTGCATCTATTAAATAAATGACTTAAAAATTCCAAGTTTGCTAGGCTTCATTGCAAGAGCAGTGCCATGTTAAAACATTCTATGATTGTAATGAAGGAATTAAGGAGGATTAGTATATTACATGCTGAAATATTGTATCAATATGTTTAATGAATGGTTCTAATTCAATGAGCCTTCGATGTGCTGAGTCATCCATCTAACAGGAGTTAAACAGTTGTGGATTTGTACCTATACTGAAGGTTGGATATCACATGGTTCACAACTCTGCCAAAAACAATAAAATTACTGGATTAAATTTATAATTTTTCATTTATTGTGCCCCATATAGGCATGAGTTACTAAGTTCTATGGATTGTGAGGTGCAATATGGAGTTCCAAAACTATAAAACCAAAAGCATTGAAATTACTTTTTACACTTTCTGGAAGAATCCCAATATATTCAAGTCTTTGAACATGAATATTGTAACTAGTAATTTGTTGTCTATCTTTGATTAGTATGGATGAAAACACCCCGAACCCACACTCTATGTGTATTTAGTCTAGGTCTTAGGAGGTGTTGCAAGAGTGCAGTGCTAAGTTTATGTCAAGTAATGTACAATGTAGATCATACTTTTGTGCATATTTGATACCAGTAGCCTCTGAGTGCAGTGTTCTTTTATTTATTTTATTTTTATATCAATACTCCTCTATTGTTAGAATTCTTTTACTAGTGCTCAAGCCCCCCTCTGCTTCCTTTTTCTTTGCCCCATCTTACCTCCTGAAAAATCTATATTTATGGTTTGATAAATTCTGTGTGGTTAAATTTAAAAAAAAAAAAAAAAAAAAAAACTCTCTGGTTACATTTTATATTTGTAAATCTGAATGAGAATCTACAAATATTTAGTCTTGTAGAGGGTGACCTATATTTTGTTTCATAGTATGACAGAATTGCTTGCAAAGGAGAGCAACTAAAAATAATATTGTGATTCCTGTTGGTTTGGATGTTATTGGAAGTCATGGGAAACTTCTCAGCTGGCATACAGCTAGGACCAAGAGTTAGACCTAGTAGATTCTGTTTTAAAATGTGCCTTGATTGCATTAAGATTTCTTATCGTTTCTATTTTGTATCACTTCATTATGACGGTTGTGATCATGTCTCTTATGTTTCATTTTGTATAGCTGCAAGCTAGTTGAAAACAGTATCTGGTGGTACAGTGTGCATTAAAACACATGCAGAAGATTGTGTACCCTAGAGATAGAAATGGGCACTTTTTTTTATTAGAAATACGATAGAAACGGGCGTTTGATTGGAAAAATATTATAGTTGTCCTAAAAAGCTGTAGTATCAACCTTTATTAGCTTTTATATTTTGTTTTGCCTGAAAGTTTTAACAATTAGGTGGTTTTTTCTTACAGGACTCTTGGAAGGCAGCTAAGATTGTTTGATATTAGATTGAGGCAGACTGAAATTCACTCTTTCGGGTGGAAGCAAGAAAGTAGCGAATCTCAGTCAGCTCTGATAAATCAAGCGTGGTCTCCTGATGGTTTATACTTATCATCTGGTTCAGCAGACCCTGTAATCCACATCTTTGACATCAGGTACAATGCTGACAAGCCATCCCAATCGATAAGAGCTCATCAGAAACGGGTCTTCAAAGCTGCGTGGCATTGTTCTCATCCGCTTCTCGTTTCCATATCTTCTGATCTGAACATTGGATTACACAAGATTTAAATTTCACTTCTGAAGGACAGTGTCTCTCATTTTGCTTTGGTGTGCTTTATTTTGCTTCCATGTGGTTCTAGAGGAACAGCTCTCCATAGAGCAGTTTTGGTTCATCACTAATGTAATACCTTTGGGATGCGAAGGACAAGAAAATTATTTTCGAGAAATGAACAGCAATCTGCGGGTTTGTCATCTGATGACTGGCCAGTAACTGAGAATCCAGCCTGGCTTGTGTCATTATACATGTAATTTTCAACCCTGGAAGAAATATAATGATAGTGTAATCCTTTTCGTTTTGTGAATTTTATGTTGCGTGCAAATTATTGGTTCATGATACAATTAGGTAGCTTTTACATGTCTATCAAATTTCTTGCAAGCAAAGAGTAGAGGAAATAAACTCTTCATTTCAATAATAGAGCTTAGATTGCAAAATCAAAATGTCGCTGTTTGTGGATGGATGAAGCTTTGCCTTGGTGGTTCTCCTTTTTTGACAAACTTCAGTATTATTGCGAATTGGCTTCTAGCATTATCATTATCTGGTATCTGTCAACTTATACATGAAGAGTATTGTTGCGAATTGGCTTCTAGCATTATCATTATCTGGTATCTGTCAACTTGTACATGAAGATTACTCAATAGCACGTTCGAGTTCTCCTAGCCCCACCTTTTGTGTTAATATTTGCAAAAGTATAGATAGATCTCTCTCAATTTTCGAGAGCAGTTATCCGAGTTATGTTATTAGAGTTTTATTTGAATTAGTTTCGGTAGTTCTCTAACTCATTAAAAATGTTAGAAGAACAGAAAAAAAAAAAAAAAAAGAAAAAAACCTTGCACATGAAAATTGAAATACATGTCAAATTCTTGTCTAATTGAACATGTGCTTGGGATGAATCGGATGATCTAGTGACAACTAGTTCTTCCCACGTTGGACGGCCATACTTCCCTCGTATCTTCATTTCATGCCAAGCAACAATGTAAAGTGAATTGTATATAAAATAAAAAATCTCTTTGGTCAAACCATTCTTTTGGGCATTACGCGTTGCGTTGCCTAAAATTCATCAATTCCCCAAAGCACGTCCCTGAACGAAGATATTGGTAGTCACTTGGGGATATAGAATTCAATGTAGCCACAAGAGTCAACCAACTTTAGATGGACCTTGACCTGGACCCTCCAACTTGAAGAGATAAGTTTCGGTGCATCCTGTATCTTCCATTCACCTCACTTTATGTGGTACAAAAATACAAGTGATTGGTTATTTATAATATATAATTGATTGGAAGTGACGGATGAACCGATTTTTATGAGCATGTAATCCAGAAGCTTAAGGATGAACTAATTAAGTCTTTGCCTTTGAGTTTGGGACCTCACTTTCATTCGAGAAATTTTCATCTCTGGAAGCTTGAATTGACTTCTAAAGTGGGCTAAAATTTCAATGCAGGTGACCACCCTAGGTTTAGTTTAGCTATTACTCTGCATTTTGCCCAGTAGCCCCACCACCACGCTCTAGTGGTTGACCTTTTGACCTTAATGCTGGTTGATCCCATGACATTTCTATAGTAAGTGATAAGATAAGATCAACTAGTGTATAGGTCTCATACTTGTATCCTCGTAAATTCGAGTTATATGATTCATGTCCTATTCTCTCAAATCTCGAATTAATATAAATTATTAAAAAAAAAAAATTGAGATTCAAATTGTGATATTTAGGATTATTATATAGCTAGAATTGAGACCGGGTTGCAGTGGCTTCCAGCCTATAAGATTTCAAGTGCTGCATACACTAAAACATTCGAGGGCTGCGTACACTAATATATGTATTCCTCTCTTAAGACTTACGAGCTATTTTTTCAGTCATAATTTGGAAAACGATTCTGTCCTGCAAGAGAGCAAATAAAATAAACTAGAAACAATAAAAGAATGTTGTCAGGCTTTTTTTTTTTTTCAAAAAAAAAAAAATGAGTGGGGGGTGAGAGTGGATCCATTTTGGCATGAGAAATGGTTGTGATTGAAGAGTAATGAATGGATGGAGGAGCACAAAGCAATAATCATTATAATTTATTTATAAAGAAAGGAAAAAGATGGATAGTTGTTATGACAAGCTTTTAGGTGTTAGAAGGAAGTAAATCGCCGATTGCAGCCAAATATCTGCCTCTTTACACCAGACATATGCATGCCCTGTGCCCTTTTGCTTTTAGCTGCTGCATGTCTCTCTTGTCTTTTGCTTTCTTTCCTGGTTTAAACTAACCATATTCAGTGGAAAACCACCAATCTTGCTTAATTATCTCCCTTTAAAAGTGGTTGAAATTTCTTAGGCCCTTACCTTTAACTCTATAATTGCTTTACTTGCCCCTTCTTTTATTATTATTTTATGTTAGGCTACACTTCACACACGCACATATATATATATATTATAATTTTATTATCAGTACTTCCTAACGTTAAAAGGTTAGGACGAACCATTTAAATTCATCTATTATTGTATTAAAATAAATTCTCTCTTCTATTTGATTCAAATGCAATAGATGAATTTGATTTATTAATCTTAACTTTTTAAAGTTAGAAGACACTGATCATAAAAATTTATATATATATTTGAACCAACTCTGTTTCTTGTTTTAATGTAAAGATGATAATAAATATTCAATATTTTTGTTCAATTTTTTTATTAAATCTTGTGGAGCAATTGTTATATAAAAAAATTGGACTCTAGATGTCCGCCACTATCTTTAATGTAATTACGTTGTATTTGGTAGAGGGGACTAGGTGCGGTTGGACTAGGTGGGGTTGTACTTACAATCCCACTGGTCCCACGTTAGGTGCATTAAAATCGAATTAAAGTCAGTCCCCGCCCCACGTTAACCTCAAGCATATATATATATATGTATATATATGTGTGTTTACAGTTGTTTATAATATAAAAATAAAAATATAATAATTTAATATCAACAAAAATAACTATTAGTTTATTAATAATACTTTATTTCATTAATTACTTATATAAAAATATTATTTAAAAAATTTATATATAAAATATTAAACACATTTAAAAATTAATTTAATATCATTAAAAATAATTTGAAAATTTTATGTATTTTAATATAAATTAAAAATACGTATTGTTTTAGTTATAATGATTAATGTAAATTCATTTAATTAATAGTTTACTTGTTTTACACATAATTTAATTTAATATAATAATATACTAATTAATCTCATAATATCTAATACACATTAACAAAATATAACTAATCTCAACCTACATCAAATAAGGGTCGTATCACTGTATTAATTTAGTCTAATTTAATCTAATTCAGTCATATCTTGTTCAGTTCAATCCTTTACGCATTGAAAGCATAAGTCATGAATTTGAATATTATGGTAAATTTTTATATACAGTATTTGTTGAACAACAATATAATTAACACGTTTGATATTATTATTGTAAACATAAGATTAGAATTAGAATTCTAGACTCCAAAACTATGTCAAACACTTCACTATTGTAGCAATGTTCCAATTTTTGTCCCTCTCTTAAGTCCCATCCAACTTGTATTACAAAATTTCACCTGCCGCTTGTGATTGCTTGAATTGGTTTGCTTATTAGTAGAATGTCTTTTCTTTTTTTTTTGGGAAAGATATTAGTAGAATGTACTAGTTAGTGCACCTAATCTTCATATTTATTTCACAATAGCTTCCCAGGTAAGTCAATTTTTACAAAAAAGTGTACGCATCTCATTATCACAACACACATATTCAATTTGTATCCTCACACCCAAGTTCTCAAGTCACCCATCACAAAAATCTAAAAGTCAACCATTTTGTCTTTACACTTTCCATAATTCCAAAAATAAATCTATTTTCAGATAAATTGGCTAGCTAGTCTCTTTATATATATATATATATATATATATATGAATATGACTTTTATAATCAAGGCATCTTAATTTAAAAAAGTAAGAACCAATCAATCAAATTCATCTATTCCATTTAAAATTAAATAGGAAAGAGAATTTATTTTAGGAAAAAGAATCTAATAGATCAATTTGATTAATTGATTTTTATTTTTTAAAGTCAGGAAGTTTTAATTATAGAAACACTATATATATATATGTATATATATGTGTGTGACACAAATTTTGAGACTTTCCATAATTCCCAAAATAAACCTTTTTTCATTTACATTGGCTGGCTACCCTTTCTCTCTCTCTCTCTTTGTATTTATATAATAATCGGAGAACATAAGTTTTGATACAATTTTATGTCATTAGATTAAATACATTTTAATGGTTTAGATCTATTCATGTATCTCAATTTTAATTTTTAGATTTTCAATATTCTCTTTTTTAATTTAATATTTCTAACACGTATTTCTCTCTCCTTCAACCACTTCACATTAACAGTAAATTAATATGTTAGTTGTGGTTTCATTCTAGTATGAAGCAAAATTAACGAGACTTAATTGAAATATGAAATACATATATATATATATATATATGGGGCAGGATCGGGGGACACAAGTTTTGACACAAATTTTGACACGATTTATTGACCATTGGATGAGGAGGATTTTAATGGTTTAGATTTATTCATACCACTACATACAATTTCATTTTACACTCTACATGAATGTTTTCTCTCACCTCTCTCTTCATTATTACACTATCTTTTCTCTCTCTCATTAATATTAAAATCTCAATATTTAAATTATTTTTTTCTCACCCAATCCAATTATATTTAAAAACCCATCAAGAAAATTAAAAAAAAAAAAAAGCTACAATTGTTTTTTTTTTTAACTTGATAAATTTATTATTTAAATGATAATTTATTTTTTAAAATAGTTTAAACCAAACAATCTTTAGTAAGAAAAACTTTTTGGTTAAGTGTTTTGTGTTTTTGAAAAATAAAATCTATTTTACTTATTTTGGTTAGAAATTGTTTTTGAAATAAGATTTTTTTTTTTTTAGTGATAGTAAAAATTTTCTTACTAAAAATTGTTTGGTTTAAACTATTTTAAAAAATAAATCATCATTTAAATAATAAATTTATCAAGTTAAAAAAAAAAAAACAATTGCTGCTCTTTTTTTTAATTTTCTTGATGAGTTTTTAAATATAATTGGATTTGATGAGAAAAAAAATAATTTAAATATTAGGATTTTAATATTAATGGGAGAGATGAGAGATAGTGTAATAATGAAGAGAAATAAAAGAGATGGTGTAATAATAAAGAAAGAGGAGAGAGCTAATGTAATAATGAAGAGAGAGATGAGAGAAAATATTTATGTAGAGTGTAAAATAGAGTTGTATGTAGTGGTGTGAGTAAATCTAAACCATTAAAATCCTCTTCATCCAATGGTCAATAAAATAGTGTCAAAATTTATATCAAAACTTGTGTCCTCCGATCCTGCCCCTATATATATATATATAATATCAAAGCTGGATTTTAGTTTATAGTCACCAAGTGCACCAAGTTCATCCCTTTCATATGGTGCTTTGCACCTCCCTTTTTGGCCCATCTTTCTCCTTTGTAGAACTAGAGGCACCCAAAAAACTTTGGTGAGTTCGTTTCATGCATAGTAGTTCTCTGTCTTGTTGTATCATGACCTCATTTTGACTCCAACACCACTCTTGTTTTTTCAAATTTCGTTCCGTTTGATTTTGAGGACCCATATTTTACAAATTCTTAATAAAATAATGGATATGGGAAGGACGAAAAGAAAGGTTGAGAGAAATATATATTAATGAAATATTAAATTAAAATGAAAAGAGAATATTTAATTTCTAAAAATTAAAATTGAGGTATATGAATAAATGTAAATCATTAAAATGTATTTGCTCTAAAGACTATAATATCATGTCAAAATTTATGTTAAAAATTGTGTCCCTGATTCTTTTCAATATATATATATATTAAATGAACTTCATTATTGGGCAGGTTTTGATTTTAATATATCAATTAATTATTAAAAGAAGAAAGACGGCATAAAGGTCGCATGCCAACATCGGACCGTAGCTAAGCAAAAGCTGGCTAATTATGTCATTAGCTGCCATAAATAATGTTTCCAAAATAGATTACATACCAAGTGACATACTCTCACACCTTTTAAAACTTTCAAAAGTATCCAATTATAACAATGGGCCAGCAAATCTTTACTTAATATAAAAAGAAACATTTTCCTTAAAAAAAAAAAAAAAACAGAAGAAGAAACATTGATATATTTATATAAATTATTGTATTTTAAAAATGTGTATGATTTCTTGGTTGTTCTTCTTTGAAAATGAATAAAAAGTTGGTGAGTTTACACTTTTCTCTATTCTCAGGTGATGGAAGGGGTCCCACTGCTTAATACAGATGTATCAAGACAATTGTGAATAATAATCATAATATTAAAATGCTGCTACAATGTCGACATTTTTTATTTCCAATCTTAAACCCCGTCCAAATGTAAAGCAAACGTACATATTCCAATTGAAAGAAAATTTCTACTTACAAAACAAGTTTTTTTTTTCCCCTTTTTAATTCCAAAAGTTTTCTACAAGTCTCTTTCTTAATAGGGTGTTTTGAAAGATTGAAAATCGTGGATTGTTTATTTTTTAACTTATTATTTAATGAATTTGGATAGGGATTATTTGTTTTTTTTTTATACTTATGATTAAGTTATGATGAATCGTAACTATCAAGTTGTTTTGGTTTTTAGTTTTGTTTTGTTTTTGTTTTTAAATTGTCAAACCACTTGAAATTACTTAATAATAATTGAAAATAAAAAGTAAAATTTTTTTACTTATATATTTAAAATAATCTATTCCAAGTCTACTCTCCCCTGAAATAATATATTTTTAATTTTATATTATACAAATTTTTGTTTTTTTTTTTTCAAATACTTAAAAAAAATCTTTTAAAAGTAAAACCCTACTATATTTTAATTTACAATTTAAATATTTATTTTTCTTTCTCTTTTTATAATTCAATTTAGAGATCATTTCATTTTTATTTTAATATATAAATGTCATTAATTCTATTACAGTTTTTTAATATATGAATTATGAATAATATGTCAATAAAAGCATTTTAGAATTTATTAAATTCTTTATTTTTAGTTGTTTGTATCATATTAAATAAACTTTCATAACAATCAACAGTAAAAAAGGTATAAATGTTAAATTATTAGTTTTCGGATAATTTAACTTTAAAAAACAAATAAATTTACAATTGATTCAAAGCTAACCAATCTATACACCTGTATATGGATGACAACACAACACCCTTAAATTTGCCATTGACTAACTTTCCTTTGGCAAAAAAATACTTGTCCCTTCCACGGTCAGTCGATAGTTGTTAGGTCAAACACTAAATGTTTCTTCCCTGGTCGTAAGCAAAACGTATAGTGACCTTTCTCCCTATCGAACTCCTTGAGATAATAGGTGTGAAGAAAGTCTAGTAAATCAAAGTCCAAACCTTTCATTTCACATAAGTGGTCCGACTGACTATAACAATCTCCAAGAGTTCGACATTAATTGATTCAACGCTATCTCAAAATGATCTAATTTCCGTCGGGCTAACTATAAAATTGGAAAACATAGCCTTAATTTAAAAGGCGATTCATAGAAGGTTGTCCATTTCCCGATCGATCAATTAGTCGTTTCCTCCCCTTTAGGAAGCCTAAGAGCTACTAACTTCGGAATCTTATACCTACATGTCATACTAATAATATCTTCAGACTCTAGTTTACTAGGGATATCAACATGTGAAAAATAGGTCGAAAAACTCATGAAGGGTTCTCAGTTTGCTTTAATAGCAGATGGACTTTGGCTATGTGATCGATGTGACACAAATGATTGATTAACTCGATCCCCTAGAGATCCCCTTATCACAGCAAGTGGAATCGGAGAATCTTTGATTTCGTCCCATCTAGAATAACAATGTGTGACTTCATCGAATTGTAGACTCGAGCCCTCATAATGCATCAATGTATCCTATAACTTTTTTTTGATTGATGAGGAGGAGCTCGACTAAGTATATCTTGACGAAGGTGAGCTTTCATTAACTAAATTGATTACTTTTTTGTAACTCAAAGTCATATCAACAATTGTCGAGCATGCATAACTTTTTTTAGTTATCTAATCCTAAAATGTAAACTAGGGTTAGTAAAAATCAATACTATAAAAATCATGATTCCTTAAAAGACCACAAACAAGAAACTTGATAGTTTTCATGCACAAAATAGATTAAAAGGAACAAAAATCAAGAATCGACAAGAACACATTTAAATTGGATAATCTAAGAGAAGGAAAAACAAAACCAAATCTATTCAACTAAGACCAAGAATCGATACATAATTGAGAAAACGTACCGAAACAAAAACTTTCCACAAGTCCCTAAAGGAAAGCAAAGATTAGAGACTCAAAGATTGGAAATGCTAGAGAACAGGGTAAGAATGAGAAAGTAAGAAGAAATCAAATGAAAGACAGTTGAAAATGAATAAATAATTATGAGAGGGAATATATAGTCTTCTTTTTGAAATTCTTGAGCATGTGGCACCTATTCCTATTCATTGGTTTACACGAGAACCAAAGTGACATGACTTGATAGACATGCATGACTAATGATGTTTAATATGACACTTCTATTAATGTTTTAGGGTTAGAACTAGTGAATGGTTGTAAGTTATTGATGTCTAAGGAACATTCGTTCGACCATTCAGAAGAGTTAACAGGATTAAACTGGACCAACTCTCCTTTGTGGTGGTTTGACATTTCATGATTGGGTATTCGATCAAAGTTATATATAAGCTAGGTCAATACAAGAATTATTGATTCGGCAATCGACATGCACTCCTCCAATCCGTTACATCAATTGAAGGAGTGGGGGATAAATTATATTGGTAAAACAAGCCCAATGGCACAATATAAAAAAAGCTCAATAACAAGCGATGCAAGAAATGCACTAACTTAACATAAAAAGAAAATCAAGTTACGAGGCCCAACAGTGAGCTTAAATGCCACATAGCCGTGGTCCGCATGATGGGTCTTAACTTGATTAGATTATGATGCAAGAAGTAGGGAACGCGGTTAGTTGATACCACCCATGATCTTGAGACCACTCTGCCACTAACTGAAATTGAACCTAATGCTTATAAAAAAGGGCTTGAGCAAATCAAAGAAGGAAGGGAGGAGACTGAAACTCTACCAAATTGATCACTCATTTCTTATCCTTTTTAGCTATTTCAATATTCATCCCATTTCTGTAAAAAAATCATCCCTATATTTAAATTTCCCATACAATTTACTTGATTTTTTTGCTAGTTGTTAGTGCCCAAAAAGTTGAGTGTGGATTATGAGTTCACCTCAATAACTGTAGAAATATACAACTACAAGTCACCATTTAGTCTTCAGTAACTTTCAACATTATTCGGTTTTTAGATGAAAAAACAAATGATATCACTAAGTCATTTTTATTTGTTTTTCAAGTTGTCAAATAATTTAAAAGTGCTAAAAAACAACTTAAAATAAAAAGTTAGAAGTTCTAACTTATCACTTAACATCTAATCATTTAATCATAATTAAAATATTTTCATCTATTATTATCCTTCTAGAAGATATATATTTTCAATTTTATTTTCATTAACATCCTACAAATTATCATTTTCATACATTATCAGTTACTTGAATGTTTACATTTGTATAGCAATTTTGACATTATATATTTTATAATTTTAAAAAATATATATATATATAAACTATGTGAACTTAATATTTTAAACTATTATTGTTTAAAACTAGTATATATGTATGTGTGTGTGTGTATATATATATATATAGACACACACATACATATATACTATTATATATATATTATCAATGAAAAAGCAGTTTATATAAAATTAGAAATATATACACAAATTTGGGTAGAGTTATTTTCATTTTCGGGTCTGACGATTGACGAATAATCATTTTTTTCCCTATTAATTAAAGAAACAATTTTTTACTCATTTTTTTTTTTTAACTTTAGTTAACATTAATTCAGAGAGGTTTTTTTTTTTTTTTTTTTTTTACCATTTTTAAATCATCAAAATCGAAAATGATGATTTACTAATCATTAAGAGGAAAAATGAAAATAACTGAATTTGGTTAAGATTTATGAAATGGTTTGTTTTTAGCTACATGTATGATTTAAAATGAAAATACATAACGATTACTAGTTATAAGGATATAAATGTAAAAATATTTGTTTTCAAATAATTTTCTCTTAAAAAAAATCAAAATGTATATTCAAACATTAGAAAAAAAAATATAAACATATCATCTAAATTTCATATTTTAGTTACTATTAAGTTTTCAATAATATTCAATACTATTAACCCTTCAAATAAAAAACAAACAATCCATTATCTGTCGTAAACATAGATATTATATTATTTATGTTTTTCTTTTTTATGTTAACATTTTATCACTTAACATTTTAAGAAATAGATACATTAACTAAAATTATAATTTTAATACTCAATCATCATTTTTTTTTAATTTAAAAATTGAAAAAATATAATATTATCTTATGTTATTAATTTTCATTTTAATCATTATAATTTACAATTTATCTCGTTATTTTTAATTAATTTAATGAGTTTTCAAAACCTTAAAAATTAAGGTTTTTAATAACATACTTTCCTTTCAGAAAAAAAAAAAAAGAATAATTATGTCAAAAAAATGAATAAAGTATCAAAATATAAGGATTAGAATGAAGTTTTTCATAAACTTTATGATGTGATATCGTTTAGTTCTAGAATTAGAAACAAATATATGGTTTTGCGCTTAAATATATGCAACAATCTAAAGTTATTATAATTTGTCTTTCATTAATCTACACTCTAAATTTACCTTTTCAACTTCTTAATGACTGCTGTTTTTATTCTTTTCAATACATATTATGATGACTGCTGTATTTTTTTTCCTTAAATTGTATATCAGTATATGTACCACTAATTACACAGACACACTAATAATCAAAATGATGAAAAAATCTCTCTGATTAGACTTTCTCCTAATCGACAATATCATTTCTTTTAAGAAATTTTAACACGATTAAGGATTAATGACTTGAGTTAAACGCCAACTCAACAGTATCGATTTGAAGTAGCGTACAAATCTTGATTATGAAATACTTGGCATACAAAATTGAATAAAAACCACTTTTATATTTAATCTTTCCATGTGACGTTAGACATATTGAATGATTTGTTAAAATAATAATAGTAAAAAATAATAACACTCAAGAAATATGAGTTTTCAAATTAACGTCAAAAGATTTCTCAAAAAAAAAAACATCAAAAGATAGAATGATTTTTTTTTTTTACCCTAGTGTTAATAAATTATAATTTATTAATAAAAGATCACAAAGTACACAGTTTATGTCTTTTGTTTGTTAATTATTTAATTCGTGAACTACATAAATTAAAATTTAAAAATTTAAATTTTATATTAATTTAAAAATTTACGCTTTTTTTTCTTTTTTTTTTTTTTAAAAAAAAGGCAATGGACCACCTACTTTGAAATTTTAATCGTTGAAATGTTGTTGGTTGACGGTGGCCGGACAAAACAGTATTGCCAAATACCACCCAACCACTCCCTTCGACATATCTCTATTTTGGATCGATACACCGTTGATTTTCGATTCCATAACTACCCTTTTGTTTCTTGCCTGCCTAACTGTCATTTGCTAACCTTGACTGCTCCTTATGTGATCCCAACCTCTGCTCCTATCTACGCGTTTTCATTTAACGCGGTTTTTGTATTCAATTTAGTGTTTTTTTTTTTTAAAACTTTTTAAAAGGAAAAAGTATAAACAGAGTTTTGTTTAAAAATAACAAAGTATAAACAGCATTTCTTTTTTTATTTAAAAAGACTTCCATACCTTCAAGTCATTTAATAATTAAACTTATCTATCTTATTTCACTTTATTTGCATCTTTTTATAACTATTCTCTTTATCACCATCTTTTCATTCTTTATTCTACTCAAAAGTATTATCCTTGTCAACTGTTTTTATCTTTATTTTAAGTTTATTTGGTCACCTTTAATGTTCAAGAATGAGCTCAGTTTGATTGTATTATTTTAATTCACTGCTCCTATCAGCTTTTTATTGTCTTGTTAATACAATTTATGGTATACTTTGTAACGACGATAAAAACTTAATAATGAAAATGGAAAGGAAATAACCAATCAGTTTTAGTAGAGAGGTAGTGCTTACAAGATTTAATTACGGTGTTTACTATAAAATTAAATTTTTAATAACTTCCAGTTACTTCAAAAAAAAAAAAAAATCATTCACTTGCATTTCATTATTGACAGAGTTGAGACCATCCCCATATTAATAAATCGTGGGTTTAGAGGAGAAACAAAAATACACTTTGTTCTCTGCAAATTTGAGTTTGATTGATCTAATAATATACATATCACCCCAGTATTAATAAAGTTGCGAGTTTTGATAAAAACTTAGAAAGGCAAAACAGTATGTCGTTTACATGCCCTCGACTTGATTTTACTTCATTATGCTTCGTCAAAAAATCTTTGGAAAAAATGAACAAGTTCTTTAATTTTTCAGTATTTAGATTTTTAGATATTAATTAAACACATTTTCAAAATTTATTACACTATGATAAGTTGTAATTTTGCTATTCATAATTGTTAAAATAACATTTGAAAAGAGTTTACAAGCCAGGGATTAATTTAGGAAACAGGGATTTCGGAAGAATAGTAAAAAAAAAAATCCCTACAATAAAAGAGTAATATTAAATAATAATATTAAACATTCCACCTTCTAAATTCATATTATATCAATTAATGAATAATATAGTTTTTTAAACAAATTAAATAATTATTAATGAATAAATATTCTTATATTAACAAATTATGAGTTGAGATCATATTTGAGATAACTTACATAATAACATTAAGAGTAATGTTAGACTTCTAAATATTTTATTCAAACTCATGCCCAAATAAGGTGACATGTAAATTATTAATATCCTATTAATTATCACATCATCTCATGATTTATAAGAACTTGACAACTCACATAATACATTATTTAAATAAAATATTTGAAAAGTGTAACGTTACTCTAATATTAAAGACTATTATTATTAAATAATAATATTGGACATGTCACTTTTGTGTATTCATATTATATCAATTAATGAATAATATACATTTTAAATAAAATAAAGGGTTTTGCTGTTGATAATGTTGTCTATAGATAACAACTTTGAATTGGTTATAAAGTGATTATTGAAGGATCTCAAATGGTTGTTATTTATGATAACATTACCTAATAAGGTAGCCAAATCTTAAAATAAATAATAATTAATGAATAAACATTCATCATTTAATACATTATGAGTTGAGATTATAGTTAAGATAAAATGAGCAATAGCTTGCATGATTTGTCCAAAATCATGTTGATTATGGTACATAATTTTATTTTATTTTTTTCACATTATAATTACAATTATAATTACTCGGACCTCTTCAAATAAAACACGATATTACTATTCGAACCTATCTCTTATCTTGTAAAGAAGTAAAGACAAATGAAAGTGACGTCACCACACTGCTTCATTTATGAGCGGTACATAAATTATTAACATAATGTAAATCTTATAATAATGAGATTATACATTAATTAATATAATTTTGATAATCTGTATCTCAATTTTCAAAACCCTCTTCTATAAAAATATCTCATAATTAATATTATAAAATAGATTAATAAAATAATATATATTTTTTTCTTTTTTTAAATTCGTCTCGTTATATTAATCAGGAGAAAATTCCATACAAAATTTTTCTTTCGATTGTCTATCACGTTATTTGAATATCATTTTAGCTAAAACTTTTTGACGACCAAGCGTTACGTACACTAAAATGATATTAATATTGTAATAGTGATGAGACAAACCTGGGGCCAAAGAGAGAAGTTCATAGATATATCAGATACCCTTTGTCTCTTTTACAGTTTCTTGGTTCCTTCCTTTTTCTTCTAATTTTCATACCAATGTCATTTACGGCCTCAGTCTGAGTCTCAGCCTGGACCTCACCAACTATCAATTTCGATTTCAAAGAGTTGTCAGCCTAGCCGAGCCCAGCTTCGCTCAGCTCAGCTCAATTGAGCGGCAAACACACCATGGGGAATTGCTGCTCCGATACCGGCGGCGGCATGTCCGCCGTCGGTGGCACTTCTGCTCCCACCTCCGCCGCCTCTCCTAACGACGCTGTTGACTGGCTCCTCAAGTCCCGCGGATACGTCGGCCTCTTCTCTCAGATCGAGGTTATCTATGTTTTTGTAAAAACTAACGTATGGGAATGGTAAATGTAGTGTTTACCACGCTGTTTGTTCTCATTTTAATTTTTGCTTGTTCAAATGATGCTTCTTGTGCAGTTATCATTTTCGGCAGCTGAATTGCGCGACCGAGATATTTTCTCTAAGGTTTGTTGATTGATTTTGAAGCTTATACGGCTTTGTATTTGCTAACCAGAGATGGAATTTAAACAATTCGATCCAATTTTAGTTACTTAAAGACGAACGCCGATGTTGTGTATTTTTACTGAGGAATGAAATTGAGAAATCTGACATGTAAAAAAAGATTCTTCTTCTCTTTGTCTGTGAAATGTCAATTGAGGTGGTAGTATTTAGGTAATAGTGTAAATCAATTGAATATGAGATGATTGCTACTCATTTGAAGAGTTTTGAGAAATCTTGTCGCCCACTAGTACTGGTTGGAAGTTGGTGTTTTAGAAGAAAGCTTTGCGAAGATTTATGAAGATAGTCAGTGTCATATAATGGTGCTGTTAGCTGGAGGAAATGTTAAGTGATGTTGGTGGGTGACTTTGATTGCTTTATATTGATGGTGGAAAGCTTTGGCAATGTGTTCATATATATAGCAATTTGATGAAATAGTGGAACGGTCAACATGGCGAGTAAGTGACGTCTTTGACACATGATCGCCGTTGATGATGAGAGAAGTGCTGTGGCCAGAGGTAGAATGAGCAGTTAACTGAGGTTTATGTTTTCGGAGTTTTAGATGTCTAACAAATACCAGAAGAATTTGGTATTTGTGATTTAGAAGCGGAAAATTATGTGTGCTCCACTTTGTGCTTAGCTACATTAAGAAGTGGATAAATTTGATTATTTGTCATGTAATACCTGTAAGGGTTGTGCATTTGTCACTGTTTGTTGTTTTTATTGAACCTGAAAACTGATGTCTCATTAGCGGTTTGACCAGAAAGTAGTTATTTTAATTGGGAGCAAGGGAGTAAAATTGTGGTCAACTCAATAACAAATTTAGTGGATTGATTAAGTTAGTTATTGGGATTAGCATATGTTTAGCTTGCATCAGTCATCCTTTTGTTCTCTGTCGTCTCTTCTCTCATTTTCTTTCTTTTCACTATCTTCCTCTCCTTTTTTACTTTTATCTCTCTCTATCATCCTTACCAAACTATTATCTAAACACACACAACTGGGACATGGTTTCTCATTTTTTCTAGCCCTGACTTGATATATGAGCAATCTTGGCCACAGAGTATCTAAGATCAACTTTCAACCCCTTCATGTCTTACATCTAGTTCTTCCAGTAATCTACCATCTAGTTCTTAGCCACTACATAGCAACTAAATTTGAAACTTTCAAGCCTATTGTGAAAAATTAACAGCATACCAAACCTAGACCTACAATATTTCTCTATACCCTAGCCCATCACAAGGCAAAATTAGGCAAATGCTCCCAGCAGCAATACACTTGGAGCCATTATAGCTTAGAAGCTTACTTGTATCATGACAAGGTAAATTACATAATTCTAGAATTATGCCTACTCTCCATAATAATATGATATCAAATTTATATTGCAGATCTTATAAGTCTGGTGGCATAACCTCTTAAAAAAATTGAATTTTGTATAATAAATTTTTTTGTTGTCTGTGTGTCACAGACTTTTAGGTATCCCCATGTTGCATTACCTACTTAACTGCAGATTTCTCAACTATGAAGGTGTCACTTACTAGGCATTTGCTTAAGATGAACTCATATTTTTAAGTTGTGCTTCCTGTATATGCACCAGTATGCACCAAGATGTTTAGTTTAGTGGGCCCTTGTCATCAGAATGCAAAGGGACAAAGTAAAAGGAGGATATATAATGTATGTGAAAAATGGGAAGCTACTATTCAACTTATGTAATTACAAGATAATAAAATTGAGTTGGTTTTCCAGTATCAATTTCTTTAACCTGAGTTTAATGGCCTAGGGACTGCATATAATTTAGTTTGATTGCAATGATAATTAAATTCTGCGTAAAAAACTAGTTGCAATGACAACTTTTAACAGCACTTAGTGGAATTGTGTACATATCAAGCACCATGACATTTGAATTTGAAATGGCTCTTGATTGATTATTGTTCTAACAATCCTAAAATCTTTATTTTTGATTGGTCCATATTTGTTTCTCTGTGAATGTTATTTTTTAGAATCTCCAATACGTCATATGGTCTTTTGGATTGAGAATTTTTTTTTTTTTTTTTTTTTTTTTTTTTTAATGTTATGGAAATTGTAATTCTATTTAGAAAGCTTGCATGTTATCTCATAGCTTTTCCTTGCTCCAGAGTGATCCCATGCTGGTTGTTTATATGAAAGCGAAAGATGGAGCAGTTGTAGAAGTATGCCGTACTGAAGTAGTTCTTAATTCATTGAATCCTTCATGGATCACAAAATGTACAATTGCGTATCAATTTGAGATAGTGCAAACATTGCTGTAAGTTTTAATACTTCCTGCTCTGTTTTTAATTTCATAAGTTACACCATAATGTGATTTATGAAATTGCAATTTATTCCAGGTTTCGTGTATATGATGTTGACACCCAGTTTTACAATGTAGATGTAAAGGTACCTTTACTATTAGCAGCAGCACGTATTGATTTCTATTGTTCTTAAGCAAGAAATCATTTTTCACTGCAGTTTATGCTTTTTGAATTATGGTAATTTATAATTTTTCAACTCATGTACTCTTTTAAAATTAGTTATATAACTCGGCATTTGCTCAGTAATATCATTAATTTTGTTTTCACTTGTCATAATATGCCTTAGCATCTATCTTTAATTAGTTTTGGTTGTTTAATAATTTTCAATTGCTAAATGAGAAGGGTCATTGTAGAGCAATCAAATTGTTTAATGCTTTGGTAATGTTGTGGTGTTTAAAGATGTTCATTTTTGTACCATCTGCAAATCATATCCACTTTAAACAATTTTATATCTATGTTATAGTACTGAATGTTTTCTCATTAATTACCTTAGCACATTCACACACATAGGCTTATCTGGAATGTTTACAAGAAATTGTATAGAATTTGCTGCATTTCGGTTCCGTTAAATTCATGCCACCATGTCACTATGTAACGGGTGATTCAACTTATGCAGATCCTCAGGCTGGACGAGCAGCAATTTCTCGGTGAGGCAACTTGTATATTGTCTGAGGTATAACATAGAGACCATTCTTGTTATTTTTTTGCTCAGCTATGGAGTTGTCCAAATTATGAACTTTCTTCTAATTCTGCTGAAAGTTTAATGTCAACTGATTTACTCACTGACATTCTCATTTCTATTCGTGTAGATTGTCACGAAATCAAACGGGCAACTAACCTTAGATCTTGTACGTAGAGAGGAATCTATCGTGTCAACTCATCCTCAACGTCATGGGAAGCTTACTGTGCATGCTGAAGAATGCATGAACTCCAAGACTACAACACAGATGACATTAAGGTGTTCAGATCTGGAATATAAGGATCTATTTGCAAGAAATGTATGACTGTTGATTTCTTATTATCTTTTTCATTATTAGATACTATGGCGACAGTTTTTATGTTTGTGTTTTATGTTCTAACTTATTTTGCAGGACCCCTTTTTGGTAATATCAAAAATCGTTGAGAGTGGGATGCCCATCCCTGTTTGTAAAACAGAGGTCTTAAAGAATGAAATCAAACCTATATGGAAGCCAGTGTTTTTAAATACTCAGCAAGTCGGAAGCAAGGTATTACCATATCTAACTGCTGGGGGCTTAAATATGCAAATTATAAGAAATCTATCATCATATGGTTTAGGCATACTTTAAGGTTTTTGATGTTTTTGTGGCATGTTCATTTTGTTTCTTTCTTTTTTCCCTATCTTGGTGGTTTCTTTTTTTTCTTTATTATTTTTTTTAATTTTTAATTTTTATGTATTTATTTTTGTAATCTCCTTAATTTTTTACTTTATAGTTTCCGAGTTCCTGTTTCGGTGGTGTTGTGGGTATGGTTACTGATGATTTTTCCCAGTCTAATATGTATAGTTTTTCCTATCAAATGACATGTTCCATTGTTCCATGCATTTGATTAGTAACCCCATTTTTTCTTAATAGCAAGGTGTTTTAAGCTTTGAATTGTTTTATAATTGTTTTTTTGGACATCCTGAAAACATATACTGACATTCAGTGCTTTGGACTGGCAGTTATCCTAATAAAATGTATAAATTTTGTTATTTGGATTGGAGGTAATTCCCCGTAAGATGCACGCTACCTTATCCATTTATTGCTAGCTTTCTCATTTTTGTTTCTTTAAATTGCCTGCAGGACAGTCCACTAATAATAGAGTGCTTTAACTTCAATAGTAATGGCAAGCATGACTTGATTGGGTAAATGTAGATTTTATTTTTTACTGACTTTCTTGTTCTTCTGATCTATACGAGAATGTCAGTTATGTTTGTTTGCTTCTTGTTTTATCAGAAAGGTCCAGAAATCACTTGCAGACTTGGAAAAGCTTTATTTTAGTGGACAAGGAGAAAGTTTGTTTTTACCAACTGCCCACCACCAGAACAAGGTCCTAGCTACTTGAATCTGGGTTGATTCCCTGCATGAATGTTTCTGTCTTTTCCTTTAACTTATGGTTTCTACCTTTGTTGCAGGTATTAAAAAGTCAGCTTTTTGTGGACAAGTTTTCGGAGAGTATTCAATACACATTTCTGGATTACTTGGCTGCAGGGTTTGAACTGAATTTCATGGTGGCTATTGATTTCACAGGTACTTGTCTGTAAATTTAATTAATGTTACACTGCAATAGAATTCCTAATGTCCCTGTAGAAGTGCAATGCATATTTGTGGTCTTGACTAGTCAAGTTCTCAACAATGCAATAGGTATATACCCATGTATTTCTGCCCCTCATTTTCAGCAATGCCCAGTATTATTGACAATTTTATGCTTGAACGCTTAAGTCATTAACTTGCTTGTACTCATTTATTATCATTTAAGTTGATGAGCTTTGAGGATTTGTTTCATATGGACTCATTCTTATTCCTTGTCTATCAGCTTCAAATGGAAATCCCCGTCTTCCGGATTCATTGCATTATTTTGATCCCTCAGGAAGGCCAAATGCATATCAGAGAGTGAGAAATGAGTCTGTTTTTCTCTTATAAAATTAAATAGTGAATGGATCCATGTGATCATCATACGTTTCCTTTTCAGGCAATCCTGGAGGTTGGAGAGGTACTGCAGTTCTATGATAACGATAAACGCTTTCCTGCATGGGGTTTTGGAGCTCGGCCAATTGATGGTCCAGTCTCTCATTGTTTCAACTTGAATGGAAGTAGTAATTATTGTGAGGTAGAAGGATTGTGAAACATTAAGTTTGATTTCATTTGCTTGCTTGGTCTTTATTTCTTACAGCTTCATGCTTCAGTATTGATGTGATATACATGAATTTCTCTCAGGTGGATGGCATCCAAGGAATTATGACGGCTTATACTAGTGCCCTCCATAATGTATCTCTTGCTGGGCCAACACTATTTGGACCTGTCATTAGCAATGCTGCACTAATTGCTGGCCAGTCTCTTGCCAGTCGTGCACGGAAATACTTTGTTTTGTTGATAATCACAGGTAAGAATAAGAACTGGAATTCCAGATTGACTTCTCATTTAAATGTCTGTAATTAATGTAATACAAATGCGATTGAGGCTAATGTGCACTTTATCTGCATAAATTCTTCCATCACCTTTTTCTTTTGCTTTGCCAGTCGTGGACGGAAATACTTTGTTTTGTTGATAATCACAGTAAGAATAAGAACCGGAATTCCAGATTGACTTTTCATTAAAATGTCAGTAATTAATTGAATACAAATGCGATTGAGGCTAATGTGCACTTTATCTGCATAAATTCTTCCGTCACCTTTTTCTTTTGTTTTGGCTGAATAAAGTAGTGTTAATTTTTGTAATGATAGGTGATATTATCTCCAAGAAACAGAATACCATTCTGTTGAGTTCTTTCTGCTGCTTTGCTCTGAAATTTGTCAATACTGTTATAGGATGGAGTGGTAACGGATCTCCAAGAAACCAAGGATGCCCTAGTAAAAGCATCAGACCTGCCATTGTCAATCCTCATTGTTGGAGTAGGAGGAGCTGACTTTAAAGAAATGGAGGTATCTTATTCTTTCCTGCACCCTCGCTGTGCTAGGAATTTTTGTAATTACTGCAACTTTAATAATTTATTTAACATTTGTAGATGGTATCCACGTGGAATTTAGCTAATCACTTTAACTTATTTGGGATATTGTTGGTTTTGCAGGTCCTAGATGCAGATAAGGGAGACAGACTCGAAAGTTCAACTGGACGTGTTGCTTCACGCGATATAGTTCAGTTTGTTCCTTTAAAAGATGTTCATGGTAAGTTATATATTATAATTGAGTGAACAAAACCCGAACCTTTGTTTAGCATATGTTTTAGTTCAAATGACAAAGTCATGTTTGTTTGCAGGTGGAGGAGAGGTCTCTGTTATTCAAGAACTTTTGGCAGAATTGCCAACTCAATTTTTAACCTACATGAGGACCAGAGACATCCAACCTAGTACTTGATTTGTATAAAGAAATGTACATATGATAATTGATTTTTCTATTATTTGTTTTCATGCCATGAGTTTACCGTGTTGTCCGTCATTATGCCAGTTCAATCACGGTTTCTAGGTTCTTGATGTCTGTCATCGTAGTCAAAAGGGGAATCCATATTGCATCATATTTTTCCAGAGAAAGCTGGTATATGGTTAATCCTTTTGAGAGAGAGATTTATCAAGCGGCAGAGAAAATGTTGCACCACTCAGCTCAGGTTGGCCGCATAATTTTTCATCATGTTCGCAGGGGCAGTTTGTTACCAACTTGACATGCTTATTTTTTCTGGGAACCAACATTGGAAGGATCAACAGAGGTCTATATGAAGGCCCAATTGAGAAACCACAGCACAGGTAACTAGGAAAGAAGAATGTGAGACGTATCTGTTGTATGGACTTTTCATGTCTTGAACCATTCAAAAATTTGTTCTCATTACTTTTTGGTTTCTGCATTCTGGCTGATGATCGGTTTTTCATGAGTTTCAACCTGACATCAGACAATTGGTCGAGCCCAAAATTACTGATTTTGGTACCTATTTGTAATTGTATAGGGATTCATATAAACTATCTTGTTAATTCAAAACCTTTTTTGTAATCCTTGTTCGACTCATCTAGATTGAGACTTCAGCAATGGTCCAATTACGATTTTGAAAATTTGTTGACAAGTAGTGCTCTGTGGGTAGGGACGGTGGGCGGTGTTGGTAAAATTTATACCTTTGTACGTGGATTTTTTTTTTTTCCCAAACACATCTGCGCGCGGCTAAGGGTAGGGCTAAATGTATGTTTGCTGGAGTTTGTCTTCTGACTAAAACAACGGGTTTTATTCCAAAATTTAAATTGGATTTATATTATATTGTTTGGTTATTATCTTAATGGAGTTTTTGGGTAATTAAAAAACGGGGAAAAAAAAGAAAAACTGTTGGGAGCCATTCAAAATTTGAGCTTTTTTAAGTTGATAGTTATTGAATTTTATTAGAAGTATTAAAATATGAATTATAACCTTATTATATTTTATTAATTTCACTTTATCCTTGTAGCTTAAATCATCAATAAATATTGTAGACGCTACATTTGTTTCTACGCATTCGCTTCAATTAAAATGTCTGAATATTTTTTTAACTAGAAAAGTATCTAATATTTTATGTGCTTTTAATTTTTTTTTGAATTATTTTGAAAATATTTTTGATGCACATGTCTGAATATCGTGATGTAAATTATAAAACATTGATGTCTTATAATTATTGAATTTAGAAGTGAAAGCACTGCATATAGATTTGATTATAAAAAATAATATTTGTGCAAATGTTACTATATATTTTACTATATTTTAAATACCCTTTTTGGTAATCTTATAACTTAAAAAGATTTTTTAGAATTAATCAAATCGAATAGTGCTTAAAAGAGTTTTTTTAATTGATAACCAAATGATCAACAACTTTTCTTTAATAGTTCTATTTGTAAAAAACCAACATTTAAAAGATCTATTTCTAAAAATTTATTTAGAGAGAAGCTCTATGTGAACCTATAAAATTTATAAAACTTAAGTCATAATCAAGTAATATGCTAAAATAAAATTAAATAAACAAAGTTTAAATCATTTTTGGTTTCTGTCCACAATCACAAAAATAAAAATACAATCAAAATTTATGTTCCAGCAAATACATTTTAACATAATAAATCTGATAAGGTTGAAATAATAACTTTATAAATTTCGAAGCAAATAAAGTTAAATCCATTGCACATATATTTAAGTTCTAACTTTCAATTTTAACATAACAAAATTTCAAACTAAGTGTGTAAAGCACATAAAATCTCAAACCAAACAATGTATAAGAACATCTCCAACCACCCTAACCATACATTATGTTTAATTAAAATAGCTAGTGATGTGACTTTTTATGGATTCCAATTATATTTCATATTATTAGCCATTTTGTAAAAGTTGATTTATTCTAACTAAATATAGAGAGTTCTAACCAAATTTTCTCTTATATTATTTTAATATTAAATTTGAAATAAAATAATGTGAAAATTTTAATCAAATTCTCTCTCTTATTAATTATTACTCTAATATTAATGCTTAACTAAAATAAAATAAACTCGATTTCCCAAAACAAAAAAAAAAATAGAGATAAACTCTCCCTCCTGTTATTTTTAACATTAATGCTTAGTTAAAGTTAAGAATATGTTACACTTTGCAAAATTTTTGTCGAACTTTTTACCCAAAAATATTGATGATTTGTAGCAACTGTTTAAATTATAGGATGAAGTACACATAAGTTTATCATATCATTTTAATAAAATTTTGGATAGTGTAGCAATATTCAAAAATTAAATATAAATGGTTTCACATCTTTAAATAAAACATAATTAGATAATCATTTATAATTTTATATAAAAACTTATATAATTTGTAATACCGTAATGAGTTTTCATAAATAGATAAATCACAAATTATTGATTAAAGTATATATTGCAAATTCATGAATTCGAGCATGTGCTATTATTTCACTTAAATCCAACCTGAATTTGTATTGGGTCGAAAATTCACATCCATATACACCTATGAACACATTTAGTTTAAATCAAACACCTGTCCATCATGTGGGTGGGATGCCCATCGCTAGTCTATGAGTTTGACTAGGTAGCTAGGGATGAAGACTGAGGTGGGTGATAGGGGTAAAAAGGTAAAGGCGACACAATCCTCAATAATTTTCTTCGTTTTTGTTCAAGTCAAAAAGTAGCATAAATTGGTAAACCAAACGTTAGAATGATCCTTAGACCGAAAGAACAATTTAGGTGATCTCTTTTGTTATTTAATTTAAAGCCACTACCTTTTCATTTGGCTAAAAATTCAATGGGGATGTAGAAGAATTGAAAACGCAACAAATTAACTATTTTCAAGCTTGTCCTTCTAAATATATTGAAAACACATAGAACCCAAATGTCATCATTTATATGAGCTCGTTTTAGGGAAATATAAACTCTACTTTTATTATTTTATTTGAAAACGAAACGGATAGAACTTTCATTATTCATGTGATGACCAAGACCAAGACACCCGTTGAGCAGACAATCCTTCCTTTGACTGAAAAATTCATGGCATTACATAAGGCGACTATTGATTTAAGATAGAATTATTAAGTAAAAGTTGTGCGCCATTTTTCCTCGACTATCATTTTCGACCATTGACATTGAGCATGTGGACCACACACGCTAATGTTGGTAGATGTCAAATCCATCATGTAGTGATATTTGTATTAAATAATGTTATATGCTTTCAATTGATATTTTGAATTGGCTATTTTAAATAACATTATATATATATTAATAAATATTAAATAAAATTACAAAAGAGAAGTCTTAATCAATATGTTATGCATTTAAATGAGAAATTTGAAATATTTTTAGGAGTGTAAAATGCAAATGATAGTGGACCATGTATACGGTTATGGAAAACTAACGGAATTGAATCCATTACTGTGTACTCGTTTCTCTCCAAGTATGTAAAAGCTGGTCCGCTATACTCTAACCCTAACCTTTTTTTTTTTCTTTTTTTTTTTTTTGAAACTAAACAATACATTTTAATGAAAATCGGAAAAGATACAATTATGACTAACTACCTCCCAGAACAAGTCATTCCTAGAAGAGAAAGACAAGATTACTAGACAATGTGCCACACTATTGCTTTAAAGAGAAATAGCCTGACACTTGTAATGCCCAACATCTAAACATTAGGCAACAATATCATCTCTAATAACACTAGCAACGCCATTCGATGGGGACTTCGCCTGGAGATCAGCCACAACATTGCTAGCATCGGTTTCAGCCTACAAATTTGAAAGCCCAGTTTTTGGGCCAAGAGTAACCCTTCTCTGAGTGCCAGCCACTCTCCCAACTCAACAAAAAGGGCACCTCTCAAAGGCTTGGAAACCGCTACAAAAACAAGCCCAGTGCTACCTCTGATGGTCGCACCTATGCCAATAAAGTGGAAGCCTGCTTTTACGGCTATATCAGAGTTGGGTTTTAGACTACCTTATGGAGGAGCAATCCACTGATGAATACCCTATTAACAGGATTTGATGCATGCCCTGTCAAGGCTGAAGAGGTGATTTGAAACTCTTTTAAGAAGGTCATGTTAGTTATATAATAATAACCTGAATAGGTAATAATATAAAAATTAAAATTCATGAGACTCTTCGTATTACAGTAAAATAAAAGTATCGAAGCCCGTGTGTAACACGATGTCCTTAAGACAAATTCACTGTCCATCGTCTATGTTCAGCATTTGTCTCTTAAGATATAACAATACCAATCAAAATCGTATAGCGAACCGAACCATACCTGAATCTCCATTCCTTTAGAAGCTTATGACTAAGAATAATGTTTGGGAGAATGTAAAACTGAAAAATAAAATGGATTCCAGTTGTTTCTAAACAACTTAAAAGGATGCCAATTTACAGACTTCATGTTGATAAAGAAATAGTGACCTTTTAATTTGCTTTTAATTCTATTGATTTTGTAGTTACAAAGCATTAATCTAAGAATTAATACTATAAATTCAATTCTTAATTAATTATATCTGCAATTACAAAATTGAAACATAATTTTATAAATTTAATTCAAAATTAATCATTTAAATGACTGTAATTATTTATAAACTAATCATGTCTGCAGTTACAAACATATAATTTATTCAGCAATTAATCTTTCATAAACCACTAGTCAATATTCAAATTTCAAAAACAAAAGACATTATTTTCTTTCTAATGGGTGCACTTTGAGCTTCAATTTCTTATTCACCCAAGTAACATTTTGACAAAATAAATTACCTTGATCTTCTAAAACCAAGTTCAAACCTCAATCATAATGGTTCATAAAATTGGACTTTAATGTCCCAATTTTTCAACAGGTCATAGCCAATTGAATTGTTGCAGAAGACGTGGGAGCACTCCCTTGGTAAACTTCACAATTACGATTAAACCAAATATCGCACAAGATCACTACTAGCAGCTCCATGTTGTTCACCTTAAGTACCATACAGACTAATCTGAGAAGCTCCATTATTGGAACCCCCTTGTACTCGGCAAAATGCTCCCAGAAAGAAGTTAATTTCCATAATAACTCAACTTTTTTGCACCAAAACAAGGCGTTATCCACTGATTCAAAACCCTCTTTACATCTACAACAGGCCTTCAGCTAAGTTTGTGATCCTTGAAGACTCTAATTTTTTAACCATTGCCCACTTTCCATCTCAACCCCTTAACCAGTCGATATCTACCCCATAAGATGCTCCTCCGCACACGGGAAGCTCCAGGTTTAGATAAGCTTCTAGGAAATCTTGCCTCTTAAAATATTTTGCTTTCAGACCTTTGAAAGCTAAGGAACTCTGGTTTTCTAGCAGCCTCCACGCTTGCTTTGCTAAAAGAGCCTGGTTGAAAGAAGCACGATCTCCAAAACCAAGACCCCCTTGTGCTTTTGCAAATATTGTCCTCACTAGAATTGGAGCAAGTCCAAACTAATTTGACGGGATCCTAGGAAACAACAAAACGGTCCAAAACAGAGCTGAAATTGGAGAAATTCGTAACTTGTGGTCAATTTTTACCATAGATGAAAACTGATTTGGAGAAAGTCTTCAACATGAAAGTTGTAGCTTTTCATCTTAGCTTTCCAACGCACTAAAAGTCTCAGAATTTTGACATCGAACGCGAACATTATGGCCAAAAAACTGAAACAGGCTCCTAAAAACCGAAACAGGCTCCTAGCACCCGAGAGTAGTGTACTAGGTCTGATTTTTTATGCAGATTCACGCAAGTTGTGATTTTCTAACGAATTTTGAAGTTAAATTGGGCTTAATTTAGGATTAGTATTTATTAATTAGGATTAGTTATATTATTTTTTATTTTAACTTATATAACTTTTTGTTAATTTAGAATTTGTTTTGATTTAAGATTTTATTTCCTAAAGAAGTTATGTTTCCTAGAAAAGTTAGAATTAATTAATTATAAATAGGATATTAAGTTTAGGGTTTTTATGATGCTGTTGATTATTGATTATGGAATAAGAGTTTTGTTTCTTTTTTTCTTTCTTTATGAACATTTGATTTTATTAAGATAATTCTTATGATGATTAAATATGACTTATCTCTCATCTTCTGATCTCGTTCTTGTAAGTGGCGTCAATATCTTTTTTTTTTTTTTTTTTTTTTTTTTTTTTTTATAATTTTAGTTTTTGATTGTGTTTTAATCATTGAGTCAAAATTTTTTATAACTATAGTTCTTAATTGATATATAATCAATGTGTCAATTTTTTTTTTTTTTTATATAAATCTGTTTTAATCTTTCTTAAGGTTGTAATCTAATTTGATAATGAGTGTCATATCGTTATATAGGGTTCATATAATAATTTATCATTAGCAATATTACCAATAACAATATTCTCAATCACAAATCTCATGGAATTGTCCTTCAAAAATCCAAAAAAAAAAAAAAAAGTGCTAGGCTGAATTAAAATAGTACCTTGGAATAAAAGCATTCATCCTTTGTGAAAGTCCCTAGCGAACACAATAATTAACCTAGAGGAGGTGGGGGGGGGGGGGGGGGTGGGGGGGGGGGTGTGGGGTGGTGGGGGGGAAGAGTTATTTAGTTTTATAATAATAGTTGCCCTAGTACTCTATACATAAAATTATTTAGTTTATTCTTGGGCCTAATATTTATTAAGGTTTGGCTACTTTACCCAATCACTAATTTTACCCCTCAATTGAACCCTTAAATTGGTTGTAAGGATGATATTGAAGTCAATCCAAGAGCTCCAATTGAAAGTTAAGTTTAGTGGTTGAATAAGATAGTTAAAACCTATTTATTAAGTTCTAATCAAACATGTTGAGCAATTTATTGGTATTGAACATGTTGCCAGTACCAATACAATGTCACTGAAACAAACATTAGATAAGTTACCCGTTCAGATTGGATTGAGTATGTCTAGGGTGTGAGGACAAGATTATGATGGGGCTAGTAACATGCAATATGAATATACATTATAAGCAAAAAGAGCAATGACAACAGGTAATGCCTACTGTAGATGACTATCTACAGCGGCATGAGACGCCTGTTGTCATTGCTCTTGTATTAGAAAAACCCACTTTTCCATAGTAGGCAGGGACCACTTTTTACAATCGACATTGTCTTTTATTTTTTCTACTTTTGACAACGGGCAATCCATTGTCATTACTGCTTTTGACAACGGGCATTGCCAATTTTATTTTTTTTAAAATTTTAAATATATATATTATATAATTTTGTATCGGAAGAGAAATACTATTAGTCCATACATCAAAAATGTAAAATATATTGATTAAGTCGATTTTAATAAAATCCATTCAATACATATCACCTGAAGTCACCATACATCGAAATGTGTCATAATATAATTAGTACACAAAATCTTAATATATAATTTCTTTTGTTAATCAAGCAATAAAGGAGTCTAATGCATTTTCTAAAGTTGAAAACTTGGAAATAGCCCGAAATAAGGGAATCATACTCACCATTATTCTCTTGACACAAACCCACCAACAATTTAGACCGAGGATCATATGATAAACTGATGCATATGGATCCGTGCAGTCAACTTCAGCTTCGACTACCACTTCTCCATAGCCAAGCCAATGCATTAACTTGCACTATTTCCCCCTCTAACTTGAACCATTGGCTTGACTCATAAAAGCCTGAGAGAATGACTATATATTCACAAAAATTTAAATAATTATAATCAAATATCCAACTAAGTGTCAAGAATAATAATATCAATTTTGTGAATATTTACCTTTGGAGAAGGTTATATAGAAAACAAGATTCATTTTGTTTCAAATGCTACTTGTAATATAAATGAATCCAAGATTATCTATATATTGAATATTTGATTATTCCAATTATTATTTAACATATATATAAATATTTTATATAATTATCATATATATATATACAGATTTGAATTTGATTTAAATTTAAATTGTTTTGTAATATGTTTCATAAATTATAATCTAACAAATTCTAATATGTTTCATAGATTATATTAAATTGTTTTTTAATATAATCTCAAGATACAATTTATATTCCACATCATAAATTTTCTCTTACAACACCATGTGTCATCCAAAATCCCAATTTTTAACTCAACATTAAACCATTCTTAATAATCTTATAAACCAACACATAAGCAGCTGAAAAACAACACTATAGCAACCAAAAATGTGATGCGCATACACACATACGTGCACGCACACACGCATATATATAAATATATGTATGTATGTATAAACTTGATCACATGCTCCTTAAAATTTGAAATCGTTTATATCCCACATTATAAATATCCCTATAACACACCATGTGTCATCCAAAAAAATCCAAATTTTAACCTAACATTCAAACTCCGACACTAGCACATTTGTAAAAATTAAACTAACTTAGCATAACAAATTAAAGTAAAAGAACAATACAAGTATGTACGCACATTCGTGATCAAACTTGCTACATATATAACAAATTTATTAGTATTGACTACTAAGATTAGTTTGTAGATATATTATAATGCAACAAATTTTTTTGAATTGACCACTGAGATTAGTTTATAGATATATTATAATATAAACAATTTTTTTAGAATTGACCACTAAGATTAGTTTGTAGATATATTATAATACAAACAAATTTTTTAGAATTGGCCACTAAGATTATTTTGTAGACATATTATAATATAAACAAATTTGTAGCAAAGATGTGAAGCAAATAATTTATTAGAATTGATGAAGTCATTTAATTGACGTATTTTGTTTGTACTTGATGAGAGATCTGTTAGAGAGTAGAATAAATTGCCATAAGCATTATAAAGGAAAGATCAAGATATTGTAAATACAATGAATTTGGTTGGGTTATGTAAAATATGAGGGAAAGTGGATGGAAAAACTTACTCGATCAAGTTTCTTCTTTTCGTGTTGAACATGGTATTAAAGTGCCTAAAACGGTTGAAATGTTCTTAATTCAAGGAAGAAAACAGTGCAAAGCTCAAGAAATCGCCAATTTGCATCATTATCCAAATAAGTTATTTTCTTCCATTTTGGATATGCAACTTCAGAAGTTAAATAATTGGTTCAATGAGAAAGGTATGGAGTTACCTATCTGTTTGCTATGTTTAAGTGTGAATCATTATATGCTTTTAATAAGCAAAAAATAGTCCATCTTGCTCAATTAAGTCCAAGAGATTTCTCTACAAGGGATATCACGGCACTTGAAATTCAACTTGAGACCTACATTAAGGATATGCAAGGCAATTAGGAGTTTTGCGAACTAAAAGGGATTGATGAACTTGCCAAAAAAAAAAAATTGATTGCAAAAAAAAATAATAAATAAATAAATAAAGCTATATCCACACCACAACGAAACAACTCAGCCATAATGAGCAATGCTTAGTATAATTGACTATTCGTACAGGGTGAAACGTTCAATATGAATATTGTCGGTATAGTTAGGTGTAGTATCCATACTGGGCAACTACCCAGTCTGGATATGGGTATCCATACCAAGCAATACTCGGTATGGATATGGATATCCGAATGGGTCGATACTTTCATCCATACTGGGCACACGATCAGTATGGAAAACATTTTAATATAAAAAAAATATTTATTTTAATAAAATATATATAATTTAATAGTAAAAGAAAAGTAACAACACACATCAAATAACCATTAATCAAATGTCAGCATACATCTAAAATGCATTTATACACACACACACACACATATTGCCTAAAATGATTAAACTTTGAATACACAAAAATATACATTCACCTAATATCACATTCACATACACATTCACCACATCTAGTAAACAACAAACAAAACCATCTTCTCAAATTACCAAAATTACATACAAAAAAAATACCCACTTGTCAAAAAACAAACAAATTGTGCTAATAACATCACAAAACCAACAAAACAAAATTATCCCAACAACAATAGTATGTTTATGTCAAAAGAATCCAAAATCATAGCAACAATAATACATACGATATCTAATAAACTCCATAAAACATAATATCAAAATTCAACAATGAATTTAAAAAAAAAATAAAACAACCAAATGAAAAATAAAACACAAAAAATAAAACTACAAAAATAAATGAAATATTAAAATAAATGCTACAAAAATAAATCAAACACACAAAAAATTCAAACAAAAATAAAAGAACCAAATCGAAAATAAAACCACCTTTTACATCTAATCAAATAGATCAAGTTTTTTTTCTTTTTTTTTTTAATTATAAAATTCATACCTTCTTGATAAAGCAAACAGTGGAAGAGGAGTAGATCAGCGAAGACAACGGCTCCGGACGGCGGAAGACCTTGACGGTGGCTGAAAGAGAAGAAAAGAAATGAAAAAATGAGGAGAAAAGAAAAAAAAAAAAGAGAAGAAGAGACAACCAGATGGCCGTGAACGCCGAACGTCGAACGCTGAACGATGATCGTTTAGAGGGAACAAGAAGATGAAGAAGAGAAGAAGAAGAAGAGGAGGAGAGAAGAAGAGACAGTCAAACGATTGGAGGGAAGAAGAAGAAGAAAAAGAAAAATGGGAGAGAAGAGCTCACCGACTGTGACAAGGTGAATGACGACAAATAGCAGGTGAAGGGAGGGTAATTGTTAAGGTTTGGGAGAGAGATGATGTGAGAGAAAGAAAAACTGAAAATGGTGGGTGTGGCTGCCAGTCACACCCATATTTTAGATTTTTTATATCGGGCCACTAAGTGCCCGATATAGAAAAGATTTAATTTTTTAAAAATGAAAAAAATTATCCATAACAGCCCGATATGGATAATAATTTTTTATTTTAAAAAAAATTAAATATCCATACCAGGTCATTAATGGTTTGATATGGATACTTAAATTTATTTTTTAAAAAAATAAATTTATTATCCATACCGGGCCATGAGTAACCCAATATGGATACTTAAATTGATTATTTTTAAAAAAAAATAAATTTATTATTCATACTAGGTCATTAATTTTTTTTTTAAAAAAAAGAATTATTATTCATACTGGGCCATTGATGACCCGGTATGGATACTTCAATTTAATAATAAAAAATTATTATCCATACCCAGCCTTTGATGCCCAATATAGTTAGTCTGTTTTGTTGTGATGCCATTAGTGTTTTTGCTTGTAACATTTTCTTTAATTTTGCCGATAGCCATTGCTGTTGTAGAGAGATCATTTTTCGTTGTGAACACTGTGAAGAATCAATTGTGGGATTGGATGGGAGATCATTAGTATAGTTCGATTATGTATAAAGAAAAAAACATATTAATGGCATAGATAACGAACTTGTTATGCAACGGTTTTAAGAAACGGAACCAAAAAGAAGTGAGTTGTAAAGATATTGAATTGATATAAAATGAATCAAGATTTTTAAGTTTTTTGTACTTACTATTTTTATTAATTCTTTTATTAGCGGCCCTTGGAAAAATTTCTTGATTTTGTCCATCTGTATATAAAGATTCTAGAACTCATTACTCGCTACTCGACGAGCGAGACAACGAGGAGCAAGTTATTAATTACTTGGCGAGTACTGTTCACCAACGGTCAAACCTATAAAAATACAATCATATGACTATTGATCAATTAGTTTGATACTTTTGGCTATTAACTATTAGGATTTAACAACTCTTTAAAGTCAAAGAATATTTCTGTTGGGTTTTTCAAATCTCAATGGAGCTTCATGTCATTATGGCCAAAACTCAGATATTTGTATAATTTTATTAAACCTCAAGGGTGTTTGTGTATTTTGTGCTAATATATATATAAATATATATATAGAGAGAGAGAGAGAGAAAGAGAGAGAGAGTTTTTAAAATCAGGTATTAAAAACCAATCAATCAAATTCATACATTATATTTGAATTAAATAGGAGAGAAAATTTGTTTCAGGAGAAAGAATGTAATTGATGAATTTGATTGGTTGATTTTTACGTTTTAAAATTAAGTATACTTGATTATAAAAATATTATACATATAGGATGAGATTGGAGGACACAAGTTTTGACATAATTTTTTGGTCATTGGATTGAAAGGAAATTAATGATATAGATTTATTTATTTATTTATTTATTTTGAGAATAGGAGAGTTATTGAAGAGTTGTTGTACCAGATAATTGCATATACACTAATTTCTCTCTTCATTTATGTTCTTTCCTATTTTCTCTTTCCTCTATTTATTTATTTTTTAATTGATTGTCTATTTTGAGCTATTTTGAACAATATGTTTTTTTTTTAAACCTATACAAAATGGATCTTATTTGAAAGTTTATGTTGAAAGCTTCGAATCCATATATTGTTTGTAAGATTTGGTTAACTGAATAAAAAGAAAAGATTAAATGAAAATTGAATTAATATATTTATATATTTTTTTTCAATTTAGTGTAAAGGTAGAGATAAAGTAGGGTGAAATGCACCAATTCAAAATTAACAATTAATCTACACTATTCAATGTTTTTCAATCCAGTAGTTGAAAGATTGTGCTAAAACTTATATCAAAATTTATGTTCAATGATCCTGCCCTTTATCTTTATATATATATATATATATATGTAAACACAATACAGAAACTCTCACTCTCAGAAACACAACGTCGCCTCCACCTCTCTCTCTCTCTCTCTCTCTCTTTTCTAAAACCTTAACGATCATTTAGCACCTTGACCTCTTACCTCCTAGTTAACACCACTGTTTGCAACATTTTCTACTCTCGCACACGCTACGATCTCTGTCAAATCGCTCGCGCAACGATCTCTATTAAATCAATGATCGTGAATCTGGCGGAGGGAGCCAAACTAGCCAATAAAGGAGTCAAGGCTCCAAGCCACGCGCTTTTAACCATCGGCAAGTCTCTCGTTGCCAATGGAGTGTAAGTCTCATTTTTCCCATTTTTTTGATTTTTCTATTTTTTTAAATAATTCGAGTTAGGCCAAGTTAGCTAGAGTACTCAACCAACTCGATTGGGTACTCGCCCTACCCGGGTAGAACCCTAATTTGGGGGTTATCAGATCAGTAGGGTACCGATCAATGACTACTCTTACTTGGTTAGGTTTTGGAACACTGATATCACATACACGTGTGTATATTCTTTGGAATTGTGCTCAAATAATCCTAAGAATTCATATCCAAATTAACTACTTAGTTTTACTAATAAAATTTATAATTTAAACTCTTTAGTTTTTCTTTCCACGTGCCTCCTTAGACTTCATAGATGGTTAGGTCAGTACGTTATAACTTTTAAGTTGTTAGAACCATTAATCTCAGGTATTCATTGCGTTCTCTATCCTAAAAACGTTTATTTCTCTTATTTAATTCAAATGCAAGTAATGAATAGTTGAGATTAGTGATGCTAAAAATTTGAAAGTTAGAACCCACTGACTATAGAAACTTTTTGTGTGTATGTATTATTTGCTAGAATTTTCTATTATTTTCATATGGAAAGTCACCTACCCAATTTGCACTAATAATACTAGGACATTCATCTCCATGTATGAATATTAGTAAGAGAGTAGAGACTGCAAAAAGTTAATACTAAAATAAGAGAAAAGTGGAGTTACAAGTTACAAAACTTGGGCCAGATGCTTTTGAACTTATGTACGCCTTATTCAAATGCTTGTTCACACTAAAACCAGATATATTTAATTCCTATATAGATACAGAAACCCTATCTTAATATATATATTTTGTCAGTCTTGCTCTCTTATTTCCTTTCTTCTCCCTTTCTGATTCTTGCTTCTTGGACTTGATCCCCTTTTTTTTGGTCTTGATTATGTTACCTCCATCGATGAAACGATAAGCACCGTTTCTGGTGAAAAGTTCTCTTATTTGCTGCGAATTGATTGCATGTTCAGACGATAAAACGGTGTAATTAAGGCCTATAAGGTGGATCGAAAGCATGGGAAGAGGCCCCTTCCACCCGATGAATCGAAGGAGAAAGAGGAAGATCATATCTTTCCTGTCTACTCAGCTAGATCTCAACAAGACATGTCTGCCATGGTTTCTGCTCTCGCTCAAGTCATCGGAAACACCCAAAATAACCCACTTCAAAATTATGGAAACCCTTTAACCATGTCGCAATCCAACACATCCGAACAAGATCAATCTCAACGTGTTCAAGATCAAGGTATCAGGCTTAAACTAATTTATTGTTACCATTTCATCTCCGATATTCTCTACCTACTTTTCAATCTGTTTTTGCCGTTTGTAATTATGTCTTAGCTAGTACATGATCTCTACTACTTGTCAGAAAACTGAATGTTACGATTGTTGCATGATTACTAGGGTTTCAAGCTCTTATTCTTGTCGTTCTATTTTTTCTTTCCTTTTTTTAGTTCTTTAATTACTTGTGTTATTATTTAACTAACTTTTTAATCGTTTTGTGTTCTATATCTTTTACTCTTACCTGTTAAGGTCAAGCAAGTTCTAAAATTATGTTGTTTTAATAATTTATATACATCATATTCCTCCTCTAATTAAACCGTGTTCGTCGTCATGATCATCATTTCTAAGCTGGCATATATATATATATATATACACACAAAGTAAGATTAACTATGGTTATATATATTTGTTACCTAAATCATCATTTCTCTATTTAATTAGCCATAGATTAGCTTTAAAGTGTTATTTGATGCGTAAAACTAGTCTACTTCAACTTGATTTTATGTATATAATTTGAATGTCGAGTTACACCAAAAGGAAAAATAAAGCTAAATCATGCAAAGCTATATACCTTATAACAATGGAATTTATTGTGAAGCCAATGTGAGGAGGAGACACTATAGAGGAGTAAGGCAACGACCATGGGGCAAATGGGCGGCGGAGATACGCGATCCAAAGAAGGCGGCTAGGGTATGGTTAGGTACTTTTGATACAGCTGAGGCCGCAGCTCTTGCATATGACGAAGCAGCTCTAAGGTTCAAAGGAAGCAAAGCGAAGCTTAACTTCCCAGAGAGAGTCCAATGCAGAAGTGAATTAGGTTATCTGACAACTAGTCAAAATTTGCATGCAGCCGTAACTACACAAGCCCAAAACCCGGTAGTTGCTCCTCCTCCTCACCCACCGCCATCATTTGAAACGTACCCGAATCTTTTTCAGTATCCACAAGCTCTTGAACCAAGAGGACAAGGTGAATTCAACTATGCTACCCCGAGTTTCCATGGTGGGGAGAGGTTTGTTTCTTTTTCACCTACTACTACTTCGTCTTCTGCATCATCTCAACATAACCAACAGCAACAACAAGAGTTTTTAAGATTTTCGATGCAGTTTGGGAATACTTCATCAAGTTCTGATCCTCAAAGGGGGAGGACAAATTTCGATTCTAGTAGTACTCATCGGAGTGAATAGTACTGCTTCCAGTATCTTTCTTGATAATTAGGTGAGAAACATACAATAATGGAGTGGGTTAATTTAGCTTATGTTTTGCCTTTTTTCCCCATCTCTTTTCTGGTTTCTAAGATTATGTTGTTACTCAATGTTTGTTTTCCAAGTTTTTGTAAACCGATGAGTGCTGGTTTAATGAAAATTTCCTTTTAAGGAAAAGATCTATTAATAGCATTGTAGTTTAATGCATGTTCTCCGTATATATTTTTGAAGTAACAATTTTCTGTTAATCTTTTGTTGATACTAAACTCTTTTATAAGAGGAGTTTAAATGTGGTGATGTATGAGAAATAAAAAATCTAATGATCTTGATTATTCATTTTTTTAAATGTTAATGATAATTAGATTATCAAAATATTAGAAAAAAAAAAATTGATAGTAGAGAATCTTTGCTCTATAGTGAAAATCCTAATAAATAGTTAAAAAAAAAAAGAAAAAAAAAGTGTTGAGTTTTTTTAGCACCATTAAGAATTAAACTACTTCTTTGTTTATGAATTAACACTTAGTTTGTGGACATAAAAATTGTTTATGAACTAATAATTAGTTAGTTCGCGAGTAAACTAGTTCTTAGTTAAAAAACAGAGGAATAAATCGCAATTGAACTAATGGTGCTAAAAAATTAAAAACTCTATATTCTTTTCTCATTGCTATTTTCAAAACTCATGCTTTGTTAATTAATGCTTGAAGGAAAGTTGGCTTTAGAATACATACGTACATACATACATGTAAGCATAACATAGTATGATATATAACAGCATAAAATAGTATGATAGTGTTACAAAAAGAGTGTGATTCTCTATTATGTTGAATACAAACCATTAAAGATAACGCACTCCATCAAAAAATTATAAAAGTTTAAAAAACCAAAAAATAAATTTTAGACATTGATCTATTGTGCTCATAATAAAAATCAACATGTGAGGATTATGGTGCGTTTGAATTCATTTTTGAAATAGTATTTTTGAAAAGTGTTTTCAAAAAGGAAAAATATAATTTGAAAATGATATTTTCAAAAACGATAATGCGTTTAGTAGCATTTTTTAAAATATATTTCAAAAATAAAAAATGATAAAAAGTTGTTTGATACCATATTTGAAAATAGGTAAAAATTGAAAATATATTTTGATGAAAATTATTTTTGAAAATAACGATGTGACTAATAAAGATAAATGTTTTACTTTTTTAAGTTTTATTGTACAAATGAAAATTATTTTTGAAAATGATAGAAAATTAAAAAAAAAAAAAAAAAGATGTTTTTTTACTTTCACTTTCAAATTTTTAAAAATATATTTTTCATTTCCAAAAACTTGTTTTTTAAACAGGAACCAAACACATTTTTCTCCGGTTCTTGTTTTTAAAAGTGAAAAACGAAAAATGAAAATAAAACCAAGCAGGTTTGTTTACAAAAGTAATGATCAAGGTAGATCTATTGTACTCAACATAAAAATTAGCATAAGAGAGGAGCACAGTTCATTACAAAATTAGTGACCAAGGTGAGGAAGCTAAAGAGAGATTTTTTTTGAGCAAGACATTTACTTTTTGCAGGACAATTCTATGCACAGTTGATCTCTTCCCACGCCAATTCAGTTGGATATGTCATTTTATACATAATATGAACGATCAGATGAAGTTTTAAATATAACATATATATATTATATAATTTTCATATTAATGCGTACTAAAATTAATTATGTTAGTGCATTGATTAAGCATAACTGAATGTTGATTAAGTCACAACAAATGAAAGTAATTAAATCTAATGGTTGATAATTGAGAAACTGAAATTATTATATCAGAGCACATTCAGAGTGTATGTATATCTTCCAAGTGCAGTATTATGCCAATATTAGAGCTCTTATTGGATGGTTATATATAATATATGCCCGTACTTGAAGACTTCTAATTTTGAATTAATGATGCAGTATGCTCAAGAAGAAATCTATCTTCCAGATCTCCAGCTATATTCGTCCCTGTCAATATTCAAAAACAGAAAACACTTCCATAATCGATTCACATTAACTGCAACTTCAACTAACTGCAAGTATTATTAAGCTTTCAAAATTAATCTCCAGTGGTTCGAGTCAGGGTCATGTCATCAACCAAAGATTACTGTCCGATGCAGTAAGGAACCGAAAAAAGAGAAAGGAGAAAGAATGTTTAAATAAGAAAGATGAAGAAAGCAAACAGACACTTATATTGTTGAATAAGGAGCAGAAGCGCTTTTGAGTCATCAAATGGTCTGCTTATTCAATTACATATATATTCAAACCGGAAACAGAAACTTTAAAAGCTCACCTCTATAACATTTCCAACGTCTGTGTATATGTTGACTCTACCCGCCTGGACACTGCCTTTGAGACTCTGAAAACGCACCGTTTGAGTGAGATTATCTATATTCTCAAAATTAACTATTATTTTATATATATGTATATATGTATATCTTCTTTTTCAGAAAATATAGATATATGTATCTTGCATCTGGAGGTTTCAACTCAACTGACTTTATATAAGCGAGAAAACGTAGGCAGGTTTGAAAACTTAGAATGAGTAATTTTGGCGTGTAGTTCTTTCAGGGTCATTGAATTCGGCGGCATTTGACAAATGATCAGTTCAAATTGTCAAACAGTCTCAGTTTTTTTATAATGGGGTCTAGTCAACCTGTTCTGATCGATCCCTTGCCAACGTAGGAACCAAAATTTGACTATATCACTTGCTCGACTTCAAATTTCTTCTTCTGCCCGTAAAGTATTTCTTCAAATCACAACTTTCTTTCAATTAAATTAATTATAACTTCTTTCAATATGATAGTGAATGAAAATGGGTAAATTCCACATTAAAAACATAAAGCTCATGACAAGCGAACATAATCTGATCATGTTTATGTTCACATAATAGAACTTAAGTTGTTTACCTAATTAGTATTTTGCCTTCAACACTTTGTTACGGAATGTTTATATTGTCTTTGTTCTTTCTTTCTTTTTTATTCTCAACATATTTTTCACATTTACTTTAGACAGACATCCAGCTCTTGTTTCTCAGGAACTTTCTTTTTCTTTTATGAAATTTAGTGGAACTAAAAATAGTATCTACATTTGTGTTTCACATTCCACGTGTAATCAAAATCGAATATGAAAACTTGCACGCATCCAACCACTATAATAGAATGGAAAACATTATTAGAATGCAATCATTTTCTTATAGATTGAAATTTAAGGGACCCAATCAATAACGATGGATGCACCCACACATACTCCAAATTAAAGAGACGCAAATGAAACCAACTTATACCTTTCTCACTACATAAATGATAAATCAATTGCTTTTTGCCACCTCAAACTTTATGATCAGATCGCGAGTTCTCTTACATTTACAAATTGCAAAGAGACTTAAACACGAACATCATGCAGAGGTGGACCCAATGTGCTTCACGTGGGGCACGTGCCCCCACCTCAAATAGTAAAAAAAAAAGGTTATATTTATTTTTTAAAAAATAAAAATTTAATATATAGTTTTATTTTTTATTTTTTTTAGGATTATATATATGTATGTGTTCTAAATTTTTATTCTCTATTTTCATTCATATAATAATGTATTTATATTTTTATGAGACTAATTAGTGAGTTCTTAATTTTTTATTAAATTTCTACGCTCTATTACTTTTTTTTTTGAATTGTTGTTTTATAAATTGTCTTTTTCTTAATTTATCCAACATCTAATTTGTAAATTTTTCTTAATTATCTAAATTTATAAGATCAAAATTGTCAATAGATTGGGATGTTTTAATTATTTTTTATCTTTTATTTCTTTTGTTATAAGATGTTGTTGATTTTATTATTTTATTGATTTGATTTCTTAAAAATATTTTAATTACAATAAAAGTTTAATTTTATTTAAGTTCATTTAGTGTATTATTTCGATTTGATATGAACTTTTTTATTCAATTATTTTCTTATAAAATCATATACTATGTTATGATATTAATTTTTTTTTAATGTTATAATTATTATTTGTAGTAAATAGTAATACTATAGAATTCAATAGTGATATAACTGATTACGGTCACTTCAAATTGATCACATCCACTTATAACTCAAACGATTAGTAAATTTCTCATTCACATTTGTGATAGGAGTTTAACTCTCATCTCGTATATTTATGAACATGCATGAGAAGTTCTTTTTCCATTTATTGTGGGAGTTTAATAATATTATATGTGTTAATTTTCGAGTCACATATATAGTATTTAAGGTCGATAAGTTTTAACGGATCTTTGATATAATTAACTTAGAAAAATATATATATATATATGTATGTTTGATACGTATTGGTATGTATATTAATAGTATTTACATCATAGTTGGATTTTAGCATTATTATATATAATATATTTTACTCTAGTGTCCTGTCTCATATAAATTTCTAGGTCTGTCACTGTGTACATGCACTAACAATCTCACACCTAACATTATGATCATTTAGTTTGTTTTTTAAGTTCTTAAATTCTCGCTTGAACATAACTAAAATTTTTAATTAATTATTAATTAAAATATAAAAATGCTATTATTGTCAATCCACTAAATATTTCTTTACTCTATGTTTTTAAATTTTTATAAAAAATAATTGGAAGATTTTTACTTTAGTCCTTATGTTATAACAAAATATCATTTTTTTTTTTTCACTTGTGAATCCTTTTCTTATCCCTCCAATCACTTAAGTTTTGAAAATTCATTAAATTGGTCTTTCCATCAATTTATCATTAGTTAAATTCAGCAGTTTGAGGGGCATTTTGGTATTTAAATAAGTACATGACACATGTCAACATAAAAATAATAATTTTATATTAAAAAATAAATTTAATAAACTAAAAAGAAAATTAGATCTCCACCATCCATCAAATTTGATGAATAGTGGAAATTTAATTATAAAACAAATAAACTAAAAAATAAATTAAATCTTGAAAAACAAAAATCCATCTGATTTCTATTGTCCATCCCATTAATAGATATTGGAGTTTAATAACAAGTAAAATATAAAAAAAAAAAATTAGAGAAAATAAAAAGAAAACTCTAGGTGTCTAGATTCCCACCAACCATCAAAAATATAATTCACGATCTTCGACCCTTTATCCTTTATCTTTAAGAGTTTTAGCTTTTACTATCTTTTTGTAAGGTAGATGGTAGAAATCCATTTTTAAAAATATAAAAATGGTCAAATCATACTTGTCAGGTTTTTTTGTAGACAATAACGTCATTTCATTCACTCTTAACACTAGCTTAAGGATACCTCTGTCTTTATACAAGTTCTGTCACATCTGACCGTTAGGTTTTTTATTAGAAGGACTAGTTTGATGAATTTTTAAAACCTTAGGGATCACAAGAATTAAAAATACATCCGCAGGTAAAAAAGTACAATTTTGTCAAAACATAGGAAATCAAGTGAAAATCTCCCAAAATAATTTTAATCTTAATTAAAATTACTGAATATGAGCATCAGAAGATTAAAAAATAATTTAAAATAATTTTATTTTCTTAAGTGTTTTTAGAAAATGAGTGGTTAAAGAAAAAATTGGATTATAAGAAGAAAATTCTCAAAAATGTTATTAAATAAAGCTTTAAAGTAATGAATATAGAATCAAATACCAACCAAATAAGAGAGAAAAAGAGAAAATAATTTAATTAATGGATTCATTTGAATGATTACAAAACAAGCCTATATATAAACATTGGGAGAATTATCTCTAAAATTAAATAATAATAATATAAGTGTGAATAAAAAGGTAGTAATAAATTAAATAATATCTTATAATTATTGAAGTGGTGATAAATCCATATTATCACAACACTTCCCCTTGAACCTATACCACCTTGATAATACCCTTCGAGATTCTTAGATATGCTCAAATACTGTCTCATTAAGAGAAAAAACCTGATCAAGAGAAAAAGAATATAATACATATATATATATATATCAAAAGACGAAGAATATGTTTAGTTCTATCTCTCTTAATGTATCATCTTTCAGCTTGTGCAATGCAAGCAGTTTTATCTTCATATTTATTGTTGGGGAATTTATTTTTAATTGGTAGTGATTTATAAATACTCTAGAAATGTTGAATGACATATTTCAACCATACATACTCTCTACTTGTTTCATAAAGTGCAAAGATTTTAGAATGATTGAATGATGTAGCAATAAGAGTTTGCTTGGTAGAGTGCCATGAAATTGTTGTACTATTATATATAAAAACGTATCCAGTTTGTGAACGTAATTTGTGAGGATCAAAGAGATAATCAGCATCGGTATAACCAACAATACTAAAAACATTTGTTATATTGAATAGAATAAACTCAAGTCTGTAGTTTCTTGAAGATATCGAAAAATATATTTAATTTCACTCCAATGTTTTTGAGTTGGTACATAACTATATCTTACTAATAAATTTACTGAAAATATAATATCTAGTCTTGTGCATTGTGATATATATATATATATATAAACATATAGTAGTTGTATCACAATTAAATATTAATATTATTGTATTATGTTTTATCATAGCATCCCCTGTACTGTGTGTAATGTTACCTACATTACTTGGGGAGGTTTTGAAACTTAATCAAAAGTAGGTGATTCGAAATATCAGAAGCAATATTATATTATAACTTAGGTCGTATCACCTATGCCTCTTTGCATCCTATTTTTGGAAATGTAAATATGTAAAAATATTATAATATTTGATTAGGCAAATGAAAAAGGGAACTTTTTTAAAAAATATATATATATACAACTTAGGTTGTATCACCTATGTATACCACTTTGTATCCTATTTTTGGAAATGTAAATATGTAAAAATATTATAATATTTGATTAGGCAAGTGAAAGAGGGACTTTGCTTCTTTTTGAAGGATCTTTTAGCGGCTCTCGTGCACGATAAAGCATAAGTTTTGCTTTACGGCAGCGTCGCTTTAAAATTAAAAAAAAGGTAAGAGAAGAGCCAAGTTAATTGAAACAAACCTAACATTCTCAAAATTCTTTGCTTCCATGATTCAAATGAAAAATAAAAAATAAAAAAGCAAGACAATGAACGAATATTATAATTTGCATAATCAAATACTCTAGCATAGAACCTTCCAATTATATGCCATTCCGAACCGACAATAATCATATTCTTCACTTTGAAAGACTATAATTTATTCTTCTGCATCTGTAACTTCTCTCAAATTTTTTATCACTTGAATTCAATCCATGCACCCTACCCTTCTTTAAATATATTAGTTTGCATTTTTTTTTTATAACATTATTGTACATATTAAGTGAAAGAGCATATTTTATACTAGACTTTCCTGAATATTTTATCTAAATTTACGCTTAAATAATGTGGCATGTGAGTTATCAAAATCTTATAAATCATAAAATGATGTGATAATTAATAGAATTTTAACAACTCATATACCACATCATTTGAGTATGAATTTAGATAAAATATTTAACAACCCTAGTATTACTCTATTTTGTAAGAATAAAATATAAACATTTGAAATTTTGAATTCAAATATTATTTAATTAAATATAAAAATATATTTAATTATTTAAGAGAATTTTGAATAATATTAAAAGTACTTAATATTCTTAGCATGTCTTCACTAATAAAGACATCAAAAAAGAAAAGGTTATCAAAACTTCACGATTAAGTTATATGTCTCATCATAAATAAAAAAAGTTATCTTTAAAATTAAGTTTCTTTTTCAAAAGAATACACAATTTATATATTTTATCAAAATTACTTTCAATTGATAATCTCACAAATTATACAAAATTAAGTTGCTTTGTGTTCAATTTGTTTCAATTAATTTTTAAAGGTTAACAAACACGAAAATAACTTATTTTTTGTTGCACTCTTATACCCTCTTAGTATAATCTAATATCCCTTCATTTTCATTATTTAATTAAAAGCTCTTATGATGATAAATAAAAATAGATTAGTTGAAATACATTTATCTCATTGTCTTATACATGACAATAAGAAATTATAATATATGAGTAGTTTAAATTAATGAGATAACTTATAATTTCGTAGTTGTTACATAAGTGTTATAGGAAATGGATGAGAATCAAGGCTGGGTTTACATCTGAATTATACACACTCTCATATTATTATTACCAAAAGATAATAAAAGAACAAGAAAAATAATAACATGTATGAGTTTTTTATTTTTTTTTTGAAATTAATAAAATGTATGAGTTAAAAGATGAAAAACATTAAAGTGATAAACAAAATTGGAATTGCTACGTTTTATCGGCATGGTCACGCAAACTTGCGTGGAAAAGGGATGCAAAATGGAAAATCAAGTTTAGCTAAGTTGGGCGCCTCCCTCAGCCGACCATTTTGCATGATAAGGGCGGCTTTGCTGTCAAACTTTTCGGCTAATTCACCTCTATTGCTGACTTGCTTTGTAGCCCTCCATGTATTCTCCATCACATCACTGGTCGTCCTTAAAAAGCTAAGGCACACGCATGAAAGCTTTTGAACCTTTCGTTTAAAGGATAATCCTGTTTTACTCTGTCAACAATTTGTCATAATATCAAAATGTTTTAATATTTTTTGAAATCATTAATGCCCCACTTATTTATTTATAAAATAGATCAAATATCTCATATAATATATCAAAATATCCAAAAAAATCACTTACCGTTAAAGTTAATGTTAAAAGTCAAAGTTTAACCATTAATGTGAAAGGACAAAATCATCAGAGTACTTTAAACATTTCGGTCATTTCAATAATGACAATAACAACAGAAATTAAAATGAGATTTTCCGAAACTATAAGAGGATAATTAGTGATTACGTCAAACTGTAAAAAAAAAACTAAAATTATCACATTTATTTAAATCATATTAACATTTACTTTTATAGCATGTAACGTTATTATCCAATTAAAAACATTACAAAACTATATTGAAATCATCCGTACGCTAGGTAAATTCAATTTCATCTCAAATTTCTGTTTGCTCCAAACTATTAATACACTTTCAGATACAATAAAATTGTAATAATTATGAGATATTACAATCGATACGAACAAATACATTTGGTCGGGCCCACTAAGTTTATGGAAGAACTCGTGTAGATAATTAACCCAACCACACAAGCTTAATGCTCAAAGGTTTATAATGATGTGCTATCAAGAAGTGGTCCTTTTTTTTCTATTCATACAAGCCACAATCAGATTTATTGAAGAAAGAAGAATTATGGTCCTCATATTTGAACAAACAGAATAAACCTTCCAACGTGTTGGTACCAACATTGTAGCTCCCCATCAAAAAGGCATAACTATCTGAGTGAGAATCAGATTAACCTGACGAAAGTACATAGTCATGATCAGTCACCGAAATAAGAACATGGCAATTGCATCCCAAAGACAACTGTCTTCCTCGAACAGTCCATGTTCTTATGCAGTAAGAACCCATCATGGTTGCATGTGGACCAACAACAAAACGCAAATTTCAATAACAAAGTTCCTTCAAAGTCAACTACGCGTCTTGTTTCCTATACATGACCTTCTAACTGAAGGGGAGGGTGTGGTAGGGTTGTCTTCCATTAAATATACAACGGCAGAAATAACAACTCGGTCAATGAGAAAAAGTTAAGTGGGCAATTCATCCCCCATGGGATGCCACTTGATATGAATACAAATCATACAATGCACCATCAGATTACATGGAATCCGCGTGTGAATATACGCTATTAGTGGATTGGTCACATAAGCCCATTCCATACAAATTTTCCTCTCAATCAATTCCAAATTAATCAGTCTGACGTATCATCTAAGTCACTAATTTATTGCGTTGATTTTCATTACTGGAATTACAGGGAAGGGTGACAATGAAGGATTTGAATTTTAGTGTACGTTATATTGAATATCGATCAATGTTCATTAAACTATGCTAACTAACAGGAAGACATTTTGGGTAATCTCACCAAGCTAACCATTTAATGGCAGAAAAATTGGAGATGGAAAAGCAAGGTGGCCTCCACCAATTATGCATCAGTAGTCCCCTGAGCTCTTTTCTGGTAAACTGATTCTAAGCATTCTTTAGCTCTGTGAACCTTCGATTGGAGATAAAAGCTCCCTTGTTTAGCATTCCGCTCAAACAAGTTGTTATATCTCTGCATTAAGGGATGATGTAAATAATCTTAAAATACACAAGTATGCGCGAACAACATAAATGATATATGTTATGTAAAATTAACCTGCAAGATCTCTTCCCATGATGATTGCTCAGTGACACCAAGAATCTGCCTTGCTTCTGGTTCAGCCATAATCTTGCTTCCTCTCCTAATATTTTGCACTGCTTCTTGAGCAACACCGGATTTGGAGGCATCTACAATCAAGTATTAACATTGTAAAATCTAAATATTTTACACTGGCGGCAGATCCAAAATTGACACAGCAAATTCAAACAGACATAACTTACAGAAGAACTTACTAGCAAGTGCTTGACGGTATGCTTGAACTAGAGCCCTAGCCATCATACCAGAGCCCATCACAATCAAGTTGGCAAGAATTCTTGCAGCCTGCACAAACAAATGTAAAAGTTAATTAATCTTCTTCTTTCTTCCTTCTGTAAATATAGGATCGCATCAATAGTGCAAAATAGAGCAACACAAAAGAATATCTTTTTAAGGATGCAACAGCAGGCTATTGTCCTTCCATCAAATGGTAATAGACATTGTCAAAGGAGAGCAATTATATAAAAGAATCCATTTTTTAAAATACCCAATGAATAAACGAGGTAGAATCACAAACTGATAAGTTGAGATACAACATTGATAAAAGTAGCGTCAATGCCAAGCAACGGAGCAGTTTTGTCTAGAGAATGAATCTTCATGAATAATACATTCTACAAACTCAGGACAAGAGTTGGTTTTGTCTTTTAATCTTGTAATAAGGTCCACCGGAAACCAACCAAACCTTGTTATTTAGAGATTGAACAGCTCAATTAATACTTGGATTTCACTAGAACAAATTGTTCAGAAAAAGCCTCAAATAAATAACTTTTAATTACAAAGTGAAAAAAACATATATTTTTTCTCTTCGTGCAATTAAAGAGGCAGGCCAAAACTTAGTAATAATCATCAAACAAATATGAGGATAAAACTACAACAAGAATTAGAAAATTACGACACTAGATTTACACAAAAACCAGGGATGTAAAGGAAAATACCAAAAGAGACAAGACAACATAATCTTATACTTCGAAATTAACAAGTTACAACCAGTCCTCAAGATAAAACCATTAGCCAACAATCATCAACAAACTACGCAAAAGTGGATTCAACAAATAATGTCAACCTGAAAAGTTTGGGTCTTAACGCATAGAACCAAGGGAGGAAACAACAATACAATACAGATAAATATGTAGCTCAAACTGCTGCCAACAATATACTAAAGTTTCATTGAAAGCAGAAAAAGAAACATTTGTGATCCTCTTCATAATTAGTGAATGAAGAATGAGAAGTGCTGCAGATTCACCAGTGAGAGTAGCATAGCATAGGCACAAACCCAGAACACAAGAAATGAGCGAGGAGCGAAAAGAAAGAGAATTGGGTTTGTTGAGCTGCAAGATGCTCACAAACATTATCACTGAAGGTAGAGAAAAAGTCTTGTGGTGGAAGAAATCCTAGCATGAATTGGGCTAAGAAGCAAGAGAAGTTGATCCTTTACAATGACAGCCACAGCACCATCCCACTCTGTAAAACTTCAACCTTTCACTTGTGATCTAAACATATTAATATGACCTATTATTGGATTCAAAATGAATGGGAGATGAAGCAATAAGAAATAAGATCCACATTGACGATGGCTTGGATATGATGACCAAGACATTAACCAAAGGGAAATTTGCAGCTTGTACAGAGATGTGGATACAGGGGAGCCATCTGAGTGAGGGAGATATTTCTTGCGTGGAGTCCCTCACATGTGCAGGTGGGAGTCATTAACTTACATTAAAAAAAATAGAAAGAAAACCTAAAGCATAAAAAGAACTTAAGTGCTGCACTTGTAAGAAGAACAAATAATGGGCTGCAGCCAACAAAAAAAAATTAAAGAAAAAAGAACGATAAGTGGAAAAAGAGATTTTCTAGCAGCACGGTGTACACAGTCCAATGCTATTCTTCATCTGATCTAAGTGAAATTTCAATATAGTGTTTACAAAGGTCTGAGATTTTTATTGTTGTTTCCTCTTGTTTTCATTTTATCCAATGCGACCCAAACTTTTTCATTAAACATTATTTGTTAAATCAAGCTCCTAGTTTTCGTGGAAGAATTGGTTGTTACCCATTAATTTTGAAAGTGGAAGTTTTTTGTTGAAATAGCATGAAAAGTTTTCCACCAAAATTTTGGTGTCAAGATTTTTTTTGTGTTTGTCATGATTCTATTTGTTTAATTATTTGGTGCACTTGATTTTCGCTTGCCTATGTAATTGCACAAAATGGGAATAAGAAAAATCCATTCCAATGTCATAATGTTATTTAAAACTTTTTCCTAACAATAATGTAAAAAAAAAGTCATGGTTTAACTTAGGCAAAAAGATGACCTTGTCACAACATAAATTTCTTCAACCTTAATGCATGAAAGTGCCTATTATCATACCAAAACACCTTTTTCATAAAATTTCACAGAGATTTATTATACAGCAGCCAAGGTGATTACATTAAAATACAAACGTGTCAAACATACAAAGATGAACACATGAAACAAAGTAAAGCTCACCCTAAACAATGTCTACAAGTGATAACGATCATCCTAACCAAGAATTTAGATCATATTCAATCATGTACTTATTAGTTAACTTGCCATCAATACTAGGTTGTCAAGATGCAACTTCTGGTCTTCATCATTGAGTAGAACAGGCTTACCATAATGAAATTTTGCTTACACTGTCTGTCCTTAATTAGCATTGATGTTCGTAAACAATCACCATAACAATTCAAAATGTTCAACTTGGAGATCTTAGAAGATCAATATCACCAGCGATTGCCAAGAAATGTCTGTGAAAACATTTCCAAAATGGTGCACTGTTTAAGTGCTAGTTAGGAATCAACCTCATTGTTTTAAAAGAGCAGTTCGAGAAGCACCTTGATCGGCAATTGCCTCACAGACGAAGGCACCCCAAACGGGCACCTTAAGAGGCCACTTATGGTTGGTGGCCGCCTCAGCTTCCTGAGGCAGCAGCCTCAAGCCCGAATCTCCTCAACTTGGCTGAGGCGGTGGTAAGGCGGCCACCGACCTGCCTCACTTAAAAGTTAGTAAAAAATTGATTATATATATATATATATATATGTAAAGCAGAGGAGCTGTGAGCACTTTCTGTTTAAGAAAGTGTCAACCTTCTCCTCTTTTCTCTTAACCCTATCTAAGTGGATTTTCCATTAAAATCTCCCTCAAAGATTATGTTGGAGAAAAGTCCATTGATGAATCCTTAGAAGTCAACAAGGGTCAACTAAGGGGAAGTAGGCAAGTAAGAAAAAAGAGAAAGAGAGAAAGAGAAATACGGGTAAGTTATTCTCTAATTAAATGTAGTGTTCGAAAATACGGTACGGTACGGCCGTATATATGCCGGTACAGGCGTACCGGCGGCGAAACGTACTGGTGCGCCCGTATCGGACACAAATCCAGACAAATGCCGTTTTTGGCGTACCGAACAGCCGTATATGGCTGTCCCGACCCGGCCCGGTCGTGTAACTGCATATACGGCCGTATCGGGTCGGGTCAAGGTAAGAAACCCAAAAAAAAAAAATTGCAATAAAATGAAAAACAAACCCTAAAATCCATTTTTGCTGCTCGATTTACTCTTTCTCGCACGAATCGCCGCTCCTCTCTCCTCACCGACGACCAAAGTCTCATTTTCAACCATTTATCTCACAGCCACAAGCTTTCCGGCGACTGTGAAGACGAAATCTGGCGACATCACTGGCGACAACAGCTTCCTCTCTCTAGAACGGTGCTTTCTCTCTCTTGAACTCTTCTTTCTGTTCATCTCTTGCTCTTGTAACTCTTACAAAATTAAACTCTTGCTCTTTTTTGTTTTTGAACACTGATAACAGTAGTTGAAGTTCTGAACTTATTGTTTTTTCTTTGCACGGCAGTAGGTAGTAGCTTTCTGTTTTTTTGGTTTGTTAATTATTATTATTTTTTTAAATAGACATGCAATAGCTTTCGTTTTAATTTATTTGTTCACTTATAGATTGCAGGGGCTTTGATAAAAATTTATCGAAGTTAGAACAAACTAATTGTTGTGATTGTGATGGCCAATAAAAAGATCCGACTTGGAAATATGGGATTGAGATGGAAGCAAATAGGAAAAAGTTTATGCGGTGTGTTTTTTGTGAGAAAGTAATAAGGGGGGGAGTGTATAGGATGAAAGAACACCTTGCGCGTATTTAACGGAACGTTTCCACGTGTCCAAATGCTCCACCGGAAGTTAAGGAGGACATCAAAAGATATATGGAGAATTTGGATAAGACAAAAAGAATGAATCAATTAGTGAGGGAGGAAAGAATTGATAAATGTATGACATTAAATAGTCGATCCAAGCAATGGTCAAATAGTGATAGTGTGACTCAGACTCAGAGGGGGATTAAGGAACCTATGGATAGGTTTCTCAGGGATGCGGAAGCTGATGCTTTATAAATGGGGGAATTAGGGGAAACTAGAACGGCAAGATTTGATAAGGAGCTACGTGATCGAACGTGTGAGGACATAGGTCGATTTTTCTTTGAGAATGGCCTTGCATTTAATGTTGCTGATAGTCCATCTTTTGTGAATATGATTCGAGCAGTTGGGCGCTATAGGACAGGTTTGAGACCACCAAGTAGCTATGAGTTAAGGACTACTATATTAAAAAAGGAGGAAGAAAGCACTAAAGCTATTGTAGCTGAAGTGATGAAGACGTGGACGCAAACAGGAGTATCCATATTATCGGATGGGTGGAAAGATATGAGGGGTAGACAATTGATCAACTTCCTTGTAAACAATCCATATGATACAGTTTTTCTTCGTTCGATTGATGCTAGTGATTTGGTGAAAGATACAACATTGTTGTTCAAGCTACTTGATGATGTGGTTGAAAAGGTTGGAGAAAATATTATTGTTCAGGTGGTGACAGATAATGCCTCCAACTACAAGAAAGCTGGGGAAATGTTGATGCAGAAAAGGAAACGGTTGTGGTGGACGCCATATGCTGCTCATTGCATAGATTTAATACTTGAAAAACTTGACGAACTACCCCAACACAAAAATGTATTGAGAAAAGCGAAAAAGGTACTATTATAGACTTATAGTCATAATATTTCTCACTACATTTTGTTTGTGACTTAACTCATATGTTAATTAAAAAATTTATATCCTTTAATAGGTGAGTAATTTCATTTATAATCATGGATGGGTGTTGGCATTGTTGAGAAAGTTTACAAATAAGGAATTGCTCTGACCCACTCTTACAAGGTTTGCTATTGCATACTTGACATTGCAACGTATGTTTGAACTGAAGCGATTTTTGGAGCAAATGTTTACTTCACCGAAGTGGGGTGGATGTACATATGCAAAGAAGCCGGAAGGGAAGGAAGTCGAGAATCATACTAAGAGATCCGAGTTTCTGGCCTAGTATGTCCTATGCATTGAAGACAACTACACCTCTTGTTCGCGTGTTGAGGTTAGTGGATTCAGAAAAGGTGACTGGAATGAGATTCATTTATGGAGCAATGGATTTGACAAAGGAGGAAATAGTCAAAAACTTGGGGGATGAAGTTGGAGCTTACCATGAGATCTAGAAGATAATTGATGAGAAATGGGAGTTCCAGATGTATCATGATTTGCACGCAGCTGCTTATTTTTTGAATCCTCAATTCCAAAATTCAGAAAAAAGGTCCACCCATCCAGAGATTAAGTTTGGGTTGATAAAGTGTATGGAGAAGCTTATTTTGGATTGTAACGAGCGAGAGAAGACAGATTTACAGCTTGATGAGTTTAGGAAAAGAAAAGGAATGTTTGCCTTTGAGTTGGCAAGAACATCTGCCACCAAACGTAGTCCTGGTATGTGAAGTTTCCTTTTAAGTGTTCTTCAATTATTTATGTGTTTTCTTACTAAAAGGATTGTTATTGGCATTGTAGTTGATTGGTGGATTTAATGGGGAGATCAAACCCCAGAGTTAACGTCTTTTGCAGTGAAGATTTTAAGCCTTACTTGTTCATCCTCCGCTTGTGAGCGGAATTAGAGTTCATTTAATATGGTATGAGTCTAGTTAGAAACTTAGAATATATCAACACTTATTATAAAATTATTTATTTGTTGACATTAATTTTTTCATTATTAACAATTGTAGGTTCATACTAAGAGAAGAAATCGGTTGGCCACGAAGAAGTTGAACTCATTGGTGTACATAATATACAATAGAAAGTTGCATCAAAAATTCCTTAAGCATGGAAGTTCAACTAATGATGATGAGCTTTTAATTTCTACTGACCCACCTTCCGATGATGAATGGGTGATGTGAGAAGATGATGTCGGGCAAATGTCCACACATTATGCATCGAGTATGGACATAAGTGAACCAAGTGGAAGTACACAAGTAACACAACAAAGACAAAAGAGGAGTAGGAGATGCACATACGTTTATCAATAATTTAACGGAGTAACTTGAATATACATTAAAGTTTTTAATTCTATTACTTTAAATAATTTGGTATAGGGAAAGGAAAGCGTGTTCAATCATTGGACGATGAATCAGAGAGGGATGACATCCTTGAGGAGGAGGAGGAGGAGGATAGGGGAGATGATACATTTCATTTTGATCCTAATTTCCGACCATTTGAAACAGACACCCTTTTCATGATACTGATTAGATTATCTTTTCTTCTAGTGACTTTTGTATTATTTTTTGTTTGGACTTTGATAGTTTGGTTATATTACTTTTGAACAATTAATTTTAAATATATTGTTGTTTTAGAAATTTATGACATTTTATACTATTTTTACATTTTTTTTTTTTTAACCATTTTCGACCAATACGTCCGTGCCAACCGTACCAGGCGTACCGTATCGGGGTGCCCGTATCGTACCGTATAACGTATTTTCGAACATTGATTAAATGTACTAGCTTTATACAAAGTTAACGATATAATTACTAAACTATTTCTATATATTATTTGTTAGATAAAGGAAAGGCTATACAACAAGTGAATGAAGAACCAAAGTGGGAGGACAACACTAGTAGCAGTTAGACATATTGTGAATGAAGAAATTCCTGAAAGAATTAGGCCAAAAGCAAGAGAAGTTTGTTCTTAGAGCGCCAAAACTTAATATTAAAAAAAAAAAAAAAATACACCTTTAAATGGTGGTCTTAACATAGTGATGTGGAACATAAAAAAAAATGAGTTTGAGATGCAGCAGTTACAAATAGAGAAGATCCATGCAAACAACAATGGCTTCAAAAAGATGACCAAGGCATTACCAAAGAGAAGCTTGCAGTTGGTATAGAGATTACACATATGGGAGAGCCCTCCTCCACATGAGAATGAGGAGGAGAATTTTTTCATGGAGTTTCTTCCGTGTGCTGGTGGGACCCACCAACTTATACTAAACAAAAAGAAAGGAAAGAAAACCTAAAGTATAAGTGTATAACAAAGTCTGTGTTGCACTTGTGAACAAAAACAAAGTGTGCCGAGAGAAAAATACATGGAAAAAGAAAGAGAGACGAGAGAAAAATGTATTGTTTGGCAGCAAGGTATGCATAAATGAACAGTGGTTCTTAATTTGAGCTTTGATAAATTTCAATATACAGTTTTCTCTTGCTTTGCTTCTTTACGATGTGATCCAAAGGCTTTGGTTTGACATTATTTGTGGAATCCAACCTTGGTAATTAAATAGCTTGTTGATGATTGTTGGCTTCTAGTAGATACTAGTATTAACTTATTAATTTTAGCAGTGCAAGTTTTTGTTGGACTAGGATCCATTATTTTTTATGGTTTATATCAAGCACAAAATGCATAAATAAATAAAAAATACATGAAAAAAGAAAGAGAGACAAGAGAAAAATGTATTGTTTGGCAGCAAGGTATGCATAAACGAACAGTGTTTCTTAATTTGAGCTTTGATCAATTTCAATATACAGTTTTCTCTTGTTTTGCTTCTTTACAATGTGACCCAAAGGCTTTGGTTTGACATTATTTGTGGAATCCACCCTTGGTAATTAAATAGCTTGTTGATGATTGTTGGCTTCTAGTAGATACTAGTATTAACTTATTAATTTTAGCAGTGCAAGTTTTTGTTGGACTAGGATCCATTATTTTTAATGGTTTATATCAAGCACAAAATAAATAAATAAATAAATAATCTCATCCACAACATATTTGTCTTTAAGTTAACACTTTACAATTCTTATTATCAACCTAAACATTTTTTATTTAGATTTCTTAAAAAGAGTTAGTATCAGAAGGTAGTTAAGGTGCCTACCCATAATATAAAAAAAAATAATAGTGACCTAAATGAATACATGACAGGAAGGGAGAAGCTCATCTGAAAGAGAGTCCACAGGCAAATCCAAAAACTGGTCATCCTAACCAAGTTTATAGACCATATTCATTCATTTACTTGTTTGTAAATTACTGCCAGTGCTAGGTACTCAAGACACAACTTTCTATCTTCCTCAATATGTAAAACAACCCTACGATAATGAAGTCTTTGCCAACAGCAATTTGCATTAAACACGTGAGCAGCATAATATATCAAACCTTAACAAGTCCCAGATCAGCATTAATAAATGTAACTCATCATTTCCAAGCACCAATCCAATGACCCAGAATGTGCAGCTCAGAGATCCTACAAGATCTACATCACCAGGCCCTTGACAAAAAATTTCTGTTAAAATACTCCCAATGTGGTGCACTTTTAAATGCAGGTTTGGTAATCAATGTTAGTTCCAAAGTGGTCGAAATAAGAGATGTCACAAACCTAGCTTACCTTTGATTCCACAAAAAGACACACAAATTTGTTCATTAATGAGCTAAACTCTAGAAATTCAAATAAAAATCATCAAGGCAGATAAAAGAGACACCCTAATATAGGGTTCTGATGATCAATTCCAATTTGCAGGAACATAAAGAAAAACGTGATAGGGAAGCAAAGAAGAGATGTTTTTCAGTACACATACCATTACTAAAGATGACGCAGCTCGCACTAACCGCCTACAAATACGACCTCAGAACCTGAGAAGCATAAAATAGCACAACAATATCAATTTTTGTAAGAATTGTTTTCTTCTTCTACTGTATAGGCACAATAAAAAACAAATTGCTAAAAGACAATTTATTAACTGAAACTGACCTAATATAGGATCTTAATCTAGTTTTCCAACTTCCTAGTGTTCGTAGATTTTATATTACTTACTAAGAGAGTAATTATTTCATTTAATAGAATAAGAAAAAAAAAATTAAGGCTACAAAATTTATAATTTGAAACATACAAAGAAACGAAACAGGTTCAAGGCAGAAAGCAAGCAATAAGAAGATAGTTAAATAAAAAAAATATACTCACAGAAGAAAAGAACAAGTTTCTTGGAGACAAAGTATTGTACGGTTGATGAGAGAAGGTAAGTAATGAAAGAAAAGGGGGAGGAGGGGGTCAAGAAAGAAACGAAACCCACCTGACCACCTGACCTATTTCTTATTTGGGCTTAAGCCTCACAATTGGGCTTCAACTGAAACAATTCTTTTCTTTTTTTTTGTTCTTTATGACTGAATTATTTAATTATTTAGAAAATATAAAAAAGAAAAAAGAAAAAATATTAGAGCAAATAACATCCTATAACTTGAAAAAAAAAAAAAAAAAAAGCCACAAAACAAAACAAAAGGCGCTTGATAGGTTGACATAATGATGTCCACCCCACTTGCCATGCTTCTCTAAACATATATATGATTCGAAACTCAATGGTCATAAAACAGAGTGATAATTTTTCTCATTATTATGAGTTGTCTCTCACTTAATATGAATTGTTCTTTTCCATTTTGGGAGGTGATTCCCGAGTTATGTCTCAGAGTCATACTTCAGTTGGTTCCGGTTGTTACTTGAGCATTTACTAGTACTCATAAAAAAAATAACCCCTTCCCAAAAAAAAAGGGAGGCTGCACTATCGCCCCTAACTTTAGTTGAAATCGCACTCTTTTGACAAAAAATCATTTAATTATATAAATATTTTCTGATCAACGTTAATTATCTTTTTAATTGACAAGCAATTTAACATTTGAGACAAGATTACCAAAACAACATCGCATTTCTCCCATGGAGGAGATCTGTGAATTGCAATGGAGGAGATTTTCTAATCCATAGATCTCCTCTGGTTTCATGTTTTCTCTTTCTTAAATAATTTTTTGTTTTTGTCAATTATTTATGTAATTCTTTTTATGGTTTGATATCTCATTAATCAATAGGTGATGGTGATGATGAAGTTGGGAACTTTAAACGTTGAAAATGAAAATGATGGTATAATAATGGTGATTAGTAGTAAATGATGGTATGGGGGTTTTTGTAGGTGATTAACAATTTAAATGGTCATGATTTTTTTTTTTTTTTTTTTTTTTTTGTGATTTGAATGAAAATGGACTGAAAGTGATCATGATAACTGTGTGCAAACTTTGAAGTTTAAATGGAGTTTTATTTGCAAGTTGATTTTTTTTTTTTTTTTTTTGGGTGCTCATATTATTTTTGCATATTGAACACCAGTTGAATGAGGATGATGAAGATGATGCATTAGTTCTATTTTTTTACTTCTTTTAAAAAAAAAAATTTGAAAATATTCTATCTATCTTTTAAAGAAGAAAATGTTACATGTTTATTTTTTTTCACTTGATTTATAAATTTTTTAAGTGATGTGGCAAAATATTGACTTTGAAGTTCGTCAACCATTAATTCAACTCTAATTAAGGGATGTTTGTGTAATTATCTGATCTTTACCTTAAAGTGTAATTTCACCAAAATTCAAGGGTGTTAGGTAAATTTTCCTTAAATCCACACTGTCCACCGACAACGGTGGTGAACTTTATTGAAAATATATATATATATATATATTTAAAAGAATTAAAATTTTAATTAAAAAATAGAAATTGAAGAGTGGAAATCCTAGATCTCTACCGTCCATCAATATTTATAAACGGTAGAGATCTCGTATCTCCATGGAGATTCAATTTCCTTGGATATGGAAACCTCAACCAGGATCTTTATTGATAATCTGGGTCTCCATTGCGGAGACGGAGACCCAACTAGATCTCCATCTTCCTAATGATGACTCGATTTTTCGAGTCTTCATCATATAGATGGACCTTCATCCGTGCAATAGAGACCTAGAAAGTTACGTCTCCATCGTCAGCGACGGCAACAGAGACCCAAAAATTTAGACCTTTATCTACAAGATAAAGATTAAATAAAAAAATAAAATAAAAAAATAAAAAAAAGGGGTCTCCATCAACAATGGAGATCCAGGAGAGGACCCCAATCACTTGGACATGCTTTTCACTTCTAGAGGAGATCCCAACCGTCCATCACATTTGATGGACTGTGGAGATTCTATCTTCGATTTTATTTTTCATTTTTTGTTAAACACATTTTAAGATTAGTTTCTACCGTTCATCATAAAGATAGATAGTAGAAATTAAATTAATTTTTTTTTTAATTTTTTTTTTCAAAAAACCTTTTTCATTTTTTTTAGCCATACATGAGGTCAAGTAAGTCAAACAGTCGCTTTTCCAAGCATTAGGAGCATTACTATCGCTATGCCACTTTACACTATCATAAGTTTACCTCATGTATCACTAAATTCTAACCAGACAGCTTGACTGTAACTTACTCTTGCTTTTAGTTTAAACCACTTTTAAATACATCCCTGATAAAAATTAAAGGATGGATCTACAAATATTTGAAGAACTGACGCACGTTGAGAACAGCGCAAACCTTTTTTTCTGAAAACACGAAAAAAATTAATTAGTTATTTGGCAGCGAAATGTGATACTTCAACACCACTGAGAAAAATATACCAAAACAAGATAAATGTGAAGCATAAGCAATGTAATTTCTATTCCTTGTAATAAAAGAATTCTATTGATTGAAATTGTGTTTCACCATCTTAAAAGGATAGCATGTAATGAAAACTCTTTAAATGGCCTACAAAAGAAACAGAGAACATGTGTATAGACAAAACTAGCTGTTCTAATTATGTAACGACCAATTCCCCTCCCCACTGGACTATCAAAACGGTAGCTCAACAAGTATGAGGTCCCTTTCAGACCACTCAGTGCAATGAGAACGACCTGACTGACCAAAAGGGTCAGGCACTATCCTGGCCATCTGACGGCATATGGAGAGGACTGGATGGTGAGTCTGCTTCTTCACCCTGCATTTCCTTATTGCCACCATTATCAATTGCTGCTTGAGTTATGCCAGCTTCAGAGTTTAAATCTAAAGCAACAGGTGTCTTCGTAGTAACCTGGTCCTCCTCTCTGGCGTTAGTCTTGGATAAGCAAACCTCATTGTCAACTTTGATCCTCTTATGTGTCATTTCTAGTTCGCATTCCATTGCAGGTTCCAGTGAAACATCAGTAGAACCTGGTTCGTCAGAATGTTCACTGCTGCTTTTGCTGGTTCCGGGCACAGGATCAGAAATTTCTTCCAGGCCATCTTCTTCACTTGATTCCTCAATAAGTTCCTCATTCTCTTCAGTCTTCTGTTTCAATGACTCAATCACATCCATTAACTCCCTGTTGACCTGTACAGAAATTCAATGAGCTACATTTAAGAAAATTACATACTACTACTTCTCCAGGTTTCTGAGAAGATGAAGGAATAGAAAAACCAAGGCTACAAGTCATCCATCAGAAAGCGTTTCAACTCAATATTGTTCATAAACTCTAGTTTATTATCTTGGTATATCATCCTAGCAATCAACTTAAAAATTAAGCTCCTTTAACTGAAAAGTAAAAGCAATCATACTTGAGGATCCTTGACAAAATCCGAAATGTCATTTGCGCAAACAGGGCACTTCATGATGTTCTTTTGTGACCGAAGCGTCCGACCACCTCCACCTCTTTCTCTCACAAAACTCTTACCAGAAAATGCTTCTTCCAAACATGACTTGCAAAAGTTGTGAGCACAAGGTGTCGTTACTGGGTTAGCCATTACTTGCTTACAGATGAAGCAACTAAACTCTGCAAGTGAAATATTTCCAAAGTGAATATAAGCATACTACTAGAGGTAATTAGTGCTCAACTAACATTATGGTTTACGATTCACGATATACTAATGAATTCACAAATCTAACTGGCTATCAATTCTTATGGAAGCAAGTCAAAGTCCACAAGAAGCAGATCAATAATAAAAACCACTCTAATATAAGATTCCTATTTCACTTCTATGGAACTTCATATTCAGGTGATTTAATGCTACAAGGGCCAATATGAGACTGTTTAACAAGCAGGACAGAGGAGCTAAAAAAGACAAACCTTTTAAAAGCTTTTCTCTTACAGTTATACTCTGTGCCATGGCTCCCCTTGATCTCTTCTTGCCATCTGATCTTCCATTGTGTACATTAATTTTGCAGGGAGGTGGAGGTTTGATCCACTTCCAGAGGCCATCTGCCTCCTGGACAAAATTATGGAATAGCAACAAATATAATGAACCTTAATACACCTAAACTAATTCTTACAAGAAGATAATTCACAACAATTGAAACCAAAGAGGAAATTGTTTAGTGCCATGTTTAAATTCATGTTAACCTTTGTACATTAGCAGTGTGGTGATAGGGTTAGCCAAAGAATAAATTATCAAGGAATAGTGGCAACCATTAAATTGAACTTATAATGAAAAAATCTAATTCACTCACATTGAAATCCCAAGATGGACCTTCCTTTCTCTTTGTGACATCAACTGCATTCTCTAGCTCCGGAATCACTGGCAATGGTCTAGGCCGGTCCCCATGCTCATCACTGTAGTTTAGATGGGGTAAGATTCAGTGAAGAAGCAATTACATCAAGAAAATTAACTCTATGACCAAATGCAAACCTTGTCCATGGAGCCGGTTCATTGTCGCATCTAACAAATAGATATCTACAAACCTTAAAACCCTAATGCAAGAAAATTTTATCAATAAATTTATTTTGGAAAAGCACTACCAAAATTGGGAGTTTCAATGTAATAGATTAAATGTATTTACCTGAATTCCAACTTTTCGCCAGCATTCTTCGATCCTATAAATTCCATCATATCGCAACCCCTTCTCTGGGGCATATGAAGATCTCTTCTCCTTGTGAGATCTACCCATACGAAAATTGGAAAGTATTGATTAGATGTTAACATACTAGCAACACCAGAATGATCAAATTCCTCAACGAAAACCAATTCATTTTCAATGGACACCGAGATCTGATATTGATGTTAACATATTAAATAATAGAATAGAGAAGCAGAGGAATAGAGAAGAGATGGTGTTGGGAAGAATATATGAGAAAGAAGGCGACAGCTTAAAGTTTACCAGCTCTCTAATTTTATATCTATAGGCATATTGAAAACCTTAATAGACAATATAAGAAAGAAACAAACGGCTTAAACTTTATTAAGTTTGCAGTTATAGGCACATGTAGCAAACCCTATTAGACATAAAATACTTGTGCTGCTGATCCAGCGAATGCACCACTTCCCATGTGTCCATTTAGGTGGCATTTGTGTAATTGATGAAATACACTAGCCTTTATTACAGCATTGTTGTAATCTATCCAAAAGTAACGGACATGTCACACGTGCTGCACTGCCACCCGCAATTGATACAACTATGAGTGACTTAAGCAAATTCCAAACCAGTTAAGCCCACATAGCTCAATAGACCAAAAACCACATAACACCATAAAGTAAGGAAATTTCTAAAATCCTTCCTGAATTTTGGTCTTCTTTTTAATAACAAACCCCTAATATTGAATTTACAGGGGAGTTTTCCATATACAATCAAGTGTTTTTTAACTAATTTTAAAACTATAAAGTGTTTTTGGTATACAATAAGAGGTTTTCATTGAAATTCAACACTAGATAATTGTGTTTGGAAAAATGTCAAATCTTAAACATTTGTAATTCTCCCAAGATGTAAATAAACAATAACCAATAACTCTTAACACCATCAAGATTAGCATGATTCTCACCACTAAATATCATACAAAGTCAATAAGAGGAGACATTTTTTTATACATTTCACTAACCCCACACACCCCTTCTCATCTGAAAAGTCAAATTAAGCTGACATCCTACACCAAAGTTTGGACTGAAAAGGGCTATCTCTGGACCTCTTGCTTCCATTAAAGCGATGTAACAAAGTAGTATAATCCTTTTAAGGATGATATGAGGAGACAACTCATTATAAAGGAACTAACTTCACAATCCTGGTTGAAACTGTTAGCACAAGTCAATTGACAAGATCTTATTGGGAAAAACTGAATCAATGCTATATATCATTTACAAGATTCATATATGGGAATCAATATCTTTCATACTTGGACCTCCCTTAGTCCCTTGCTTGAGAAATGAGAGAACAAAGATACAATAATTAAAATTTAGACAACAATTCAACTACTACTGCCATGTTACAAAGCCAGGAAATTTAAATGATGCGTGTCCATTTATAGTAATTTTGATGATAATTCCTTAATGTTTCACACAGTTTTCTCTTCAATATTATTATTTTTTGTTCTAAGCTTCAACTTGACCATTTACAAGTTCAAACTACCAGCAGCCCAATCATCAATAATAAAAGCCAACACATATCAAGTTTTACCCCATGCTAAAGGAATGAAAAAAAACCCATCAGAATTTTATAAACGTCCAACTTAGTATATTTGGCCAAGCCTGTTCTGTTTAGATCCTTCATTTTATAAAATCAATAATCAGACAAAACTCTTCTAAACCACAATTAACAAACTTCCCACCAAAATCACATTTATATGCTCAAATAGCAAAATCAACTGACTCGATTTGTTTATAAACTAGATTCTGACCATTCATCCATGCACTAAAATTTCATATACTGTGTCTGATACAACAATATTTTCATCACCATGTAAGCATATTTCTACACACAGACATAAGTTAACATGACAACTACCAAATCATAAAATGACCAATTACGTGAAAATTACAATTTGGCAGAAGTTATTTCCAGTTTCTTGACATAACTAATAGAAGGTTCACCTATTGATTTCACAATCCTGGCATAGATTTAATTTTATTGAGAATGTCCCCCTTGAGAAATTTCCTTAATTTCTTTCACCTTCAAAAATATGACTTCCAATCTATAAGGTATTTTTGCAATGACTACACAAAAGAGAAGTTATATTCAACCTTATTTATGATACTATATCAAAACAAAATTCAAACCTCCTGTCTAATGCTATATAATCCCAGTAAATCAGACCATGAAGGACATTATGTATGCACACAGCAGGAACCAGAATGATCTTATCAAGAGAGCCATACTAAAAGTAAATTTAAGCTTGCATGACATTCGACATGGCCCATATTTTCCAAAGAGTGGCAGACAATGTGAATAAAACTTAATTATGACCTCTACATATAGCTATTGACAAAGATTCATCTATACATTACTTGCAATATGAATAAACCCTAATTACCATCTCTACATACAGTCATTGAGAAAGATTCATCTACGTTAGTTGCAAAGTTAATAAAACTTAATTACCATCTATATATATAGCCAGTGACAAAGATTCATCTACATTAGTTGCACAGTGCAGGACGTAAACTGTGATCTTTATCAATCCAATGTTCACAAATCTTGAGATCGTAAACAAAAATGAATTTTATCAAATAAAGGAAAAAATTTCTTTCAAATAAATACTTACCTAACAACTCGAACAGGATAACCTTTCTTGCAACTGACACGTAAAGCTTCATTCAGTTTCTCGAATTTCTGGTCAAATGACTGATCCTTGTTTGTACGCTTATTTCCTGTTAAGTCTCGGCCTCCGCTGGGTTAATGTCAAAGCAGACAAGTCATTGTTGACTAAAGACAAGAACAAAGGTTATATACTACTAACTTCTGTGACAGGTACCATGATTATAGGACAAGGAACATGATAAAAAGCAAATGCAAAATAAGCCAAACACTAATATTATCATTCGTAAGGAAACACCGACGTCTACGACGTTTGTATAAACAGAAAATAAATTAATAATGAGCACCTTACAGCAAAGCCCATCTCAGAATCTAAAAACAAGGAAATAACACTTCACTATGTAAATTCCTATTTAGATCACAAAGTCTTTTCTTAATTCTGAGCCAACCAAAACGGAAGCGACTCAAATAATAAAATAAATGAATTACAGCAATACTTAATTACCACCAACAACTGAGATTAACAATCAACTCATTAAATTTCTAAGAAGAATGAAATGCAACAAAAAACATATATTAAAAAAACAGTGTTATCTACTGAAACAACTACAGAGTGCAGCCATAAAATATGCTACCTTCCGGTGTAGAGAAACCACTCTCCATGATCCTCATCATCTTTATACCCTCCAGAGAGCACAACTGACTGTGCACCATGTTTGGACTGTCCAGCAATACCTGCAACCGGTGGAAAGTGCACACCCCATTGCCGGCATTCCAACCGACCCTCCCAGGTCTCTCCAACCAGCACACCCTGATTCCTCTCTGGATCATCTTCAGCTAGGATAGGTCCCAAATGATCTGAAGGCACAGTAACAAAGATCTTGCCACTAGCAGCATTGGCTTTGCCCTTCTTCTTGGCCCGCTCCGTAGTAAAGGCCTTGTCTGGGCGGTCCTTGTTATGAACAAAATGGCAATCCTTTGAAGGTCTTCCAGTGACAGTCGGCTTTGATGTCTTTGCCACTCGAATGATAGCCACTAGTGTAGAATTGATTCGGGGCTGTTTAGCCATTTTGGCTGGTATTAAGCCACGACAATTTGCACATGTCATCTTGCCCTGCCCAATCCATTTCTCGAAGCATTTCAGGCAAAAATTGTGTCCACATGGTGTCTGAAACAACACATACATGGAACTTATTAATTCTCACCTTCCTTGATGGTCATAAGTAGATCAGTCTAACAAATCACAACTGTTAGTTAAGCCAACTCTATCAATAAAAAATTTGACTCCTTTAAATTTTCGACATGAGATACCCAGTTTGTCCAATTCCAATGGACAACACGAATACATTCTTTCCTAACAGCCAGGGATTGTCGTTGCCTAAAATATAAATAATTCCAATTATATAAATGGAAGGACTAGAATCAAATACCATTGTGTCACCATGTCATGACAACAAAGTGTAGAATTAATGTGCACCATCTATGTCACACACCAATCAGGATAGACCTACTATTACTGAAATCATACATCACCAGTATAAATGTCCATGAGCTTTAAGGAACATATAAAACACGACAAATATCCATAACAGGAAGGAGGAAGTTCATTAATTTGTCATGCATGAAACGGATTATTCAATAACCATAATTCCAAACACTCAGAAGTTTTAAGAAGCACTAAACAATAAACAATAAATTTTTTTCTAACCCATCCACTATTTAATCCATCACAGGCCTACCTCGTTTTCTACTATAGTTAATAAAATAAATGGGTTCTCATTATATTATAAGATGAGACTTCTTGAGAAAATAAGCTTTAAGACCATTGCTGGTAAGACATCAATCTAAAAAGATTAGTTTATAAAAATGACCCAAAAATAGCATATCAACTCCAGCACTAACATATTAAGTATCTAGCATTCAACAAGTTGATGGAAAGGGAAATTTGAACTAAAAAAAGAATCGAAAGCTCCGTAAGATCTAAACTGCTATACTATAGGACTAAATATGGAAAGCACATTGCCAACAGCAAATGACCTGCAATTCTATTAAATCAAGGAGATAACTATAGAAATCAATGAACATTAATCATAGATAACAAGAGGACTTTGAATAATCCAAAAGCCATGGCTCCCACAAATTAATTATAATCAGTCATTCAAAGATTAAACTCAACCACGGATCCTACTACTTAATTGTAATACTCGTTCAAATATCAATAGCAAGATATTAAAAAAAAAAAAAAAAAAAAGGAACCTCACCCGCAAACTTCATTATATCATTTAAACCGCGCACAAACATTGTTTTGAGAAGACAATCAAATCAAAAGAAAACATTCGTCAAGCGTCTTCCGTAACTTTACTCAACCAAAGATTAAAAAAAATATAAAAAATAGAGCACAGGCGATACACAAACAATATTGTAAAAGGTGAATCAATTAAAAGATATATAGTACTAACAAAACACTCAATGTTGGATTATGAATAAGAATAACAAAAAATAAATAAAAAATAACAAATTGTCAACATCAAAGACCACTCAAATAGCGACCAGATACGAATCCAAAACAGGTTCCATGTATCACGGGAAAAGCAAAAAAGTTTGTTTTTGAAAAAAAAAAAAAAAAAAAAGAGAAACTCAAAAAAGTTTGTTTTTGAAAAAAAAAAAAAAAAGAAACTCAAAAAAGTTTGTTTCTGAAAAAAAAAAAAAAAAAAAAGAAACTCACAGTCACAGGCCTTTCAGGTAACTGCATACAAAACGAACAGTTCAAGTTCTCGTCGATAATCTCCAACACGTCGTTTTCACTCTCATCAGCCGCCTTCTCTTTCCCTTTCTCACTCTTCGTCGCATCTCCGCCGTCCGATCCAGCTTTCCCGCTCATCAACTGCTGCCTTCTCCTAGCCTTCTCGCTCTCCGTCAGCGACGCGTCCGCCTCGATCGCCAGGATCTCAGCGATGATTCCCGAAGACGAGGCGTTCTGTCCGGCGGAGGAGAGGAGGAGGTCGCCGGTGCAATCTGGACAGTTCCATTGGAGAGTGGAGCCGAGGGAATCGGGAGGAGAGGCAAGGCAGGTCACGTGCCAGGGCGTGGCGCACGTGTTGCAGTAAAGCTTCTCTTCGTCGCGAGGCGTTTGTCTGCACTGCATGCACATTCCGTCGCCGTTGCACGGTAGCTGACTAACGTGCGCCATTTTGGTGATGTAAGCGTAGGATAAGAACGAGAGCTTTGTCGAAGAAAACAACAAGAGCGAAAAAATAGCGGCTACAAGATTCGGCGTTTGTTTGTCTGCGAAGAAATTTGCTCCATCGTGATGAGAGCCTTTATATAGAGCCAGCGAGAGAAGGCGGGTTTTGAAAAACACAATTCGACCGGGTTTGAAATTTTTGAAACGTGGTTCTGATCTAGTGTGGTTGGACAAGGGGCCTATCATGTACGTGGCATTTTTAAGTGGATAAATCACTGGGAAGTCAGATGAGATTGACGTGGTTGATGGGTTTCAACGCACGGTAGCCGGAATGTTAGTGTGGGGACTCAAGTTTCTGATTATGTCTTTCTTAGTTTTTCCTTTTAGAGTAAAAGGTACATGCATTGGGAGGATAAATCATGACACGAGGATGGTGCGTCAAAAGACAAAAATGTCCTGGACTTAATTTCGTAAAAGTTTTCTTGTTTTGGCCAAGAAAATCCCAATTTTATGAACTTCTTTTTTTTTTTTTTTGGAAAGTAATTTTGTGAACTTTTAAATGAGGAAAAAAGAAAAAAGGGAGAGGATATAGATGGAGAAATGAAGCCTAGATAGTTAAATTTAAAATTCATATGTTAAACGTATGAGAGAGGAAAAAAATATAACCCCATTTAAAAATCATTTGAAATTTATATGAAGAAAAAAGTTAAAGTTTTTATAAGTTTATTTCTTTTTTTAAATGGGAAATTTGCATTTTTATAGTTTAAGGTTTTTATATACTTTTATAGTTATTGTTTGCTTAATGGCTACTTTTGGAGATGTTATATTTATTAAAGTAATATAGTTAGTAATAACATAGTATATAATAATTGTAGAAACTAACCATTAAGAATTAGATTTTGTAAAAGATCATGTGGGACATTTATGTGTATGTAGTTGTGTAGATGGTAGAATCTACAGATGTTGATATGGGGGCTGGACTCAACAATTAGTTTCAAGGGATCTAGCAATCTATAAAAAAGTCGAACGAAAAAAGCATGTATAACCTTAACATCGAGGTGGTACAGGGCAGAAACACTTTAAAGCTTAAGTTAAAAAAAATATATATATATATATAAATAGATAAAAACAAGAAATAAGGGCATACGACTAGTGATTGTAATAACATCATTTGATGGGTGAGGAAATGGAACATTCTGAGATTATTAATGATCGATGACCATATATCAGCTTGCTAGATTCGGAGTATGAAGACAATCAGTCAACGTGCAACAGTGAGGACGAACATGTTGGTTGGCGTTTGAGAGTATTTGGGCAGAGTAACAATATCTGAAAAATTGTGTGTGTTTGCCTTCTAATTGCCTCTCTTATAGCAACTAAGATCAAGAGATGTTTTTCCTTGATCCTCGCCCCAATGTTTAATGAAATGATCCTTTATTTGAATCGGTCGTCCTCCACTGAATGCATGCGTTACCTACATGATTCACTTTCTTCAATGTAGTCAACACATCATTAATGAGATATGAGTTGGCAAATGTTGCATTAAGTTACAAACTTACAGGTTTTACGCTCTAGTTGGGCTGGATAGATTTATAAGCCTAATAATCGGGTTGATACAATAGGCTTTTCAATTCACGTATCCACTAGGCTTATACTGGGCTGATTTTTGCCATTACAAGTTGTTGTAATTTGATTAATAAAATTAAATTTTGCATTTTGTCACATGAGATGTTTATGTTGAAACATTTACCTCGAAAAAGTCTCTTAATATTTGTACGCTCGGATAAATTTTTGTAAGTCATATGATGCATATACAACATGACAACGGTTCTAGCAGTAATTCTCTAACAATTATATCAATAAAATAAATGCTTGATAGTCATTCATATATTGTATTTATATATATATTTTTTATAAATGTCGCCTATAGTTTAACAACTCACACTTGAAATATTATCAAATTAAATGAATTCTCTCTAATATTAAAAGAACATTAAATAATTTGTTAGTAAGGAGTGAAAGTGAAAACCCATAAATTAGACATTTCTCATTTACAACAAGAATGAATGATAATGGTAACACTATTTTATAATGATTTGTTTATTTGAATAGACTTGAATCTTATAAATATTAAAATAAAATAAAAACTTGAAATATGAAGGAATATTTGAAAAATGTTATGTTAATAAATTATAAACAAAAAAAACTATGTATTAATAAATACATCATAGATTAATTTTCTTGAGTAATAATATTAAGTGAAATAAAAGTTTATTTATAAACATCATAGATTAACAAATTATAAACAAAATAAATTATGTATTAATAAATTATAAACAAAATAAACTATGTATTAATAGTTGTTTCTAATTTATAAAAAAAAAGTACATGGTTAATACACGTGCGAGGGGAAAAAAAAAAAAAAGAAACTATTCATTAGTAGCTTATGAATAAAAAATTTGTGGATATATGATAAGTTTAAATTAACGATACATTCTACTTTTTAGGGATAAATTTAAAAGTAAATATTTTAACTATAATATATTGATTTGTGGTTGAGTGAATAAGTTATAATTTTTAATCTTTTATTTTGATTTATCTTTTAGTTTTTCTTTTTACTTATTTGAGCACTTCAAATTAAAAAAAAAAAATTCTAATATGAACTTGTTAAGTTATAAATATAAAAAATAAACAATTCTTTTTATTAACAAACTTCTTTTTAGAAGAAGTAGATATCAAATATAAGGTTAAAAGGATTCAAAGTACTGAAACCACTATATGAATAAGACTAATTATAATACACACTAGTTTAGATGGACTAACTTGCATCACTCAAAGCTAAATTTATTTTTTTTTTTAAAAAAAGGTAAATTAAAAAATAGGAAAAAGAATAAGCAGAGGCGACAGTGGGTGGCTATATTGGTCTTTTCAACATACAAATTTATTATATTACCTAAATAAGTTGGATTTTATTCATAAATAAATGTGAACGGATAAATGTGTGAGTGATGGTGAATCCAGAGGGGTTGGGCGGCATTTAATGATGTTCAGCTGTATTAGATTATTAATATATTAAATTATTAGGTGGATATGACTGACTGATGTGAGTAGACAAGACTAGTAATTTATTATTATTATTTCAGAAACTAACCCTCCCTGGCAACCTAATATGTTTATCGTGATTCATGTGTATGTGTAGACTTCCCTAGCGTTCTCTGCACTCTCCTAAGTCCCGTCTGTCTTTACTTTCTCGCCAACTTTTTATCTCCGATCATGATACGTGTTGCCTATCTAGTGTTGCACGTCCACGTGAATTGACGCACCATCGGTTGATTATTCGTTTGTGCTTTGAAAAACAGTAATTGAAGTGGGTTCTCCACCTGCCCCACGTTTCATGGGCTCCCGTCCCCCTACCTCCCACTCGATCTGAATGACTCTCCCCTGTCTTTGAGAGCTGCTTTAGCAGTCGTAAGGATCATATTTCGATTATTTCTTGAATTAGTATTATTAATAAAAAAAGAAAAATCATTTATTATGATCATAGCATCTAACCTTTTCTATCTCAATTATTCAAAGTCACGAAATAATATTTTATCAATTAATATCTTATAAAGTGGACGTAAAATTAAAATATAAATGAGATACATGTCACCACTTTTGAGAAAATTGGACACCACTACTTTTTTTTAGCAAAAATGATTATGCACCTTATCATCTTGTAAGAGAGATTTAGTTTCCACTGCATATTACAAATTATTATTTTTATTATAAAAATAATTATCTTCGATTTATAAAAATAGTTATATAAACAATATAAATAGTATTTAATCTTTATTGATCTCTAAGAATCTCCCACGAATTAAGTGTCATAGGAAAAGAAAAAAAAAAAACACAAGTGAGAGGTTTCTTATTATAATTTGCCAAAATATTCTTTTTAGGGTTATTATCAATTTATCCCATAAAAATGAAAATAATGTCAAACCACTACTAATTTTAAAAATATTAGCTAAAAAGCCCCGACCCTCAATTGAAATAGTAAATGGTTAAGAAAATGACGAATTCGTTAATGTTGAGGGTATAATCATCAATTTCCTTACATTTTTTAGTTGAGGACAACTGGATTGAATTAAAAATATTAAATAAAATTAAAAAAAAAATAAAAAACAAAAACAAAAAACTGCAGGTTCATTAGTCATCACCATCAACATTACTCTCTCTCTCTCTCTCTCATCTCACCTAACAACCATCACCATGTAACTTCATCACCAACCATACACCATCAAAACCTAGCTCCATCACCACTTTAACCTATCGTTGTCATTACCCATTAACCAGTATCTACCGTCACTATCCTCTTACGCCGCCGCCGAGCTTCATCGCCCCTACCCTCTCACTACCACCAACACCTACTTGAGCTCTGATTCTATAAGCTCATCGTTAGCGAACCCAAAAGCTTCGACACCAACTCATCGCCGACACCAAATCTCATCATTAGCGAACCCAATAAATACCCATTATTGCTTAAGCTTCTCAAGTCCATTAATCAACAAAGTCACTGTTACTCAAAACAGTAGGCTTGGTGGGTCGGGTTGTTGGGTTTCAACTTCGATCCTGAAGTTGAAGACCCCCCAGATGAAGTTGGAGGCCATAGTAGCATTTTCTATTCTCTGTTTTTGGTTTCTGGAGTTGGTTTTTTAAATGTAAAAATGTTGGGTTTGCTATCAAATCATAGTATTCTCTGTTTTTGGTTTCTAGGGTTAGTTTTTTTAATGTAAACGTGTTGTGTTTGCTATCAAATCATGGAGTTTATGGTGTTTATGGCTAGTGTTTATGTCTGGGTTCAAATTTGGGTTTAAATGTAAAAATGTTGATTTTTTTGTAGATACACCTCAATTTCTACCATTGAAATCGGCCTAATTTGTCAAATATTTTTATTTTTAATTTGTTGGATTTTGATTGTCCATGATGATTTTGGTTTACTAGATTATTTTTTAATTTTTTTCCAAGTTAATGATGGAATTTTTTTTATTTAGTTTATTTAATTTATTATTTTTTTCAAATTAATCTCCCTCATCCATCTTAAGATGGAGGGTAAAGATCTGATAAATTTTTTTTAGTTAATTTATGTAATTTTTTAAATTAATTTCCACTGTCCAACTTAGTCTATCTTAAGATGGATGATGTAGATCTAATAATTTTTTTTTATTTAAGTTTTTTATTTTTTTAAATTAATTTTCACCATCAATGTTAAATTGGATGGTGTAAATCTGATAGAAATTTTTAATTTAATTTAATTTTAATTGTTATTAAATTGTAAATTCAAAAAATTTTTATTTTTTATTTATTTCGGGTATGAAAGGGTAGTTTAGTAATTAATCAATTTGTTTTGTTTTTTATATTTCATTTTTAATGTAGCAAGGGTGCTTTGGTCTTTGACTTTTTTTATCACAAAATCACTAAAAGTCTGGATGGAAAACGCTTTTGGGAGACGGTAGGGGGTTTTTTTTTGGCTAATATTTCAAATTAGGGGGGTAAAATGAGGTTATTTTTGGTTTTAGGGGGTTTTTGGATTTTTTCCTTCATTTTACCATATATGATTATATTTCCCTACCATCAATTTTTTAATGAAAATGTTAGAAAAAGTTAAAACATCGAATTTACCCATGGTTTAAATAATATAATAATATAAAAATAAGGATAATTTCAAAACACCTATTATAATTTTCAAAAATGTAATTTTTACTATCTATGAGTTTATTTTTATCCAAAGTTCTCTCTACCATCAATTTTTTAAAGAAAATATTGGAAAAGTTAAAATATCGAATTTAACCTTGGTTTAAATAATTTAATAATATAAAAAAATCAAAAAAAAAAAAAAAAATTAAATGTAAAAAATATAAAAAATTATGGGTTTCCAACTGCTGGAAACCCATCACAGCGATCCAGATTTTATTTGAAGTTCTGGATTTTTTTTTTTCAATTTTTCTTTCCTTTCTTGTAATATATACATATATTTTTAAAAAAATTAATCCCTTTTTAATTTTTTTTTAAAAACAGTTAAAATTTTCTAGATCTTCAACTTCAGCTTGGAAATCTAGATTGGAAATTATTTTTTCAATTTTTCTTTTTTGATTCAATTTTTCTTCAACTTTAATTTAAAATTAATCTCCTTTTTGATTTTTTATATTTACATACTATTTATTTTTATTTTTAATATTTTTAGATTTAGTATTATTATTTTAATTTTTTAGATTTTTATATTTTCTAAACCAAAGGTACATTTGACATTTTAACTTTTTCTAACATTTTCATTAAAAAATTAATTGTATAAGAGATTTTGGATAAAAATAAAATTATAGGTGATAAAAATAATATTTTCGTAAATTACAATAAGTTTTTTGAGATTATCCCCAAATTTCTTATCGAATTTTTAATTTTACCCATAGTCAAACGGTTAATCAAGTCAACCTAACGAAATTTGTAACCGTTAGAGACATTATCGTCCTTTCATACGCTTCTAAGAGGTAGTTTGAGTGATTTTATTAACGTCAGAGGGGTATTTTAGATAAAAATAAAACTATGTATGATAAAAAGTGGATATAAACAAGCTATAATAGACTTTTTTGGAATTATCTCATCTTAATATGAAGAAAAGCTTATATAGAATGGGCGCTCATATTTATCTAATTAAAAATACACCACATGATTTGTGATTGAGGGGTATCTATATTTGACTACACAGTTCATGCCTTGATATAATATAATATTTAATTCAATAAAAGCACCTAATGGGCATGTGCCTTTTCACCTTTTTTTTTTATTTTTTTTATTTAAGAATTAGACATAAATTTTTAATTTCAAATGAAGTCTTAAACTAAAAAATTAATATAAAACTTATGAGATTATTTATAAATTTATCTTGATGTACAAATTCTTTCATATTTTATGTTGCTATTGTCATTTAAGTAGGTATTGCCACTACTTAATTGTAAACAAAATAAATAAAAAAAAAATATATATATATACATACATGTGTGTGTATATATATATATTTATTGGTAAAAAATACCAAAAATTACAACTCTAAAAACTAAAAATTCATAGTTAACCACAAAGTTTTAAAAATTTCTTTTTAACCTTTCAAACAAACTAATTGTATTCTATACCCAAGTTACCTATTTTACCCCTAAGTCAAAGTTGACCCATATACCCTTGTTTTGTAAAATTCAAAACAAAAGCCCAATGAGAAATTAAAAAACTGCCCTTACCTATATAATGCCCCATAACACGACCAACCACCAATCCAAATCAAATTGGACCAGTTTCATCAAGCCCTTACGACCCTGTTTGTCGATTCGAGAATCATCAAGCTTGACTGCTCATCCCCAGCCTTGTCTCACCATTTCAGACTGTCGCTAACCTCCTCCGACTGTCGGCGAGCTTCTTTATTGCCTCCATTGCGGAAGGTAAACGACGAAACACTCTATTTGATAGTTTGAGTTTTATATGTGAAATTTTTAAGTTTTGATTTAGTTTGTTTGTGTTATGGGTGTTGGATTAGTTTAGTATGGTTAGATTAGGTTAGTTTTGGTTGGATTTGGATGGATAGGGCGTGAAAATGGAGGTTTAAGGGTGTGTTTCATCGAGGAAGACGAACGGGTTAAAGAATGGGAAAACTAGGTTTATATGGGCATTAAAACCTAGTTTTTGCTAAAAATCGGGTTTATTTGGGCATTAAAACATGATTTTGCTGAAAACCGTGTTTTATTGGTGCATTAAACCCAATTTTTAGAAAAAACCGTGTTTTATGGAACAACTATTAAAACTGATTTTGTTGAAAAACTGCGTTTATTTGGGCATTAAAACATGGTTTTTGCTAAAAACCGTGTTTTATTGGTGCATTAAACTTGGTTTTTAGAAAAAAATCATGTTTTATGTAGCCACAAAGCACGGTTTTCAAAAACCGTGTTTTGTGGCCACATAAACACGATTTTTTTCAAAAATTGTGTTTTGTGATTACATAAAATACGATTTTTGGAAAAAAAAAAAAAAAACCATGTTTTCTTGCTGAACCATAAAACACGGAATTTTCAAAAAACCGTGTTTTGTGACTATATAAAACAGAATTTTTCCAAAAACCATGTTTAATGGGGCCATAAAACACTGTTTTTTACAAACAAAACCCGATTTTTGGTGATTTTTTTTTAATTTAAATAATTAATTAATTAATATTGGTTTTTGAAATAAGTTAATTAAATTTTAAATTTTAATTAAGTTAGAAATAAATTAAATTTAATCTATTAGTCTAATAATTAAAATAAAAATTTCAAATAAATGTGATTAAAATAAATTAAAATTAACAAAAATAAAATAAGTAAATAAAATATAAATTAAAAATAAAAATAAGAAGAATTAATTAATTAAATTTTAAATTTGATTTAATGTAATTGTAATATGTTAATTTAATTTGTTAATTAAAATTAGATTTATAAATTAATGAAAATAGGACAAAACAATAATTAAGTTTTATTTTAAAGTAAATAGTCAATTAAATTAATGTTATTATAATTATTTTTATTTGTTTTGTATAAATGTAGGCCCATTATAAGTGGAGTTCATAGGGTATTCCTAAAGAGATATCGTCGAGTACACACTGTAGCTTCAAGTAGATTACTGATCTAAAAGCAGTTCTTCATAAAAGAGAACTCCTAAAGCAGTTCCTGGGTATGACCCCGTTTAGATATTTCATGGATATATCTCACAATCAGTTATTGGTTTGCTCTTTCATTGTAACTATTCTTACTAGAGAGTTGGAAATTCCCCGTGGTAGCCCTGATGAGATGTGGTTTGAAATTGGAGGGTGACTATATAGGTTTGAAAAGCAAGAATTCTTATTGGTAACAAGGCTACGACTTGGGCATGTCGACTTAAATACCATTAAGGCATGACAAAATGATAAGAATAGTCTTCTATAGCAACTTTTCAAAGGAATTCCACCGTTAGTGAAAACTATTGTCCTTATGATCAAGTCACAGACAAATTTAGATGTCGACGAAACCTTCAAGTTGGCTAATTTAGTCATAGCTTTCTAGTTATTTTATGGTTTAGATAAGCGCTAAGGGGTGGATAAGGCGTTATGGGTCATGATAAAGGACAAAGAAGTGTGGAATACATTCTCTTGGGGTACAATGGCATATAGTATACTTCTGTACCACCTCTGACAAGTGATTACTGAGGAACGACTTATACACGGATGAACGGTTAACCTGTATAGGTTTGTTTGGGCATTCTAGGTACAATGCTTACTATATGCTCTTTATTATTAATGAAATTGTTTAAATATATATATATATATATTTATGTATTGTAATGATATATATATTTTGTTTAATATGCATTATAATGGTGGCTTGTTGAAATGTTCCTATACTTGGACAATAAGGTAGGGAACAGAATAACGGGCGATGTGGATTTGCCAAGGTTTAGGAATTGGCATTGTAATAAGAGGATTAGAAAGGATACAAAGAATTAGAGGAATGAGCTTCACCTTGTAAGTGTTTACCCTAATACAAATTTGTTTCATTTGTTTACTATTTTTGCGTGTAGTATACTAACTATATTTATATACATGTATTGTAGTGTATTGCATCGAGGAGGATTCTTGTACCCATCGATGATGAGAAAGAGACAGATTATTAGAGATCTTTCAACCTCAAGCATTTGGTTGAAGAGAAAGTATGGAACTACGATGGTGGAGGGGGTAAAGATAATGATAATGATGAGGGTGATGATGATGATGATGTTGAGGGTGATACTGATGTTAAGGGTGATGCTATTGATGATGAAAAGGTAGTGGATAAGAAGGAGTTGAATAGGAAGAAGAAGAAGGAGAATGAGGGAGAGGATAAGGATGAAGAGAGGGAGCTGAGGACGAAAAGTATGCATGATGCACGACCGGAGAGCAATTCGTCTCCTAGACCCTCTCACCCTCAGGTATAAATCTTATATTATTATTTTATTTATATTTTAAATTATGTGTGCATTATAATTTATATCATTTATATATATTGATTTATTTATTTGCAGGAGCCTCAGACAAATATGGGCAAGATAATAAAGTTATTGGAGCATATTGTATTGGAGCAATCACAAAACAAACGATAAAGACACAGAACAGGATGTTGTGTATTATGGATAAGAGATTGCAATGAGTTGAAGACCGACTAAAAATTAGTAGGCCTGTGGATGATGATGTTGCTAAGAACTTTATTCGGGACCAAGATCACGACCTGCACATTCATGACTCAGGATCAGGGACGAATCCTTACATTGCTGACTAGGATCAGGAATAGGGCCACCATGAGCACATCCATGAGTCAGCACGCCATGAGTCAAAGCGTGATCATATCGTTTATGACCGGGGTAAAGACCCGTCTATCCATATCCATGACTCAGGACCAAGGAGAGATCATCGCATTGCTGATCAGCACCCACCCATCCACATCCATGACTCAGGACTAAGGAAGGATCATCACATTGGTGACCAATACCCGTCCATCCACATTCACGACTCGGAGGGGGATGTAGACATTGGTGATGTTTAGGTAAATTTTGTATTTATTTTACGTTATAGTCTTACGTATTAATTTAAAATTGTGAGTTACTTTAAATTACAAGAGGGGATTATCCATGAATAGGGTAAGCGAAAACTTAAGCTATCGGCATCTTATAGGACACCATACATGGATCATCTACACCCAAAAAAAAAAAAAAAAAAGGATTTGAAGAAAGTGTTGGAGTAGGTGGTAGAGCAAGTGATAGAGCATGTGGCAGAAGACTATACCCAATGTCTACATGGAGTATAAAGCTGCTTCTTCGAACTTTCGGTATGGTTAAAAAACATTATTACCATTTTTAATCTAATTGCTAATGTAATAAAATACCTTTTATTTTTTTTTTGGAGCATTATTGATGGTTTTCTGGTGCCATGCACCCCGGATATACTTCATGTTATCAAGGATATTAATGAGTGGTTGACATGGATTCATATTGATGCTTATTTGAGTTGCCTCAGGAAGAAAGTAAAAGTTTGCGGGTGGTGGGACGAGGTTAATGATTGTAGATACGTAGTCCACGAGACAAACTTTTTTGTAAGTGTTTACATTTCAGTTGTTTGGTACACACCTTATTCTAAGAATCCATTTGACTTTAGGGGCTCAAGTCATGGGTTCGAGGGGTATGGGAGGCGAGTAAAACCCCAGGGGGCTCGGGGACAGTACCTGCCCATTGTGCACCGAGGTGCAGGTGGGCCGGCCTACCAAGACCGTGAGGGCCGAGGCCCAAGATCGTGAGGTAGGGCCGTTACATTTAGTTTCCTACAGATCGAACTTACATATGGTAAAATCATAACCATAAATCACTCTTAAGGCCTTCATCTAAGCAATGTGAACAAAAAATTTCAAAACCAACCAACAACAATCACATACCTTCAAACTTGGAGAAAACTTCAATGTGAGGGTTGTTAGAGAAAAAGAAGCTTGAATGTTGTTTTTGGATTCAAAGAATCTTGAATGAGTGCACAAACAATCTTCAATGGATGAGAAAATCAAAATAATGGAAATAGGGTGAAAAACCATATGAAGAAGAAAAGTAGTAGTCATGGGAAGACTTGGGGGTACTTTGGTCATTTCACTTAAGGTTCAAAGGAATCTTTGACTTGGGGTAATTTGGGTAATGTGGGTATAAATGTTTGAGAGGCCAAAAAGGAATTTATGTAAAATAGTTGTCAAAAACAATATTTTTCTTTTGTTGTGGATTAAACCTGAAAACTCCCTGTATATTGCCTATTTACCATGACCTAAAAAGGCCATAGAAAGTATTGTTTAATACGGTTTTTTCTCAAAATGTAGCACGATTTAAGGAAAAGAAAGGGGCCTACGAATCATTGGTTGTGGGTCCTAAATCCTAATGCACCAAGAAGGAAAATTCGAGTTGCTTGGGCCTAAATAACTTATTATAATCCTACAAAAATTAATATAAAACTTTTTTTTTTCAAGAGGAAAGCAAAACAAATTCTTGGATTGCCATTTTTGGCATCACCTACAATATATTGCAACTCAATCATTCGGCCTTGGTGGCTTGGCTCAGATGTAGGTAGAAAAATCTTTCTATACCTATGACTCTCCAACAACATCATATTCTTTATAATTATTAGTTTCTTTTTTTTTTTCCCTCCTCTTTTTAACCTTATATATATAAAATAATAAAAAATTAGATTTATTTTATTCAATTTATGTGCATAATGTGATGTTTATTTCATACAAATATAAAGAAGCATTTATAATTATTTATGTACTTTTAAATTAAGTATATAAGTGTTTGATGCAAAAGGACTTAATTTAAGATTAGTAAGTTAAATAGTCAATAAAAAGTAAACAAAATTAGGTACTTTATTTTTAATAAATCTACAGTTACGATTCATTTCGTATTTGATATAACAATCTTATCCGAGATTGTTTATATGACGATATGAAAATGGAAGCACCTTATGTAATAGAGATTATATAGGACTAGATTATGATAAAAATGAATTTCTTATTAATATTTGTTAAACAAAAAAATTCATGTTTATATACTAGATGATCATATATTGATTGATCTTAATCCTGAGTGTATTATAAACTCCTACTTATTGAGTCATATATTTTTATTCTCATTGGTGAGACTATTATAAATTTATGGTCAATAGTTTTGTACTTTGGAGATATGATTCAATAGGTAGTTGGAAACGGTCTACACAATAATGACTTCTTTTGAAAAGTAGATGAGTAGTTTCCTTAAGGGTTGATTTGAGTTTTGAACAATTAGAATGCTCAACCTGTTGTTTATGAATAAATTGAAAAATAAATTTATAAGTTATTATAAATATATTATTCATTAGAAGATCAATGATACTTATAGGAATAAGAAATAATTAGAGAGGTATAACAGACTTATCTAGCTCTAATTTTGAACTACTAGTGAATGATCGAACCGTATGTAATGATTAGATTGATGGATATTTAAGAATTCTATATATATTGGGTAAAACATTTATAAATTTGAGAGTGCAATATTAGGGTTTTAGTGGAGTCTCTAAAGTTAATAATAATGAATGATTTAATTAAAGAGTTTTAATTAATAATTTCGAGAATGTTGGAGTTTAAAATTGTAGGTTCATTTGGTATACTTGTTAGCTCACATTCATTATAAGAAATGAGAAAATATAAGAATATAATTAAAGTGTCCAATAATAAGTGTTATATGTGTAACTCTAATTTTGTTCACGTGCAAATTAAATAATATTGATTATTTAAATTAATAATTATGAATGATAAATTATTTAATTATTTATTTCTGAGGTCATGAATTTGAATCTTAATGGTGTCACCAATTAATAATGATTTTTAAATAATTTAATTTAATAAAAAATAAGACTTCGAAACAAGAAATATTAATTAATTAAGGATTATGAATAATTATTAATTTAGAAATTGGATTACTTCCTTCTTAATTATTAATTTCGAAGAAAGAATTAGACAACCCTTGCTTGGTTATTTCCTCGTTGGCCGCCCAAGTAAGGAAAGAAAACATAAAATCCGCCTAATTTTAGAGTTAGTTGCAAATCACAAAAAGAACAAAAGGGGGTTGGCCAAAGTCCTCTTTGGTGTTTTGCATCTGATCGTTTTTTTTCCATTGTAGGTATCTTTTTAGGAAAAAAAAAAAGAAGGTGATTCTTTTGCAATCATGCCCACACATGATTTCTTGATTAAGAGTTATGGTACGAAAGATTAAGTGATGAAAAATATGAAAAACAAAATGGATGAATTCAAATCGCATGTCAAGTAAGTTAAGATTTGATCTTGTATATTTTGAATTGTTGAATTATCTTTATTAATATTGATCGGATATGTTTTAATGGAAAAATTTTTGAAATCCACGTTTCTACTTTAACCTTAAATTCAATTTTTCCTTCATGACATTGGTGCCTAAGATGCCAATACTGCACTCATACCACTTCAAAAGTGCTCCAATTCCTTTCGCACCCAGATTAAATAACGATCAATAAAAGGTTCCTTCTTGTAATTTTTTGCAAGTTAGGTGTTTGAGTTCCATAAGTTGATCACCATACAACCACATCATGTAAATATAGAATTATAGAATTAAAAGATGAATGTAATAGTAACAACAACAAATAATTGAAATGAATGAGTATGATTAAGTTTTTACCTAGATCATAATTATCATCATCTTTTTAACATCTTCTGCAGCTAAGACTCTCCTAAAAAACTTCTTATTATTATTATTTTTTTTATTTATAATTTGTCAATTCAATATTTACAATTCCACTTTACATGTCAATGTCATCGGCATACACAATACCCCATCCACCAGTTCATTTTCATATTGAATGTTAGGATCCTTTGAAGAAATAATAGGGATTCAATAGATAGGCCATCAAACGTAATGGACCATCTAGTCAATCTTTCATTCTTCCATCAATAATGTTGATGACTGGCTGATAATTGGTTTCAGTAGTGTTCAATGTCTCTCTATTATCTTCTTTTGCCATTTTAAATTCTCCATAGAAAAAGTTTATTAATGGCTTTCGATCCCCATCGACTAGTCAAAGCACGTTTACTAAAATTGCAAAAACCTTCAAACATAATGTTACATCATTCTAAAAGCACATACTCATCACAATTGATTAGTAGGCCGATTTCCCATTCCTCACTAATAAATGTTGTCTTTAAGGTACTCTTTTTCTCCACCAAACTTTGCAAAGTAAGGAAAGAACATCAATGCAAATCTAGTAACTCCGGACCATACTTAATCTCTGTTTTTTTGTAAATGACTTCATCAACGACTAGGTTACGTGGTGAGTATAAATAAAGATTGTCAAAATTTTTGTTTGGTCAATAACTTTCTTGAATTTCGAAAGTTTGCTAATACTTTCAACTTTCAAGTATGAGATTAATGGTATAAGTAACATATGAGGTTCAAAATATGTTTAGCCTCTTCTTCTTTAACATCGTAACCGCAGCCATAATATTGGTGTCATTGTTGGTTGTAACTTGAACAACATTTTGTGACCCCACTTTTACAATACATTTATCCATATATTTCATCAGTATGTGTCTCATTGAACATTCATTCATCGCGTACTCTTCTTCTTCTTTTTTTGATGACTCCTTGATTCTATTAATCTCTTCTTTTAATTGTGCCTCCCTCGATTGGTATTGACTTGGAGGCTTGTAACCTCGGTCCAAGTTGACCATCTACCTCAACAAATAACTTGAAGCTGTCTTTGTCAATAGCATTGAAAGGAATACCGGCTTCATACGACCATCTAGCCATATATTGGTGCACATGATGTGTTCTGCCAACGTCGAAGATATTTTTGTTTAAATAAAATATTTATTTAATTTGTTGCAATTAAAAGCAATTATATTTCTATTTTGAATTTTCATTTTTAGATCTCAACTTTTAAGTTTTTAAAATATTGACACTAAACATGAGGACATTAGTACAAGAGTTAGGCTATATATCAACCACAAATTTGACTTAAAAAAGTGATTTCAAGAATCCAATAATTTATTTCCATTCAATTCAATGGTGAAAAAAATGAATGAGTTCTTGGTATTTAACAATTTCAAATTGCTTTCTTTCTTCTTCTTTTTTAACAAAAAAAAAAAAAAAAACAAAATTGAATTGAGTGAAAATAAATTAATAGACCTTGAAATTACTTTTTCAAATCAAAATTTTAAGTTGAACTTCCAACAAATTTTTTGAAATATGCTTATGAGAGAACAAATTAGGAAAGAAGTGGATATTAAGAAATTTATCAAACATCCTTTTTTTTTTCCCTAAACTTAAATAATGAAAGATTATTTCTCAAGTTACGACAAAGGCAAACGTACTCTTAAGACTCCCTCTCATTTTAGCAACCAACTTATAATGATAAAAATCTATAGAGTAAATGTAAAGGCAGTTTTGCAGCTAAAATTGAAATAAAGGATACTTGTTACTTGTTAGACAGATAGAGGCATGAAGTAACGACTGTACAAGCGAGTGGATTAAGCTTCCCATTTTAATTAGGCACAATAAAGGCAAGTGGGGATTAAATTACGGGTTTAGTTATTTTACTTAACTATTAATCTTACTCCTCAATTATAGTTATAAAGGTAATTATTGAAGTCAATTCAATAACTATAATTAAGGGATAAGGTTAGTGTTTTGATAAGATAATCAAATATTAATTTGTTATAGATTAAAAGATACTTACTTTCTACTTATAGTACTATTAATTTATTAATGCCTGTATGTTTATGAAAACGTGATTATTAATCTCACGATAAACAGTTGACATTACATAAAAATAAAAATAAAAAAAGGTGAAGGTTAAAGCACCCTTATCAGTCAAAACAGTGAATAGAATAAGGTTGATTTTTGCTCACTACGAGTTGCAATTAGCTATCCAATCAATTAGCTCTGGCAGTTTCCAAAGAAAGCAGCATCTCAAAACGTAGCACAAGAAGAAATCAAGAATAATAAGTTTGTAACTAGAAGCTCACTAAAGAAGTCCCAAAAAGCTGGGAAGTAGCAGCGGAGTCTACAAGTTGAAGCACAATTTCAGGGAGCGATGCGCTTGCGCGAATCAACATGCTGAATTGCCGCTGAAGGTGAGGCGCCCAAGGGAATCCGAGCTTCTAAGCATGTGGCCTGCAACCCCCGCCTGTGATTCCAAGTGCCTGAATTTTGACTGTTGAGTGTCCTGGACTTGCTTTGCTTGGTATTGGGCTTTAGGCTCAGAAGTTGAGGAGGTCCCATAGGGCTCTCTGGTGCTTGCCACTTTCTCTTCTTCAACAGCTCCCACAACAGCTTGTCGTCATTTTCTTGACCTTCTTCCAAGGTTAGAAACTTCAGAGAGATTGAATAGAAAGAAAATGATTAGTCATATCAAGATATAACCAATTGGACTAATGACTCATCTAAAATGCCACACAAGATGAGAATGTGTGCGCTTAAGTAATTAAATGGCTTCCTTGGGTGAAAAAAATTCGACTAAGGTAGATCTAGTGTATCTGTCCATTCACAGTGTATCACATGACAAAGTTTGAAAGATTACTTTAATTTTCCACAAAAAGACATGGTGTATATATATATATATTTTTTTTTACATGACACGCTGCGAGTAAGCAAGTGTACAAGTAATATTGTCATGCGCCATCCCAAGTTTTAATGATGTAGGCTAACCATGTAATATGAAAGTGTGCAATTAAAAAAAATTTACCTTATGTGGAACACAAGATTCTCTAGGCTGTCTTTTGTTTTCAGAGTGGAACTCAAAGAGTTGATTCAATCTCCTGATTGTCTCATGCGTTTCATGTAATTTACGCAAGGCCTCAGCCTTCCCCTCCTCTGCTGCTCTAGCCCTCTTCCTTGCTTCCTCCAACTCGAGCCTTCCATTTCTCAATTCCTTCTCCATTTCCTCTACAGTGGCCAACAAGTGCATGCATGTTCCGAATTTCATGTCATCCTTGAGGCCTTTGACGTATTTCACCATCGGATTACACATGTGATCAGCCAAAGACTTCATAAGTTCCTCCACGCCAGTCTCCACGGAACCTAAGACTCTACTCATGTAATCAAACAAGCATGGAAGGAGCTTCAACATAGTGAGAGAGACATCACCATCTCGATGCTGAAGGTTGGTTAAACAATAGACAGCTTTGCGGAATAGTTTCTGGAGGGAGACACGATACTCAGCTAGTGCCTCGAGCATATTGTCCTGGCGTGAATTGACTTGGACCTCAATCTGTCTAAGAAGTTGAACAAGTTGTATAATTTGTGATTGTTGCTTCTCCACGAGTTCTCTCCCTGCTATGCTGGCTTTTGTAGCACAGTTTCCTACCTGTTTGGAAGTCGTAAAATTAATTTATATCCAGAGTGAATTGATTCAACAACAATTCTACAAATACCTTTGATGCATACAATATTCAAATTCAAAATTCATGCGAATTGAAGAAATCGGTTTCACTTTGTTCGTCATATCAGGTAAATTCAGTACTAACCACAGAACATCAACAAATTCATGATGACTTACAACAAGACTGCAAAGTTATCAATTTCTATTTTTCCAAATTCTCTTTTTATTTATCAAAATCAACTGTTTTTTTTTTTTTTTTTAATTACCTCCAAATTGTTGTTATGGTGTTCTCCTCGAACACAAACAGGTGATGCAGTCGGCGATTCAGATGCTACACCTTTTCTCGGCCATCGCTGCAGCTAAATTAAACCAAATCAGAAAGGCTAATTGATTTACGAAAACCTCAAAGAAGAAGAAGAAGAAGAAGAATGTAGAATTGACTACTTGATCAGGAGGATCTGCGGTGTTGATGATGATGGTGGTGAATCGTCCTTGTTCGGCCATCTCGACAGTTTTAAGCCCGACTAGTCTTATCAATGGAATCGCCAGAGAGGCAAACACCTCATCGGCCTTGCAAATAAGCAACAAAATGTTCATTTGAACAGGTACAACGAAATTGAATTGATACAAGAAGCGAAGAGAGATACATAAATGGAGAAACAATGGTGATTACTTCAAGCAAACCGATTTTGATCTGAGATACAAGCTGTTGGTAGGCTGTCTTCATTTGATAGTGGCGAGAAACAAGTGTTGTAAGCTTGGAGCGAAGCTGATCGGCTGCTAATTGAGAAGGAGAAACGTGCGATCTCTTTCGATTCAACATTTTTGGCGGCAATTTCATGGAAGAAAGAAGACTCTTATCTCTAATGTCTTACTAGTTCGAATTTTTGTTTATTAATAGGCTATACAATTCGTTTTTCATTTTCCTTCCTTTTCTATAATTATTTAAAGTTGATGAAAATGGGAAAAATATTCTTTTGATTTTATTTTATTTGAGGAGGGAATTTTGAATTTAGGACTTCTATTTAGAGGTGCAGTTACGTACCAGACGTCTACAAGGAGAAGTTTTTTCAGATGCCAGAAAAATACAAGGAGAAGTTTTTTCAGATGCCAGAAAAATATTTTTCCCTGTATGTACAAATTGATTTTTTTTTTCTCAAAAAGACTTTAATGCCCTTCAACATTCCATCGGGGATGTTAATTCACAAAGTGAGTTTAAAAAGACATTGATTTCCTTCAGCATTTTGCTGCTCGGGTTTGTTTTTAGGGAATAAAATGAAACCATGAAAAGGTTCTCTCAAATATGAGCGAATTCAGAGGTTGATCATGCAGATTGTTGTTTAACTGCCCAGACTCAAGATGTGATTTCATTCCCTGATCAGGACACACATAATATGAAAGAATAGACAGTTGGATTTTGTGGTTTTTTCCTGCTAAATATAGAATCATAACCTATTGTCTGTAATTTAACGTACACAAATTTCAAACGTCAAATATTCTCTGCCCTAAATTGTGCACTCCAAGGCCCACATTTCACAGAGTAATCCATGTAAAATTCTTGCCTACAACACATCAGAATTCAGGTAGGTTATTGCTATACAAAACTACAACACATCAAAATTGACCACACTGTCTAAAAATGACTAGGAATGTTTATACTTGTTTCACCTCAGAGTCGCATAATCTTGCAAGACGAGCAGGAACATCGATAACACAAGACCGGAAGGGGAATTAAGACACAGTGGCTCTCACTCATCATCACTTTTGTCACTTTCATCACTTCCATCACTTTCGGATTCCATGTTAGAGCTGAAAATTTGACGGTACTTCTCAGGACTGTCATACCATGTTGGAGTATTGATGATTGCCTTTTCCAGCCACATGCTATCATACTCCTCCTCATCATTCAACTTCTTCCAAAACTTTTCCCATGCATCCATTGCATTCATTAAACGAACACTCTTACTTCCTCCAAAGCGATGCTTTATGTAGTCCTTCACTAGTCGAATCAGCTCCTGACCGGTAAGGATGTATATGTACTGCATAAGATATTAATATGAGAGAAATGTCAACATAGATCATCAAGTAAACCTGTTATAATAGAGCATGTAAAGGACAAGATGCATGTTTTATACACATATGGTGCTTATTAGCTTAAATAAAACAACAACGATACAATGTTAACATATCATGAAATGCTGGAAACCTGAGTATTAAACCTGGAGTTTTGATCTAGTTATAGTTGATCATATCATGTGATCTGGTATTACTACTTTCTGGAAGACAAACATCAATTTTTGGTCTTCATTATAGCATTTTAGGAATTAACATTTTTACAACAACATACAACCCACCATTTCATATTTACTACGTTAGATACCCTTTTCAGAATATTCAACTCTTTTTATTTTTTATCATTCATTTTTCCTTTCACTTTAAGTGTAATTACCAGAAGTATAAAGGCAACTGTTGCTAGTATCACTTGCACTGTTTCATCCACTATGCCAGAAAAACCTTCATCCCCTGATTCTCCAGAACCATCCCCGCCACCTCTGCCCCCATCACGTGGCGGACTTTTGCCACCACTTTCATCAAAATATTCTTTCTTCTCCATTTGCTGCCGTAATACATCCTCTATTGACTGTCCCTTGTTAAAATTTTCCAAAGCTTTACCAAAAGATTTCCATGGAGCTCCCTGATGACTAAAGAAATGTAAATATTTTCAACAAAACAGATACAAAAGTGACTTTTCCACAAGAGCAGAAATACGACCGACTCATGATCCCTACTCTCCGTTTATACAACAGGTCTAAGAGTTCTTACAAAACAAAATATTGGCTTTCTACTAATAGCCTCAGTGAATATAACTACACGGAACTATTCATCAACTGTATAGTTACTCGTTAGTTATGAGACATAACTATTTTCTTTTAGATTTTTATTATTTTTTAATTTTCAAATCCTTGATTATATAGACCCTTGAATTGCAACTAATGACTATTTGCAAAGCTGCTACAAACTTGCGTGGAAAAAAAAAAAAGTCAAATGGGTAAAAACAGATCATAAAACAGGTAAAAGTGGATTCCAAAGACAGCTCAAGTCTTGGCATAAAAATGTCTAACTTACAAAACCACTAAGACACTATAAAGCATTTAATGATTAAAAATAAACAAAACACTTGTAGTTTAGAATGAGGTTAACATAAGATTACTTTCGAACTTAATAGAATGAGAAAGTTTACATACTTTCATTGCAAATTCCAGTGTTCAATCCAGCTAACCACAATCACAAAGAAAAAAAAACGTATTAACACATCATTCTTCAAAGCTTTTGAAAAATGTGTAATGCTATTTAGTAATTAAGTAAAGTAGAGAACTTGACCATTACCCAATAGACCCTAAACGAGAATCTCAAAAAATTCTTTCTTTTTAAAAAAAAAAAAAAAAAAAAATCATTAATCAATCCTATCAACCAAGGATGCAAAACAACACATAGCCTGTCTTATCGTTTCAAAATTCTACCCAAACGAAGAAATTATAAGTAGTTATTTATTAAAATAAATAATAAATTGTAACCTCATCTTGTGCCTTGTCTTTGTCACCACCAAGTAAGCAAAAAGGGGAGCGCCGTGACTTCAACTGAGGAGAGAGTAGCTTGTAAGTCGCCGCATTTAGTTTCAGCGAAGTCCGAAGCGGCGTCCCATGTATGCGTTTCGTTGGGGGTCTGGTTGGGAGATTGGTGCATAGACCACTAGGTTGTATGCAACTCATTCTTCACTAATCTTTAATCGAACATCTGCAAAACCCATAAACAATTAACATTTTGAGAATTGGAATACTTTGAGTATTTAAAAAATAGAAAAATAAAAAGTATAGGGAAATTTTGGTTTACATGCTTATATGTAAATCCTCAGAGGGATTTCTCCGAAATGCTCGAGGATAACCCTAGAAGAGACTGAGGAACTGAGATGCCAGAGCTCAACTTAGCAAGGCAAAGATAAAAACGACGTCGCACGAAAGGTATTGGAACTTAGGACAATAAAATGACTCCACACCCATCATTAATCGACTAATTACATTCGGATGTGAACACTGATTTATTTTATCCTAACAACCCTTATCTTTAGTTAAACACTATTAGAACACAACGATAAAAGAGTATAAAAGTAATTTTGACAATACAAATATCCTAAAGAGAAAATTACACATTTTACAAACGGATTAAATTTTTCATTAAAATTACATGAAACTCTCATTCTATTAGTCAATAGTGTTAAATTTAACTGTTGACTAGCTCTTTTAGTTGCAATTACCAAAATATCCTTAATAATTAAAATTTAAAGAATTTTAAAAAATAAAATGTAAAAAAGAGGATGGATTAACCAAAAAAAGGTGTGATTTCCCTAGTCCATTCTAGAATGAACGATTAAGATTAAAAAACAAAAAATATCAGTATTCATAAAAAAAAAAAAAAAAAAAAACATCAATTGGCAGAGATATTAAATCTCCACAAATGTTAATCTCTCCAAGAGACTGGTGTTGAAAAAGAAAAAAGGGATATCGAAGGGGCTAACTTGGTGAGCTCGTAATTTTGTCAGGGTTAGTAAAAACAATAAGCCATCTATTTTTTCTAACAATGGAAAGCCATTTGGGTCTTCATCATAGAGACTCATATTGGTCTATGTTGTAATGGAGACCCAAATCAAGATATTTAGTACATAAATATCTTGATTTGGGTCTCCATTTATGATGGAAACCCAGACGTGGTCTCCATCATGAAAAAGATAGAGACTGGGTCTCCATCTTTCTCTTAATGAAGACCACGTCTAGGTCTCAATCGCTATTAGAGACTCAAATCAAGTCTCCTCTACCAATGAAAATCCCATCATCAGGATCTCCATTGTTGATAAAGACCCTTGGACCTATAGGTGATGTTTAGGGTTGGTTTTGCATGTGGTGGTGTTAAGGTTTTCGTATGGCTTCGGGTGAAATAGGTATTTTAGATTTATAGGCTTGGTTTGTTGTTCTTCATTAATGAAGAACATTCTTGTTCTTCAATGTTCTTCATTAATGAAAAATAGGATATGAATAGATAGATGTAGAGATCCAATATGGAGATTAAATCTCCACATTTTATAAAATTTTTTATATAATTTTATTTTTTTCAAAAAAAATTTATCTCCACTTTTTTTAATGCATATATTTACAAAACAACAAAGTGTACCTATACATCATTGTTGCTTATCATATTATACTATACAATTTGCTCTTTTGAAGTCTTTATATATAGTTAATAATGAATCTAAGTGGTTTTAAATAATAATAATAATAATAAGAACATTTAAGTCATCTTCCTTCATTGTTCATAAAATTGGATGTTATTAATAGGGTATGACTACTTATCCAACAACTAACTTTTATTTTGATTCAAATTCTAGGAATTTTACAATTGTAATACTCTCGATTCTATCCTCTCCAGTAATTGTTAGATGTGCTGACCGTATGCGAAAATCTGAATTGAAATTGTTTCTAACATAGTGCATTGGTATGTCCTAAACTTTTTCGAAATAACTATTTTACTCTACATTACACAGAAACAAAACTATCACATATTCAATAATGCACAATTTTCCAAATAGTTAAACATATATCTTAAGAAAGAACTACAAATTAAAAGTGCTTGTCATTAAAAAAAAAATACTAATTAAAAGCACAACGAAATCACATAATGGAACAAGCGTTAGGGTTATCATCGCTAAACATGGCACTGGTGCGTTCATCAATGATATGAGAATAAGGAGACGGCTGATAATAGCCGTAATCGTGGCCGGTGTAGCCATGCTTCTTGTAGTTGTAGGAAGATGAAGGCTGATCAGAAGTGTAGTAGGAGACTTGCTGTTGTTGCGGGTAGTACACTTGCATGTACTTATAGTACTCTGGATTGTAAGGGTAGGGCCAAAACTCAGCTCTCCTTCCAGTTTTCCTCACTGCCTTCAAGACTTTCCTTTGATCCGCCCAACCCATTACTGTCACCTTTTGATTTGTTATGTCTATGTCGACATCGTCCACTCCTAATAATTAATAAACAACGAAATGACATTAGATATAAAAAAGGGTCTATTGATCACTCTAAAATAGTATTTCACTGTAAGTTACGAAGTGATAGAAATGTACCATCTAGTTTTTGAAGAGCCTTCTTGATATTGCTCTGGCAGCCAGGACAGTCCATATGCACTTTCATCTCTACTATCTATAGCAAAAAGATGATAAAAATAAATAAAAACTTTATTTGTTGGGGTGACTCGAATAAAGCCCAACAACATATCATTGTGTCATCACTATGTCTTCGATTAGCTTATCAGCCTCGTCAGACATGCATATATATATATATATATATATATTTTTTTTTTTTGAGATAAGTCAGCCATGCATATTGATTCCGTATGTTTGTATCTTGTATGCATACTTTTTGTCACATGCATCCGAGCTCATAAATTTTGGGACCACAGCATGCAGTCACATTTTTTAACTTCTAAGTTTCAAATTTTTTTCTAAAATCTAATATAAAATGAGTTAAAATCAATCAAGATTAATTAGAACTTACATTAATTGAGATGCATCTTTAAAAATGAAAAGTGACATCGTTTTATAGTACACATTATAAGATTTTTGAATATTAACTTAAATACAATAATATATAAAATCATGAGAAATTTTTTTTATAAATTTCAAAGTTTGAGTTACTTTTTAAATGTTGCATATCCAAATTAACTTATAACCAATTAATTATCTTCGTTTTTGTTGTAAAAAAGGTAAATGAATTGGAATTTGCAAATCAATAATTATTTACTACCATGAAATCTTGTGCAGGCTAGGGAATCAAGTTATTAATTATAATTAGCTCAATATATGCTTAAAAAGATTTATGGTCATGAAATGCAGAAAATTGTGCATAGTGCACAACCTGTACTAAATTTTCAAGACAAAGAAGTTGCACAACATTGGCACCTACACATAACTATTAGTATAGTATAACACAAAGTACCTAAAACAAATAGTACAAGCACCTAGTCTGAGATTTCTTGTTTGTTACACATATAAAAGAAATTTGAAAATGAATACCACTTTTATCAAAATCTAGCCCGATTACATAATATTTGAGTTGTATGTCATATAACACAATCACATACAACAATATGTATGTAAGGCAGAATGAAGAAAACGAGAGTAAAAGAGGTCTCACCGTCATGTTAAGAGGTATAAAGTTGATATATTCAATTATATAGAACAACTTGAGGATGAAGAAGAAATACAGCGATGTATATCTAAACCACAGATGATAATGAATCGTTTATCACTCTTGTCCTTGTGACTTGTGAGAGAGAGAGAAGGCAAATAACAGAAGATAAGACAGAATACATTTTCACTGAATGCATATATTTATATATATATATATATAATCCCCACGGCCGCGAGAGACCTTTTCTTTCAACTTGCTTCGAATCGAAGCAACAAAGCTAGCTAGCGCTAAGATTCCTGAGGGAAAGCGCGTAGCTGCGGCTTATAAGTTATACAAATGGGGAGCTGCTTAAAGCCACCTTAATAAGTTAAAAAGTATACGTCATCTTGAAAACTTGAATTGCAGTTGAATTCAATCGAAACTTCACGCATATATTTTACCTAATAATTACGATTTCCCACAAGAAAACACTGGTCCATTTTTAAATTGAAGTTTGATTTATACGTTTTAGAGAACTAAGCAATTGCATGTATAACTGTATAAGTAAGACATATAATTGTTTATTTCAAAAAAAAAAAATAGTAAAAATAAAGACATATAATTGTTAATTGAAGTCAAGGGTGCTGAAGTTGCTGGTAAATTACATGCATGACAAGTTGACAACGACCTCAATACCTCACTAGAAATTGCCTTCCAAACCAATGCCATACAGTGAAGGTTAATCCTAGTCTCTCTCTCTCTCTGTCTTTTATTTTTTAATTAAGTTGACATTTTCAATGGTTGGGGTGGGGACCTTTAAAACGAAATTATATTGTGAAATTAATAGCAAGAAAAAGGCAACTTGCATAGTAGTATAAATGGGTAAGCAAGGTTTCTTCCGCTGAAAGAGGCAGGAAGTTTAATATATAATGAATTAATTAAAAGAAGTTTAATATATAATGAATTAATTAAAAGAAAGTTTACTTATATACTGAGAGAAACTTTTGGATGAGGTGGGCACATCACATAATTGGTACGATGGTCTATTCACAATGTATCATATCTATTAAAATCATGTGTGAATGGTTGGACAGGCTATTTTTTATCATGTGACAGAGTTACCAATAGGAGCTGGGGATCTGTTCTTAAATCCAAATGATAGTGGCATCCTCATTTCTTCCATATATAATATAAAAATATAAAAAGTATTTATATCATATCTATTAAAATCATGTGTGAATGGTTGGACTGGCTATTATCATGTGACAGAGTTATCAATAGGAACTGGAGATCAATTCTTAAAGCCAAATGAGGGTGGCATCCTCATTTACTCCCATATATAATATAAAACTATTTATATTTAATAATTAAATTTATTTTAATAATCTTCTCATTTTTCCGATTTAGGACTTTAATGTATATAATAATTTTATATAATTTGAACTTTAATTTTGTCATATGTTTAACTTACATAAGATTATAATTGTTTTACAATATTTTACATTTCATATGTTGAAATATTGTGTATTTAATATTAAAATTCTATGAAATTATTTTGTAAATTATGTTTTCCAAAGTTTCAAATCAAACAAAGTTAAATGGAGATGCAAAAATGGGAAAAATGGAAGAAATGGGGAAATCAAAATTGGGATGGGGGAACAGACCCCCAAATATCCCCATCCCCATTTCTCCCAAATAGGGATTTAGGTAAAGATGAGGGAAGGGTGGAGGAATGGGATGAGAGTCCCATTTGATCCCATTGATATCTCTACATGTCATGTTGTAGAATGACTAAACTGTTAATTAGTTTGTCTCATATATAATATATATATATAGTAGTCCACCCATTCTACGACATATATTTTGTAGAATGGGTGGACTGCTAAGTTTGTCTTCTATATATATGAGCACATGTGTACATGCGCGTGTGTGAGAGAACATCAAAATTTATATTTATTATTAATTATTTATGTATCATTAATGGTCCACAAATTTGGATTTTATGTTATTAAAATTAGTTCATTCTTATAAGAGAAAGAATTATATATATATATAGTCTTCCTCTAGCATGGATATTCTAAAATTTTTATATCAAGATTACCATATATATTCGTTATATATATGAGAAAGAGAGACAGTTTTTGTATCTTTTAATCAGGGACATTGTCTAGCTCCAAGTCTTTTTATATATACTAGAAGGGCGTTCAGTGTCGGATGGCGTCGTATGACTACGTAAGCAACACTTCTAACTAATCGCTTGTGTTTAAATCCAATAATTAATTACAATTGGAAAGAACTTTGGCATTATGTGATATCTTTCCAAGTCTTTTTATATGTACTAGAAGGGGGTTCACTGTCAGATGGCGTGGTATGATTACATAAGCAACGCTTCTAACGGGTCACTTGTGTTAAAATCCAATAATTATAAGCGGAACGAACTTTGACATTATGTGTTATCTTTTTCCTGTCAAGATGCTTTAAGCCTTTTTATGCGTAAGCGAGACACACATGGGAGAGGAAATTGAGAAAATAGTCCCATAATTTCATAGGTTAAGTGTCGTGCAGGAGGATCTCTGGTTCAACGACGACATAACTATTTTCAATAGTCTTTTTAGTGCCCATTAATTTTCTTTTTTCTTTTTTCTTTTTTTTAAAAAAATCAGTATTGTAATTTGCATCGGTAGAAGATCATTAGAGGACAAAAAATCGGTAGACTTAAATCGAGATAAATTCGTCAATATTCTATCATACAGTAACTTGTCTCATACAAATTCACCGTATCAACTTTTACACAGATACTCAAAAATTTTCACCAATTCATGCTGTAGACCATAGAGGCCCATGTTTCAACTTTCAACTAGTCCTCCGAAGTGGCGAGGAGAGGAGTTGCCGGCAGAAAATTAAATTTTCTAGTGAAATTCAGGAAAAATTAGACTAACTTTTCTGTATATATGCAAAATCATTTTTTTTTTAATTTATATTTAATGTAATCCGTTAATAACACGGGTAGCCCAGAATGGTATTGACAGTTTGTTTGACTCATTGAGGATTTAATACTGCAAGTAAAAGTACTAAATTGCCCTTACACTTTGCCATTCCAACGCTTATTTAAAAATTAAATCGATCCATTAAAAAACAAAATAAACACAATAATAATAGCGATAATCCCAAAAAACTTATTATAGTTCGTAAAAATGTTATCTTTATCACATTAGTTTCAATTTTGTCCAAAATCTTTTTGACATTAATAAATTAATAGAAAAATTATATAAAAGGTAAAAAAAAATTGTAACCCTGAGATTTTTATTTTTAAAAAATAAAATAATTATAAAATAATATTTTAAAATAAAAATTCCTCCATCTTCATCATCGGCAATCTTCATCATCAACCTTTAATATTATTTATTTTAATTTTTTATATTTTAATTAATTATCACATTTTTCATTTTGTCCCTAGAGTCAAATGGTCAACCAAGTTAACCTAACGAAATTTGTGACCGTCAGAGACGTTGTTGTCATTTCACACATCTCTAGGAAGCATTTTGAGTGCTTTGATTAACATCAGGAGGAATTTTGGATAAAAATAAAATCATAAATGGTAAAATGGATATTTTTACAGACTATAATAAGCTTTTTAGGAATATCCAATAATAATAATAATAATAATAATAATAACAACAACAACAATGGCATTGGAGTGGCCTCTCCCTTGCCAGTGATGTGTCACCCTTAGTTCATAGAGGAGGGATCTCCTCCACAATCGAAAAATATATGCCACGATCTCCCACACATTGAATGAGATCACTGGATCTACATGCTTTGAACGAGAAATGTGATGGCAATTTCCTCTAAAGGGAGGAGATCTGACAATCTCCTTTAGTCGAAGAGGAAACACCATCGGTTGCCACCACCAATGAATTTTTTTAATTATTAGTTTTCTTTTCATTTCTAATTTGAACAAATTGCACAACACCCTAAGGTATGCCTAAAAAGAAACAGAAACACCTTTACTCTTGTATTATACGAAACCCCTACTTACATCAACTTTAACAGTTGATCAGGATTTTAGGATAAATAACCATTTTGTCCAGAATGGTATTGACAGTTTGTTTGACTCATTGAGGATTTAATACTGTAAGTAAAAGTACTAAATTACCCTTACACTTTGCCATTCCAACACTTGTTTAAAAATTAAATTGATCCATTAAAAAACAAAATAAACACAATAATAATAGCGATAATCCCAAAAAACCTATTGTAGTTCGTAAAAAATGTTATTTTTATCACATTAGTTTCATTTTTGTCCAAAATCTTTTTGACATTAATAAATTAATAGAAAAATTACATAAAAGGTAAAAAAACAATTGTAACCCTGAGATTTTTATTTTTAAAAAATAAAATAATTATAAAATAATATTTTAAAATAAAAATACCTCCATCTTCATCATCAACCTTTAATATTATTTATTTTGATTTTTATATTTTAATTAATTATCACATTTTTCATTTTGTCCCTAGAGTCAAATGGTCAATTAAGTTAACCTAACGAAATTTGTGACCATCAGAGACATTGTCGTCATTTCACACATATCTAGGAAGCATTTTGACTGCTTTTATTAACGTTAGGAGGAATTTTGGATAAAAATAAAACCATAAAGGGTAAAATGGATATGTTTACATACTATAATAGACTTTTTAGAAATATCCCATAATAATAATAATAATAATAATAACAACAACAACAACAACAATGGCATTGGAGTGGCCTCTCCCTTGCCAGTGGTGTGTCACCCTTAGTTCGTGGAGGAGGGATCTCCTCCATAATCGAAAAATATATGCCACGATCTCCCACACATTGAAGGAGATCACTGGATCTACATGCTTTGAACGAGAAATGTGATGGCAATTTCCTCTAAAGGGAGGAGATCTGACAATCTCCTTTAGTCGAAGAGGAAACACCATCGGTTGCCACCACCAATGAATTTTTTTAATTATTAGTTTTCTTTTTATTTCTAATTTGAACAAATTGCACAACACCCTAAGGTATGCCTAAAAAGAAACAGAAACACCTTTACTCTTGTATTATACCAAACCTCTACTTACATCAACTTTAACAGTTGATCAGGATTTTAGGGTAAATAACCATTTTGTCCATAGATAAAACAACAAAAAAAAAAAAAAAAAAGGGAGATGATAATCCCTACCATCCATCTTAAAAACAAAAATAATTTAAAAATATATAAAAATTTTGAATGGAGATTCCTGTTCATCTCCATCTCTAGATAAAGATGAACACAGATCGAATCAACATCATAACACCTTAAAGAAGAGCTCACCAACAACTACACTTTCCTAATCAAAACATTTTTCACAAAACTCAGATACACAGCACATACACATGTTTGTCTTTCTCTTTCTCTCTCTCTCTCTCTCTCTCTCTCTCTCTCTCTCTCTCTCTACTCTCACCCGATTTGATTAGGTTCTTTTTCATGGATTTCGTTGAATCAAACCCCTAATACCAAGCCTAGATGAACATCCCTTAAAACAAAAGTGTCCACCATGGTCCTCTTCATCGTCATCTTCATCTGGGTTCAACGAACCTAGATGAACATCTTCATTCGAGTTCAACGAACCTAGATTGTTGTTTATCTGAGTTCGACAAACCCATATTATTGGTTTTGGGTTGTTGACGAACCCAGATGGTTTTTTTTTATTTATTTTTTTTTAACTTTTCCTTGGGCATTGTAAATTTACTGCTTTTAGCAATTGGAGTCTGGTGTTTGAATTGGTTTCTTGTATATTCGACGAACACAAGGAAGTTGAAAGAAAGAGATCCACGTGTATGTTTGTGTTGTGTGTTTGTGTCTTGCTTTTTGTTGTGTTTGTGGACAAGTTTGATTGCTTTTGCATTCTTGGTTCCTGATTCTTTCAAGGCGTTCTTCATCTGGGTTCAACGAACCCAAATTATGAAGATGATGATGAATCTTCTTTTTTTTTTTTTTTTCCAATTTTTTGTGTGTTGATGTGATCGGTTGTGATGGATTTAGGATCTCATATGAAGTTTTGGGTTTTTATTTTGTCGATATGATGTGACTGAAGTTCTGGGTTCATCTGAATCTCATATTTTTCTTCATTCATTTGAATCTCATTACCAGATTCTCTATTATTCAATTCTCATTTCTAACCGATCTTATGGTAGCCAAATCATCAATTTGGTCTTCATTAGATCGCGATCTGGTGCAATACAGATCATGATCATCTGGTGATGAACCATATTGCCACGATTTGGTTGATTTTTTTTTTGTTTTAACTTTTTTTTTGTTTCAATTTTTTATTTAATTCTTTGATCTCCGTTCATATTAAAAATGGATGATGGAGATCCATTGTTTTTATTTTTAAGAAAAATTTAAAAATCATTTTTTTTTTAAATAAAAATATTTTTTTTAAAAAAAAAATTAATCCTCATTGTCCATCATGTGATGGATGGTGGAGATCTCTATTTTTTTTAAAAAAATATTAATTATTAATTCTTATTTGTTTTTTATAATTTAATTTTTTTTTTAAAATAAAAATATAAAAAACGAAATTGCCCTTAATTTAAATGAATTTAACTAACTTTAACAGAATTTGACTAACGGAATGGGGGTATTGTGTAATAAAACGATAAATGTGTTGTCGTCTAATTTCAGACATATCTAAGGGGTGTTGTGTAATAAAATGATAAATGTATTTCCGTCTGATTTTAGGCATACCTCAAGGAAATATTGAGCAATTCGTTCTTCTGATTGTTGTTCTAATAGATCTCTAATTATAAAAGTGTTTGGAATATTTTTAGAATTTGGCTTGGAGTAATTATTTGTTGATGTAGTTTTACCCCTAGATAGTTAACATAGCTGTTATTCAAACATTTTCATGTGTGATATCCCTGTAATTAACAAAGTAAATGTCAGAGAGCGCAAATTTACATATGTACAGGGAAAGATAGTGTAATTTTTCCTAAAATTTATAAGGACCCTTTAGTCTCTTTTTATTTTTTAATTTTATTTATTTATTATTATTATTATAATTATTTATGAAAACTGTGGCTTCTCTCACATATTTTGTTTATCTATAACTTAAGATAAATTTGGTAACAAATGCACTTGGCACATGAATGACCAGCAATAATTTTACCACACATGTACAACATATTCACCTTAAAACGATTTCATGTATTAGATATGAAGTTATTGAAGTAAACCATAATTAAGTTGAAAAACCAAATCAATAGCAATTCAACTTTAATTTCCACATAATTTAATTCAAGAGATTAGGAGTTGTACTTGCTTAGAGTATGTGGTAATACAAGATGAGTTAACAGATTTGTATTAGACCTTCTTAGGTTTGAGTCAATACGAATGAAAACGTTAAATCTGTTGGATAAGTAGATCGTACTTGGATTGTACCCCTTCTAACATGATTAAATATTGAATCAATATTATATAATATTTATTATTTTCATTAATTAAATGGATTTATTAGATGAGTAATGTAATTAAATTAAACGGCTTAAAATAGTTAATTGAATTAATCAAATTGTGTTTTCTTACATAATTAACATGAGTAAAATTTAATGGATTTTAATAATTCATTAATAAATAGGTTGTGTTTAGATTTAGTTTAATGACACAATAGGTTTAATTAACATACGGATTGTATTTGGTAGAGAAAAAATTAACAAATTTTATTTGATATTAAGAGGACATGATAACTCATATTACTCCACAAGAGTAATACTAAACTTTCTAAATTTTTTGTCCAAATTCATACTCAAACGACATGACATGTGAATTATCAATTCTTTTAATTAATTATCACATTATGTCATGATTTATAAAATATCGATAATTCACATAACACATAATTTAGGTATAAATTTAAACAAAAAATTTGAAAAACTTAATATTGCTTGTAGCATAATTGTTGATTAGACTCTTTCCCTAGCTAGTGTTTTTATTTATTGTTCATTACTACTTTCTTTCTTTCTTTTTTTATTTGAAACTTTCTTTTTCACTAAATATTCCAATTTTGAAATTAGGGAATTGAACCCATTAAACAATTAATAATAATAAATTAAACGAAAAGCAATAGCGATTCATCGTCAAACTTCCTTAAGTGAAACGCTAATGTGACAGACAGTAATTAGTTGCTCTAAGTACTCCAAGGACATCATCATATAGCGGTTACAAACATTCACTCAGGAATGTAACATAATATAAATATGCTAAATAATTAGGTTAATTGTCCTATATCTCAACAAGCAAATTCGATATCAGAGACTCAAGAATTAGAAGGGCAGTTGATCACCACCACCGGAAGCAGAGCTAGAAGCGGTGGCTGTGTTACGCTCGGCATGGCAGAGTTGGCGAAGCTTAGTGGGAACATACCAGATGGCGAGTCGAGGATGTGCGGTGAAAATGGCATCAATGTCCCAACCCTGACGGGCTGCGATGGCAACGAGAGGCTTGTAACACGCCTGTCTCCAAGCCCCTACATTCTCTCCTCTCTCCTTGAAAGCTTTCCTCAATGCATTGGATGCTTCCTCGTCCAGGCAGTGCAACGCATAGCAGTGCACGTAGTGTCGCATCTTTGGCTTGTTAATGTAGCTCGCTCCTGCCTTCTTTGCATACCTAAATACTTGATTGGTCACCTGTAGTTATTATACACCCAGTTGCACATGTAAGCCCTCACATGATAGTTATTTCTTGTTAAGGATATGCTTCAAGTAGTGATGATAAATGCAACTCTTTGTTTTAAAAACAAGACCTATATCTTGTTTTCGAACAACGATATTATTTAGTTAAATTGGAATATAAAACTAGATTGGGACAAGATTTTATAACTTACATCCACAATTTAAAATAGTAAAAAAAATAGTATTAGATGAGAACAATATATACACCACTTTTTTATAGTTCTTACATATGGAGTTATGTGCTATGTTTGTCTAATGACACATGATTTTCATATTATATTATATGTTTTGATTGTGGAACAAACTCATTGCGTTAAGAGAGCGGACCTAAATGTTCTTCTTCTCGTAAATATGATTGAGTTGACCTAAATATCACTAATATATGAGAGGAGCTTCGTTGCAACAGACGCATGCACCATACATTTCTCTTGTAGATCACGCTATATGAAATGAACTTTCTATAAGTAAAATAAGGAGAGAAGCTTTGTTGCGAAGACACACTGTGCATCTCTTTAACTAATCACATCAGCTTCACCTAATGTTTATATATAACGATTCCCTAATACCAACGCTGTGAAATTTTTATTTTAAAATCATAAGTTATAATCATTCATTTTTTATAGATCTTGTCCCACCACATCAATAAAATTCATTGAAAATATATAATTATAATTAGTAATTTTAAAATAAAAAATTCATAGCATCCTTACCTACCCTGAAATATGTATATGTATATATATATATATTAAGTGACTAGATCTGAATACAAAACGGACCGTACTTGGGCATGCATGAAAGGATCAATGAACTTTATTAATGGGACCTATATTGATTTTCCAGGCTAAGTGGGGGAAGGCCCTTGGCTGATATATATATATATATATATATATTTTTTTTTTGAGATACTTGGCTGATATATATTAAGTGACTAGATCTGAATGCAAAATGGACCGTACTTGGGCATGCATGAAAGGATCAATGAACTTTATTAATGGGACCTATTGATTTTCCAGGCTAAGTGGGGGAAGGCCCTTGGCTCGTATGGATTAAGTGACTAGATCTGAATGCAAAATGCACAGTACTTGGGCATGCATGAAAGGATCAATGAACTTTATTAATGGGACCTATTGATTTTCCAGGCTAAGTGGGGGAAGGCCCTTCGCTCAGAGAGGTTTAATGGATTCTGTCTTGTATCCCGATGCATATTTGTATCCGCTGGAAAATGAGCTTCACTCATGATAGAGAACCGCCTTACTACTGACAGCATCGTAACAAATGCAAATGCAATCATCCGATTATCAACCGGATCAGGCCACCCCAGCACTCACTGTACGGACTCGTTAAAACGACACTAAATTAACGCCTGCAATTTTCGGCCCTCATTGACAGGCCCCACCTTCCCCTGTACATGACTTGCACATTTTCTTTGGACCAGCTTGTCAATAAAGTAGTATATATTTTTGTTTTCTGAAACTATAAAGTAGTATATATATTATTACCGGGTCCCAATTCTCGTCCCACCACCTTCGGCTGAGTCATCACTCACGAGTTACCGTAGTACAGCACTAGTAAGTGCAGTAGTGCAAATTCACATTAAAGTAGTTTCGAAAAAAAAAATCACATTAAAGTGATAATATATTATATTATATAGTTTGTATGCATATATATATATATGGACTCAAGTGATATAAATGGACGGTCCAGATGAAATCTTACCTTGGTTGGGCATTTCTCTCCGCGCTCCTTGGCAATGTTCTGGACCTGAATCAGGAAATCTCGGCATTGCTCGTAGAGATGGAAGAGGTAATCTAGGCCGTTCTTTTTGCCACGTGCCACCTCACCAGGTTCGGTCACGATGAAGGGGTGTTCTCGCTGCCTCTCGGTGCCACCAGTACCACCGTTATCGTCGTCCTCGTTCTCATCGTCGATGTTGTTAACATCCACCAGCTTCCTCTGACCCTTCCTTCGTTGTTTCTTCTTCTCCGCCGCCCCCGCCGCCGCTCCTGGCACTGCCTCCCACGTCCCTCCTCCGCCGCTCCCTGCCGCCTCCTTCTCTTGCTGCACTTGCTCTTGTGATAACCCTACATATGAAATCGAAAATGATCACCTTCCACCTAAATTATAGAAGTAGATGAACAATATTACACATGCTTATATAGATGAACCTACTGAAATAGTAGTAACACGTGATATTGTATATATTCTCGTTATGCGTTAAGTACTTTATAATATGTTAGGAGATAAATGAGAATATTTACAAAAGGTATATATATATATAAGAAGCTAAGGTCAAGGACTCTACCTACACGTAAACAGAGTTTTACACTTAAAACGCTTTGAAGTTAAGCGAAAAATGCAAAACCAAACAAAAAAACACAAACAAGAACGCCTAAAAAACAAAACTTTACACTGAAGTGATACAGTCTTGACAAACAAGCTAAGGTCAAGGAGAATACCTACACGTAAACAGAGTTTTACACGTAAACACTTTAAAGTTAAGCGAAAAATGCAAAACCAAACAAACAAACACAAACAAGAACGCCTAAAAAACAAAACGTTACACTGAAGTGATACAATCTTGACAAATATTTCCCAAATAACTTAAGCATCTTGTATTCAAAACTTCAAATCTATGTTTCTTAGAGATTCTTTGCTTTTATAGGCATATAAAAAAAAAAATTAAAGAAAGCGACAATAATGGTGACCCTTATGAGATATATAATTTTTCAAGCCTATAGTACGTAGCAGAGAAAGAACAAGTCAGTTACCTTCTTGGGACAAAGCATCAAGCGCGTTGGTAGTGTCGCCAGACAACAGGTTACGCCTTCTAGAATCCTCATCTTCGAGCCTCCTTCTCTCAGCTCTCACAGCAGCTTTGATACCATATCTCTCTCCAACAAGAAGTTCCCACCTAAATATCTGAGACAAGCTGTTCATCATCTCATCAAGCTCCTCGTCTTTCATGTCCAACAGCGTGTTCACTGTGAACCCAAGCTCCGCTATTTTCGCAGCCGTGTAGTACCTGATCCCATAAGCCTGGAACAACTCCTCTAGACCACCCAAATCCCTCGGACGCACCATAGAATAGGGTGCCGAACCAACCAGAGGTGCCGACGGTGTGGCCACCCCTTCCAATAGCCGGGCAGGCGGTGGCACCACCGTTCGTGGGTCCCACTTGAACAGACTTGCCGTGAATGCTTCAGGGTCCATGCCTGTCTTTCTATTTCCTTTTTCCTTTTTTTTTGTTTTTTTTTGTTTTTTTTTTTTTTTTTTTCTGTTTCTGCTCCCTTAGCACTCGTGAGCAGTGAAGATCTTTTATGTTCTGGAATCGGGCAGCAGAGAGCTGTAGGTTTGCTATAAGGGCAACTGTTTTTGTGTTCACGATACTGCCCTTAAATAACTGATTTTTATGGTTTTTATTGGGAGACTAAGCCAAGGAAAATGTGGTTCATATATTCTGTTAGTTTGCAACTTGACAGTTGGAACCTAACCAGTCAAACTGAGTCTCGTTTTGGTTACTTTCCTAACATTCTCCTTACGAGAATCCTCATCCACTCAAATTTTGACACCTCATCAAATCTACTAGAGCTTTAAGTCAGTACTTAACAGTGATATGTGTAATTTGATAAATACATATAATTAATAACAATTTGTTTTATAATCACATATTTTATAAATTAAATTGTTGTATAAGATAGTAAAATACAAAAAAAAAAAAAAAAAAAATTACGATGTTAATGTCTAAGAGATTTTGAAATTTAATTCCTATTCATCTATCCACTCGGTCCACGGTAAAATTTATGAACTTGTGGGCGCCAGATATCATCCTCTTGACTTCTCTAGTTGTGCATGAGTTCTTAACTACGTGTTGGAGCTTGTTAATCTGTTTCCGTTAACCTTATTCAGAAGTTGAAGGACGAAAATACCCCCACTTCACACAATCATCGGGGGCTATCATTATAAATGTCTGTATGGCGGGGTACAATGGGTAACATCGATGAAAGAGAAGTCTTTCCCGCGACTAAATACAGCCAAAAGAATTTAAGAAAGGTTCGGATGATGGTGAGAGGCTTCAACCTCCAAATGAAGCCAAGATGTACAAAACTGAAAAGCCTCAGAATTGGTTGAAAAAGTTTGTCATTAACCAGGGGGTAATTGGTAATTTTGTCAATTTTGGCACCAACAGCAAGGCTGATGAGAGAATTAAAAATATGTATATATATTATTGTGTGTTACGTATATTATATATATAAGGAATAGTATTCCTTGGCAACGCAAAACCTTCAGGCAAGTACAGAAAACCATAAGGTGTTTCAGCTGAGTCAGTTGCCGAACCTCTATCTCTATCTCTCTCCTCTGGAAAAAGAGTGTTTCTTGTACTTTAAAAAACAATATACTTAGATTATGGTGCCACCATCTGCTGCTCCTGTTCGTATCTCACACCCGTCACCCCAACCGATGACCTTTGGGCTGACAATCTGATCAGCCGTATATTTTGCCACGTGTCGGATATTGAATGGCCCGTATCAAGGTGTCCTAAGTCATGTTCTGATTCCACAACACAGTTGAATGATGTGATGTTTTGAATTTTTTTATTTTGATTTTATTTATTTTTTGTTGCTCGGTTTGTTTTTTAGCTGAAGGATGAAAAGAAAGTGAACAGCACTTGTGAGAGTGATATCTTTATCTTCTTTCCAGAACTCAGAAGCAATAAAACTTTAGTCAAGCGGATGGTACGTCTGTGTTCCAATAGAATGAAGACACGTCATGTCGCTGCCGGATGCCAACAAATTGAGCGAGTCATTTACTCCTCTGCTGCCTGACATGCAATACAATAAAAATGGGCAAATTACCCACAGCAACCTGCAAGTTTGATATTCATAGACGCGGATAAATTTTTAATTTTTTGCAATATCCTCCCTTCAGTAACAGGTTGACTGAATTTGACCATAAAATGATCAATTTGACTATTTAAAAGGTTTTGAAAGACAAAATTATCCCTGAGTACTATTAGATTGTTATGGGTTGATTTTGTAGTCAAATGAAATTATCAATATGCCTTTGAAATAATCTTCAACCAAAATCATTTTCAATCCCATAAATTCTCCATTAGAAATCATCTTCAATTGCTCCTCACTCTTGTCTTCAACCAAAATCATCAATATCAATCACCAACTCAAAATTATTATCATCAATCAATTAACAAAAATCAGTATTCAATCATAAAAAATTTCCTAAAACAACCCACAATTAATCCCAAAAATAATCCAAAACAACTTAACTAATTCCAATTTAGAACCTTCGAACCCATAACTAGGTTCGAACCCTCTTCGAATCCAACCATAACCCAATCTTAGGTTCGAAGGATTTGAACCCAGAACTGTGATTCAAACCCAGATTAGTGTTCAATTAGAAAAAGAAGAAGAGAAGAAGAAGAAGAAGAAGAAGAAGAAAAGAAAGAGAGAAGAGAGAGACAGTGATCGGATGGAAGAAGAAAAAGAAGATGATGATGATGAAAAAGAGAGATAGAGAGGAGAGAAACGATGCACAACAACTATAGTGATGAAGAAGATGAATAATAGAGAGAGAGAGAGAGGAGAGAGACAGATGTTAATATGGTTTTTTGCGTTTTTATTTCAACTTATTTTTTAAATTTATTTTTTTCTAAATTAATCTCCACACAGTGGAAATCTAATTAAAAAACTATTTTAATTAAATTTTTTATTTTTATTTAATTTTTAATTTTCTTTTCGAATTAATTTCTATTATCTATTTTCAGGTGGATGGTGGTGATCCGATTAAATTTATTTAAAGTTTTTAAATTTTATTTTTAAAGAAAATTAAAAAATAAATTTATTAAGAGATATTTCGTTTTTTAATATTTTTTAAACAGTCAATCATACCTAATGACGGTTAAATCAGTCAATTTACTAGTCAAAGGACGACGTTGAAAAAAAATCAAAAAGTTATATGTACTTATGAATATCAAATTTACAGGTAGATGTGGGTAATTTGCCACAATAAAAATAGTTTTTTTTTTTTTTTTTAATCTTTTTTTCATTTACTATTATTGTTCTACTACATATAAAATATATTATTTGCTTTTAACATATAAACAAGGCGGTGTCCAACTCTCATCTTTCAATTTATTCTTGTTTTGATAACGTGACAGTTAACCAGTGTTCTTGTCTCACTGGACATTATTGTGGTTTGTTTCTCGATTACGCGCCTGTCACAAATTCGGTTCGTGCACTTGCACTCTTTCACTTCCTTCTTTTGTTGCCAAACTTAAAAGACACAGGTGCGTACGTCGCTGGGCCGTATCCTGCAATAACAAGTGTTTTTTCACCTCTATATAGTTATGAGAACCCGGTGCCTTCAAGCATACCTCCTTTTGCTGAAATTATAATGGCACTTATTCTAACTATCGATGAAGATTAGGTTGCTGATGAAATACCAATGACACTTATTCTAACTATCAAGAGAGATTAGGTTGTAAATATGGGAGGAAACACTGATAAAATTCATTCAATTTTAATAAAATTTAATGTCATTTACTGTTTCATAGATGATAACAATAATTAAATACATTTATTTTTTATTTTTTATTTTTAAAGGTTGAAAATTTATTTGAGCAGTATAACCGACCGTATCCAAGTGTCTTCAAGGATGGGGTAGTGAGTATTGGGCTGGTTATCGCAATGAGGTCGGCTCGTTGTGGCAGTCTAAGTTACCTAATAAGTTTATAGCTGGTATTTCAGTGGAAATTCCTGAAGCTTTGGCGGTCTTAAAAGGAGTGGAATGGGCCAGAGAAGTTGGTCCATATATATCTGGTGACTCTTGAATTTGATAAGCTACTACAGTAGGTAGCACTTTTCTATATGAAAACGTACCATATGCTATTGTTGATTTGATTATTTCAAATATTATTAATCAATTGCAGCGTAGTCCGGTCCAAGGTATTATTTGTGTTCCCCGAAGGCATGCTTTGGCTTATGAAGATGAGTTAGGATTTCTTTTCGATTGTCTTTGCTTGTTGGCTTTTATGTTAACGTTTCTTTCTTAAACAAACTGGCTAACAGTTTCAGTTGTGTTGGGAATTTGTTTTGAACATTTGAAAGATCATTGAACAAGAGATATTTTCTGCAAACACAATATTCAATTTATTAATTATTATCAGATCCAAAAGTTTAAGTTGATAGTAAATGATACAATTATAATATTTAAGACTTGAGATTCTGATACGTTAACATGCCCCTTCACGTACAACGTGGACAGATAACAGATGACGGATATATGTTAAACACTTCATATTCTATAACAAGTGCAACAAAATAGATGATAGATAAAAGGGAGAGAGAGAGAGTCTGAACTAAAACTGGATAGGTGTTAAATGCCCCCGACCGTATAACATGCTAAATATCCCCTACCGTATAATATGTATAATAAGATAATAGATAAAAAGTAGAGAGAGAGCTCGAACCAAAAACCTCCAAGCAATTTGATACCATATTAGTTACCATTAGACCTAAAAGCTTAAATTAATAGAAAATAACTCAATTATAGCATTAAAAATTTGAAGTTATGATATATTAATATAACTATTGATTTGATCAATTTTCACTTAATTGAGTGAAAGCTCTAGTTTTAGACTTGGTTAATTAGAGTTGATCACGTAAAAAGAGAAACAAAGTCACATAATAGGGATATGTATGGTGTTATTATTATTATTTTTTTAATTTATTGATAGAATGTTAAAAAGTAAATACTTAATATATCCTCCAAGCGCTTCCCCCTGTTTCTCAAAAAGTTCTTGGAGAAATTTGGTTAGGAAAGGGCCATTTTCTTTGAGAAAACTGCTGATTTTTTTTTTAATTAAAATTTTTATATTAAAACTGGAAAATAGCTATTTTTTTAGATTTTTTATTTTATCAAGCATATTCTTATCCAATTTTTTTTTTTTTTTGTTTTTTTAAGATTTAAAAAAAAAAAAATTGATGTTCAGATTGGACCTAAAAAAATGATCATTTATTAAAAAAAAAAACCCCTTTTTCTTTTTATTTTTTGACTTACAAATATCATATCAGATTACTATTAGGACTAGATTTAAAAACTTGATCTGGATCTCTTCTCATAGAAATTGGGATAGAACTATCTATATAAAGATAGAAAAATTCGCATATTGGTTAGGAAAGAGCTTTCAAACATTAAAAACGCTTTTGGATTTTTTTTACAAATCCTACAAAAGTGTTGGGCTTGCTAGCCCAAGTTATGCAACCCTAAATAATGGAGGGCAAATGAGTCATTCTAAGAATTTTAATGACCTAAATGTTTGGTATAAAAACAAGTTTTTTAGCTCGCGGTGGAGTTGTGTGAGGCAGCCAAGAAAACAAAAGAAAAAGCAAGAGTAGAAAAAAAATTAGGTGGTGTTTGGGACCGTCTTTAAAACGGTTTTTCATTTTTAAAAACTGAAAACAATTGGAAATGTGTTTGACAATGGTTTTCAAAAACAAGTTTTTAGAAATAAAATAAATGTTTTCAAAACTGATAACGGGAAAGTGGAAAACGATTTTTTTTTTCTGTTTTCGATCATTTTAAAAAACGAATTGTTTAAAAAAAATGAAAACAAAAAAAAAAACACAAAAACAATCACAAGAAGATGACGAAGAAGACAAGCAGAGCAATCAGAACCAAATCGAAACAACCACAAAAACCCAACCCAACCGGAGGCGACATTGATCTGGTTCAACCATAAAAATGCAACCAGAACCAGATTGGAACCTGCAAAGAGGACGACAGAAGCAACGAGAGAGCAGTGGATGAGAGAGAGACTGATTATGGAAGATGAAAGAGAGAGCAGTAGGGTGATAGAGAGATTACCGGATAGTGATGGAGGTGAGAGAGAGAGAATCGGTGATGGAGGTGAGAGGGAGAGCAGTGGCCTGTGTGAGAAAATGAGAGAGGCAATGGGCTGTGTGTAGAGAGAGATCAGTGAGGTGAGAAAAAAAAAAATCTTTTATATTATTATTATTATTTAAAATAAAATCTTTTATTATTTTTAATTTTTCAAAATGATATCAGACAATTTTTTTTTCATTTTCATTTTCATTTTCGAATATTATTTTTAAAAACATTATTTTAAAAATATATTTTTTATTTTTAAAAACACTTTTCAAAAACATCATTTAAAAAATATATCTAAATACATCCTTAGTTTTCATTTTTTATTTTCACAGTACCAACAATGCCCTTGCTGATATTTTAGTGACTTTATTAAAAAAATTAAAATGAGCCCATATATTCATGGAAATAATTTTTAAAAATTATATATATAACATTTTTATAATCAGTACCTCATAACGTTAAAAATTTAGGACGAATCAATCAAATTCATTCATTGTATTTGAATTAAATAAGAGAGAGAATTTATTTTAGGAGAAAGAATGTAATAAATGAATTTGATTGGTTCATCCTATTTTTTTAAAGTTAGAAGATATTGGTTATAAAAGTACTATATATATAACATATTTTATCATGTTTATGATATGTACATAATAATTTCATTAACAAAATTAAAAAAATGATATCATAAGATAAATATATTCATATAAGATAAATACATTTATATACAAAAGAACAATAATTTAGAGTTCGATTTTCGTTTTGATCGCCGAAAATGAAAGAGAGAGAGAAGTAGAGTAAGGTTGAAAATGACCGGTCAAGAAAAATGATTAGTAAGGAGAAAAGTTTAAATTGCATGGTATGTACTCATAAGCCATTTAAAATCTGCCATGTGGTATTTATATTAAGTACCAATCGCATGAACGACTCGCGAGGGGAGATGTGCGTCGGGTGCATGGCTGTTTTAGAAATATGAGCGGGGGTATTTAGACCTGCTCACCAGAAAAAAAAAAGCCCATTATTGCAGATATAATGGAACTAGTTGAACACATAGGAGCGACTGGGCACAAACAAGAACAGCTTTTCAAATTGTCTCAGTCGCAGTAGGAAGAAGAAAGAGAGAAATAAAAAGCACGAAAACATGCGGAGACATATAGCCAACAGGTTCAGTACACACTCTTCCATGGCATCCCGATGGACCCGCATCACAGGTGCTCATCAGCTTTACATATATATTATTTTCAATTTCTTACATGAAACTGATGTTACAGTATCCTTTCTCCTACTCTCTGAGTTGATTACATTTTTATGGCTGGAACTAAGATACTTATTAGACAGTATGGGTTGATTATGTAACTTCCCTGCTCTTGCAGATCATCAAGAGGTCTGTCGTGTTCTTAATTCCTGCAAGTCCTCCTTTGATCTTAGGATTGTAATCGAAACCCACACAATGATCGTTAAACGTGGTTATGGGACTTACCCTTCTATTGTGGCTTCTCTGATATCAGCTTATAAGCACTGTGATCAACTCAGCCTTGCTTATCGGTTTCTAGATCAAGTTTTCTGTTGGAATTTTGGTTTGGTCACTTTTAACATGATTATTGAAAAATTAATGAGGCTCGGAGAATATGGTATTGCCAAAAAGGTATTTTCTAAAATGCCAGCCCAAGATGTGGTTTCTTGGAACTCAATGATTGGAGGTTATGTTAGAAATGCACGGTTCGAGGAAGCTTTTATATTGTTCTGGGAGATGCTTAGGTTAAATGTTGAACCGGATAAGTTTACTTTTGCATCCGTTACTGCTGGGTGTGCGCGGCTTGGTGCTCTTTATCATGCACTTTGGGTGCATAATTTGATGATTGAGAAAAGAATTGAACTAAATTATATACTGAGTTCAGCACTGATAGACATGTACTCAAAATGTGGTAGAATTCAAGCAGCAAAGGAGGTTTTCGATAGTGTCCAACGAGATGATGTCTCTGTTTGGAATGCAATGATAAGTGGATTAGCAGTACATGGACTTGCTACAGATGCAATTGCGATATTCTTGAAGATGGAGATGGAAAATGTGTTGCCTGATTCTATAACTTTTCTCGGACTCTTAACAGCATGTACTCATTGTGGTATGGTTGAAGAGGGTCGCAAGTACTTTGATCATATGACCTGTCGTTACTTGATTAAGCCACAACTTGAGCATTATGGAGCTATGGTTGATCTCCTAGGTCGAGCTGGACATGTTGAGGAGGCTTACAGCATAATTACTTTGATGAAAATGGAGCCAGATGTTGTTATTTGGAGGGCGCTTCTTAGTGCTTGTAGAACTTACAAAAAGCCAGAACTGGGTGAAACTGCCATTGCAAATATATCACGTCTCAAGGGTGGGGATTATGTTTTGCTGTCAAATATGTATTGCTCTCTAGAGAGATGGGATAGTGCACAGAGAGTTAGAGAATTAATGCAAAAGAAAGGAGTTCACAAAATCACGGAAAGAGTTGGTTGGAGTTGGGAGGCGTCATTCACCAGTTTAAGGCTGGTGATAGGTCTCATCCTGAAATGCAATCAATAAACAAGGTCTTAGGAGGTTTGATCCAACAAACTAAGTTGGAGGGATTTCTGCCTGCAACAGATTTGGTTTTGATGGATGTGTCGGAAGAAGAAAAGGAAGGAAACTTGTATCATCACAGTGAAAAGTTGGCTTTGGCCTATGGAATTCTAAAGACAAGCCCAGGCACAGAAATCAGAGTTTCAAAAAACCTCCGGATCTGTCCTGACTGCCACAGTTGGATAAAAATGATTTCGAGACTGTTAAGCAGAGTGATTATTGTCAGGGATCGATTCCGTTTTCATCGGTTTCAAGGTGGCTTATGTTCTTGTGGAGACTATTGGTAATCAAGTGTGCAGATATTTGGAAACAATTAGCTATAGTGGAACTCTGTTTCTAAAACATTTTTGGAATGTATGTGGACAGATCTTATGAACATTGCTTCCACTCACATTCCTGTGAGTAACTTATTGAGTACTTTCGGAGCCTGATAGCCAAAACTATTGTCCCTGAACATACATACAAACACATGTGCACTGACTCTCTGGTCAGGATGGAGTTGAGAAATACTGAAGCTTAATTTTGGATGTTCCTCTAGACAGGCTAACAGTGGATTTGTTTGTTTCCCAAAGTAGTTAAGGTGCTGTACCTTCTATCATTGGTGGTGAAGCATTTCATCATAGCCACGCTTGCTCCCATCCCTCCTTATATGCCAAGAATGATATTGTATCATATATTTTAATAATGTGATTCTTTTGGATCATTACTTGGTAACATACATGCATTGTTTATGAATAACTTGTTGCCTATGGTAAAGATCCAGCTTGTTCTGTATTTGTTCCATTCTAGTTGGCTTGCAGTTAAAAGGCAGGAGTATTAGAAGCTAGAAACTCTTAGAGGGATATTTATATTACAAGGTTGATCATACTGTATAGACACCTGATAAACATTTTCATACTAGAGGCAAGTTCATTGGAGTAGTAGTTACTGAAACTAAGCATATGCATTTGCAGCTCAAGTACTAACAGTTGACATTATCATCAGGTGTAGCAAAGAACTTGGGCAACGTGGTCAAGTAAATTTTCAGCTAGAGGGAGAAATTTTAGTCAGTTTGCTTATACTGGAAATAGTCTTATGCATGTGTCCATACAGCTCAATAGCACTATGAGAATTGAGGATAGCATAGATGCTTGAGCACTTGAAAAAATGATTTGTCTGTGGCCATAATCAATCGGGAGATGTGGCTTATGCGGAATGGTGATGCTGTTCAACTGAACAACTGACTTGGAATAGACAACAAAAGATGATCATTGCAGGTAGCCTCTTTGATAACCTTGAGTTCAGTTTTTTCATTATAGAAGTCACAAATTAGATCATTAGTGTGCAACATTTCTAGTTTCTTGTAAAAAATTTTAAGATCTCGTATGGTGAAAAATAAGTTGCTGTATTGGTGGCTGGAATCTGCACCTTCTCGGACTGCTTTTCAGGAAATTAATTGGCATATGCAGTAACAAGCCTTAATGATCTTATTACTCATTTAGTTTCAAGTATAATCTGTTATGCAAATATGTCCTATTGTTTGTTTGACTATCTCCTGCCCCGTTGGATTAATTTGTGTTCTTTGTAGTACATGGAATTAGGAGTTAAAATTTTAATTTTTAACATGCAAATGTTTTGATATGTGTTTTGTTCCCAACCAAATGTCGAAACTGCAAATCCCCCTACTCCAAAGGCATTATTATGATGAGCATACATTCGATGACCCCAATATGCTGTATATTAATTCTATGATTAAGATTGTTTAAAAGAGTAACTCGTGACAATTTTCAAACCGCAAATCATCCTGCTTCAAAGGCAATCTTCATGTCTGTAAGCATGAGTTCATTTATGTTTCATATCTAGCTATACTCCGTTAATCCTGGATTGGCATCTAAGAAACTCGGTATGCACTTGAACTTTCTTCTAGGTATCCAAAATCAAAGACATACATTCTGTTTTTCATATGGTAACATGGCAGACGGGTCCATGCCCAACAACGAATTACATTTTGCATATTACTTATTGAAAATATTCTTGAAACAGATTTTTCATCTTATTATTCATACTAATCAGTAGAAGCTTTATCATATCTATGAAAACAACCTTCCCTTAAACGTAGAACTTGAAAAATATCTCTAGAATTTAAACAAAAGATTAGGATAACTCTAAGAGTTTCTAATCTCTAGGATAGTAAATTATCCCAGTAACTCATAATTCAACACAACCCCCACCCTCCCACCCACTCCCCACCACACCCACCCCCCCCTCCTTCCCCTTCCTTCCCCGTGCCCCACTCTTTCCCCTCTTCCCCCTCAAGATGGGTGATAGATGTCTGTCATTCCCAGCTTGGTACACATATTATCAAATTCTATTCTAACTAAAGGTTTTATGAGAATGTCGGCTGTTTGAGAAACAATAGGAACATAGGCCAAGTCAAAACTGTTTTTTTTTTTTTTTTTAATGTTTTCTTTAATGAAGTGTCTGTCAATTTCTACGCACTTTGTTCAATCATGCAACACTGGGTTCTTTGCAATTTTTATGGTTGATTGGTTGTCACAAAACAGTCATAAGACACCTTCTATGGGTACTTTTAGTTCAGTTAGTACCCTCCTTAACCAAACTCCTTCACAAATTTCATGTGCCATAGCTCGGAACTCAACTTCTGTACTACTTCTAGTCACTACTGACTGTTTTTTGCTTCTCTAAGTGACTAAATTACCCTATACAAAACTGTAGTAACCAAATGTAGAACTCTCGTCTGTAATTAAACTTGTCCAGTCTGCATCCGCAAAGATTTTTATGCTTCTGCTTTTGTGTGTGTGTGTGTGTGTGTTTTTTTTTTTTTTTTTTTTTTTTCTGAAAAACAGTCCCTTACCTGGTGTGAATTTCAGGTATCTCAAGATTCTGACCACTGCTTGCATGTATTCTTCTGTGGGTTTATTCATGAATTGACTCACAGTACTTATAGGGAATCCTATGGCCAATCTTGCGTGTGAAAGGTAGATTAGTTTCCCAACTAATCTCTGATACTTTTCTTTATCAATTGGGGGACTGCCTTCAAGCTGTTCTAACTTAACCGTATAGTCCATAAGCATTTCAACTAGTTTGCAATCACTCATTCTTATCTCCTTTAGAAGATCAAGAATGTATTTGCATTGAGAAACAATTATTCCCTTATTTGACCGTGCCATTTCTATGCCAAGGAAGTACTTCAAATTCCCTTGCTAAGAATTGTTTTAGCTGTTGAATCTCCTCTTCACGATTTTTGGTAAAAATTATATCGTTTAAATAGACAGTAAGAACTGTCAACCCCCTATTTAATCCATATTTAACAAATATTGTATGGTTCGAGTGACATTGTGTAAAGCCATTTTGTTTCACAGCCCTTGTAAACTGCTTAAACCATGCACGTGGGGATTGTTTTAATCAATATAAGGACTTCTAAAGTCTGCATACTAGCCTTTTGTTATTTGCATTTGCTGAATCGGTGGGATACCCATATACACTTCCTCCTCTAACTTTCCATTCAAGAAAGTGTTCTAGACGTCCAACTGGTGAAGTTTCCAATCTAAGTTAGCCACTATAGATGATAAAACCGGGACTATATTAAGTTTTGCTACTGGTGCGGAGGTTTCTTCGTAGTCATTCCTATATTACTGAGTGAAACGCTTAACTACCAATCTCACCTTAAATCTATTGACACTGCCATCAGTTTTGTACTTTATTGTGAATACCCATTTACTACTGATTGGATGCTTTCCTTTGGACAATTCTGTTATCTCTCATGTCTTATTTTTCTCAAGAGCTCTAACTTCCTCATCTACTGTTGCTTTCCATTTTGGAACCTATAGTGCTTCTTTTATGCTTCTAGGAACTTAAGTTTTCATTATGTTGGTTGAGAATGCTCGAAACAAAGGTGAAAGACCATCATAAGACATATACTTACAAATAGGATATAGAGGTTGGTTTTTGCACTCTTTTACCCCTTTTCTAAAGGCAATTGGCAACTCACTGTCATCCTCAGTAGTATCTGAAATAAGGTTGTCACTTTATTTTGTTTTCGTTGTATTTTCGCCCGAGTCTATGCTGCTTTTTTGGATTGTTTTGCCCAGTTCAGATTTTTAGTATTGCTGGACTTATAGTGGGACTTTAGGCTGCTCCTGATTTTTTCGTTTTCTAATGTATTCAATCAACTCTTTTTCAGTTGTAATACATCTTTGACTAGGACTTAGCTCATGAGTTTTATCTAGGCTATTGGAAATCCTATCTTTGGCAGAAGTGTGTTCACTATGAATAGATGTGTTTTTAGGATATAATTCAAGACTAGAAGAAATCTTATCAGAATTCTCTACAAGATTATCCTAAAAAGATAGAAGTTTGGTCTTAGAAGGAGACATAGACACATCTATTATAGGATCAGATTGATTCTTAAATAAATCAACTAATTCATAACAAGGCTTATCAAAACTTTCCTAATGATCACTAGACAATGACTCTTCTCCTACTTTATCTTTGAAAAATGGTTTTGTTTCCTAAAAGGTAACATCTTTTGAAATGTAAAATTTCTTTGTAGCAAGTAAATAAAATTTATAGACTTTTTGTGTTGGTAAGTAACCAACAAGGAGACATTTTATGAACTTTGGATCAAGTTTGCTTCTAGGTATTTGATTAGTATGAACAAAGGTGGTGCATTCGAAAACCTTAATAGGAAGGTTTGAAATCAGTTTATTATTTGGATAACTTTATAAAAGAACATCACATGGAGTTTTAAAATCTAAGACTCTTGATGAAAGTTTATTGATTAAATAGGTTGATGTTAGAATAGTTTCTCTCAAAAAATATTTAGGAACATTACAAGTTAACATGAGAGACCTTGCTACTTTCAAGATATGTTTATTTTTCCTTTTTGAGATCCCATTTTGTTGAGGGGTTTCAAAGCAGGAACTTTGATGGACAATACTTTCTTATAGCGAAAAATTAATTAGGTTTTTATTGAAAAACTCCTTGCCATTATCAGTTCTAAAGATTTTAATTTTCGTGTCAAACTGATTTTCTATCATTTTAACAAAGTTTTTGAAAATTTGATGCACCTTTGATTTTTTTTTCATTAAAAATACCCAAGCGAGTCTAGTGTGGTCACTAATAAGGGGGATAAATCATTTTGCTTCAGTAACATTTAGAACCTAGAAGGACCCCATACATCACTATATATCAAGGTAAAAGGATGAGAATGTTTATAGTCTTGTATAGAATAAGTTTGACGATTTTGTTTCAATAAGAAACACACTTCAGACTGGAAGGATTGAGAACTTTTATTCCTAAACAAAGCTGGAAATTGTTTTTCCATGTACATAAAATTAAGATGCCCTAATCTATAATGCCACAGGAAAACATCATTATCTTTATTGAAACTAACAACTTTATTTGACAAACTAGATGAGCTAACAGTAGATTCATTCCTAATTGAAAAAGAGTGCTTGCTAGAATTGGGTTCAACTTGAAGCAAGTAGACTCTTGCGTGCAAATCAGCATTGCCAATTATCCTCCCCTAGTTTCAGTCCTAAAATATACATTGATTTGAGGTAAATTTAGCAACAAAATTTAAATCATTTGCTAATTTACTTATTGACAACAGATTACAATCTAGACTAGACACTAATAGAACATTTTTCAATGTAATACTCGATGAGACTACTATAGAACCTATCCTAGCAACCTTCGACAAGGAACCATAAGTGATCTTGACTGATGCACTGCTATGGTTTGGAACAAAATCAACAAATAATGACTTATCTTCGGTCATATAATTGGAGGCTCCTAAATTCATTATCCGAGATCTTTGTAAACTTTTCTTTGCATTTAAAGTAATTAGAAAGTTACCTTTTTGGGCCACAGGCCTAGTTCCAATCACCATCTGTTGAGAAGACTGTTGAGAGAACAATCGCTGCAAAAGATTCATCTGTTCCTTGCTGAACAGATTCTGTTCTGCTGCTGGTTACTATTAGCTCTGGTTACTAGGTTTCCTTGACTCTCCCTGCTGTATTTTCCTTTTCAATTTGTTGGTTTTCCTACCAATTTCTAGCAGGTTTCTTTGAGATGACCAAACCTATTGCAATGATAGCACCAAGGTCTACCCTGCCTTGGTCAATTTTCAGCTGAGACAGATTGAGTAGTGTTGTGAATTGCAAGTGCAGAACTGTTATTTCCTTGATTTTCAATCTTGATTTCAGTACTAGTACTCCCCATCATAATTCTTTTCTGGCTTTCCTTCGTTCTTACCGCAGAAAACACCTTTTGGATGTCTAGTAGTGGCTTGATTATAAGAATTCTGCCTCTTACTTCGTTAAGTTGAGGATTCAGCCCAAGTAAGAACATAAAAACCCTTTTCTGCTCAATAATCTCCTTACTAAGATTGTTGTTGTTTGTAGTATCCCGCTTGTGCTTTTCAAACAGATCAAGTTGTTGCCATAATCGAGTTAGTTTGCTGAAACATTGAGTGAAGTTCATCTCCACTTGTTGCAGTATGCAAAGATTGCTTTCTACTCCAAATAACTCAGCTACATTATCACTATTGGAATATTGTCGCTTAGTTGCATCCTAGATCTGTTTTGCGGTTTTTTACAAGAGAAAATTCTCACCAATATCATTCATCATTGAGTTGAGAAGCAAGACATAACCATGCTACTTTCTATCTTCCATTGCTTGTACTTTGGATCGTTTTCTACTGGAGCTTAAATGGTTCCTGTAATGTAATCATCCTTCCATTTTCCACAAATAAAAATGGACACAGATTGTGACCACTGCATGTAGTTATGACCATTCAGTTTGTGACCAGTAATGAGCATATGAGAGATGTTTTCATTGTTTCCATTACTAGAACCATCATTGTAATTCTGAGCAGATAAATCAGTGTCGAAGGATGACGATATTGGACTGGTAGGAGGAGCACTAGGCATAGCCATTATAAATTTGGTTATAAAGATTTCTTAGGGTTCAGAGTAAACCTGCTCTGATACCATGAAAATATTCTTGAAACAGATTTTTCATCTTATTAATCATACTAATGAGTACAAGCTTTATAATATCTACGAAAACAACATTCCCTTAAACTTAGGACTAGAAAAAATATATCTAGAATTTAAACAAAAGATTAGGATAATTTTAAGAGTTTTTAATCTCTTTATTTAAATTAGTACTGCCTTAAGGACAGTAAATTATCCTAGTAACTCATAATTCAACACTTCTATTGTTTCTCGTCTTAGATTCATTTAGCTATTATGACTGACAATGCAAGAAAAGATTTAATTCGTTTGTAACTATTGGCCTCATCAGGTCTCGTCGATTGGAATCAGTGGCAGTTGGCCTCCATATATTTCAGGGATCTGGCTCTCGTCAATCTCTTCCATTAGAGTTGATTTTAGCTTTTGATCTTCTACAAATGCTATCTGCAAGAATTCCATCCAAAACATTTGAACTTCATTATTATACATACTGGAACACCTATAATAAGTAAGACCTAAGATATATTTATTGCGTCCGAAAATCAAGAGAAACCGATTAGAAGATAAATGTCACAATTTTGTTATAATAAGTTCTTACCTTCTTCTTAGTATTGTTGTCTATGAAATTGTAAACAATTTTCCATATTGTCATAAATATGTATGGCGCATGGACGATTAACAACTTCCCAAGTCTTTCTGGATAGTAGTCCTGTCATTTTCAGTGAAGAAATCGAGCCAAATTGAAGTCAAACATAGAACAAAATGAAGTATATACACACAGCGAAGCACTGAACCTGCAAAATGGATAGAGCTCCGATATATGCTCGGAGATCACTGTTTGAATATCCCCAGCCTTGAAGATCTCCAATCACCACAAACTTCTCTTGTCCTGGTGGCATCTTTTCACATAACTTGTCAAGAGTATACACTGCAAAACCTGTAGAATCAAGCGATTCAACTTCATATACATTCACATAACTTGTTACAAATACAGAAGATGAAGTGCATTTTTTATTGTCACATTCAGAGTTTCGATTATAAATTACATGTATGGAATGATAGCATTAAACAACACAGAGATGCAGTTATCCAAGACATTAAAATCCATTATACCAAAAGTTTTGGTCCAAAACTGCTATAGTTCATTGAATTGAAATTCAATGGTTCAAAACAGCGACTCTTGTTTTTTCTCTTAAAAAAGAAATCTTATGAGTTCTGTCATAATTATATAATAACTTGTTTAAACTAATATAATAGCAAAATCCATGAATTGGGAGTTTAAAACGCATCCTCATGCTATATCGAAAATTGACATGTTTCAAAGTTAGTAACAACGTACGTTTGAATTCTTCTGGACCTTGTTTATTTTGAAAATGTCTACCCCCAAAAAGAACACCAATAGGTCGACCTTTCTTATCGAATCCTTGAAGAAACATCTTGTTCTGTGCAATTTCGTTTGGGAGCTCAGAAGGAGAAAAGGAACCATTTGGAACGAAGGATCGTCTCCATTTGAGGTACTTGAGGAACATGGTAGAACCTTTCTCTATATCCAAATCACGAGCACGTAGAAATCTTCTAAGCATCAGATCATCAACTTCCTGCACACCAAAATCATGCACAATATTCCCATAATTTCACTAATTAACCTGGTTAAGTCAAAAGAAATTTTTGTCAAAATTATAACTACCTAACTAACAAATAGAATGCTCATCAGAAACTTGTTTGGAAAAACAATGCAAAGCAACCTGTAAACGACACTAACACCTTGTGTCATAATAGAACGTATGTTACCCAAATGTAATTATTAATATGTAGTTTAGGATGACTAGATAACAACTCCTACCAAGAGTTTGGAGAAACAACAACCCTACCCTGTGTTATAAATGTAGAACAATGGTGTGACCGAACCTTTGATCTCTTAGGGTGAGAAGAGGTACTCAACTTATACTCTTATTAAGTAGTGTGTATTCTCGCAAATGTGTTTTGACCACTTGATAAATTAACTTTGTTAAAATTATTTATAGTTATTTTATGATAATCCAATAATAATATAATGTGTTTAAAAAAATAAAATTACATTCATTTGAAATAATTTAATTAAAATAACCATATTTTGTTAAAATTATTTAAATTAATATTATTTTATTACCAAGTGATTTATAGTAATATTAATTTATTACTAAGTGATTTATAACAATTTTATTTTATCATAAAATGTTTTGTAATGCCCTCATCACATTTAAAATAATATAAATATATATATTTCTTAATTTAAAAACATAATTTAATTTAGTCACATCCAATTAAATCCCATGGTACTATTAATTAATAAAGGAGTCATTGATTCCAATAAAAAAAAAAAAAACCATTTACCAAATGAAGTCGTAAAACTATGTTTGATATACGAGATTGAAATAAAATAAATTGGATTTGATTTGATTAAAAAATTAATGTCTCATATTCAATAGAATTTAGGATTGAATTAAAATTATACCATATTATATTTATTATAGATTGAGATTGAATTGAAATAATATTAATTTAAATATTTTATAATATATTTAAAATTAATTTTTAAAAAATTCTTATTTATTTATTTTTTTAAAGTGGAGATCCACGAGATTGGATCTAGATGGATGAACGATAGAAATCTAATCTGGTGGATCTCCATGGTCTTCAACATCATCAACCACACATTTCATCAATATCATTAACAATCTAGTTCATCAACATTATCATCTCCCACCACAACATCACCAACAATAGCAACATCCATTAACAACATCAAAACATAAACTAAAATGAAAAACATTAGAATAGGGGGACATGAACCTAGAACGATCGTTCTAGGTTCATCGAATCCAGAACCTAAACTCAAAAAAAGAATTAAAAAAAAAAAGGAGAGAAGGTAGAGAGTGTTGCTGGTTCCATGGAAGTGTGATGAGAGAAGGAGGGAAGGTGAGAGAAGAGGAGGGATAGGTGGAGGTGTGCGAGAAGAGAATGAAAACGAGGAATGAAAAATTTCGTTCCTATAGAAACCTATCATTTTGGTTGGGAATGTGGATTTCCAAATGATTGGAAGTTGAGAGAGGTTAGGATATATTGGATCTTAAACTCATTGTTCCCCAGTTGCTCTTTAAACACAACATTTCAGAGTCTGAGACATTTTGAATCTCAAATCTACTCTCATTCCGGTATGCCAAACATGCTGTAAGAGTTTAGTAAAGAAATGAGTTTAATTCTAAGACACGAGATGCTATCAGAAATATGAGAGAAGAACTTCTTGGACGAATTCACACTACCAGTCGGGTCGGCGGCAACATGATTGGGCAAGTCTAGTGTAACTGTACCCATCCCACACACGAATTTTACATAAATATTTGTTTTATTTTATAAATTTGTCAGAATACATGTTTTCTATCTTGAAAGAGGAGATATCAACTTCTTGTTTATTAAATTCTTAAATGCATTATTCATCAAAATATATAAAGTTAAAAATTTATCTAAATGAAAGGAAATAATTAGATTGGAGTAATAAATCAAAGGTTGAGATTTGATTATTGAGAGTACTGGATCAAAGTCATCAGACCGAGTCTAAGATTGGAGGAACTCATCAACTCAAAAGAGAGAGAGAGAGAGACAGTGCAACAACAATTAATGGCAAACAATCAATGAAATACTTAAAAGTGTCATGAAAACATTGCAAATATAGGGTGTGAATGATGATATTGAAACCAGGTTTTGCACAGAGAATGTGGGGAAAAAAAAAAAAAAAACAAAGAAACATAAAAAGACAAACAATTTTAACTCCTCCGAAACATCATAAACCCCAAAGTCATCCAAAGAACAGAAAAAATTAAAGAGCTGAAGACAAACCTTGGAAGAAGGATCCTGTCTCTCCACAAGGGCTCTCATGAGACGTAGTTTGTTCTGCTCCTTTTCATTTTTATCCATTGTTTCTTCTGCGTGTCTGCAATCTCTCATTTTATGATCATCAGTTTCAGTAATGGACATCATGACCCCTCAACCAACCCTGTTCTCTCTCTGCTTACTCCTCACTGAATATTTCTCAACAGTGTTTTTATATTATCTGTTAAGCATAAAAGAAACAACGAGTACCCAGGTGAATTTGATAAAAAGCACGAACTCACCGGAGATGTAGTTTACAATAATAAATTATGGGATTCGTTATAACTCTTTTCATTTAATAAAATTTCGTTTCTGCCCCTTAGATTTTTAGACCGTAATATTATGGACCGAAAAATAAGTCTGAGTACTGAGACTTAGATTTTGTACTGAGACGTCAGCCTTTTTTTTTAAGCGAAACTTTATTGCTTTATATGTTAGGATTTTTATATTTCTTATTATGAACTTGCATATTAAATGACAATTATATCATATGTTATCTTATTTAATAGGATTAAAGAAGTGATCTATTAATTAGATTCTAGATATTTTCATTGGGTATAAGCTTTAGTGTATAAAAACTCATTACTAATTAATTAGAGTTAATAGGATCTTAATTTGAGTTAGTCTATAAAAGATATTATAACAGTTATGGTCTGCAAGTCAAATTAACATACGTACAATTTTGCTCTCCTTATCCTTCCCCGTTCAAGAAAAAAATTATAAAACTTATTAAGAAGATTTGACTGTGGAAGATTCAATCATTTTCAAGTTTATCAATATAAATTCAATTATGTATTCTCTATAATAATTATTAATGATTTAATATAAGTTTCTGAATTTTAGTGTCAGTTTTCGCCTATTAAAATTATATCCAACAAATGTTATCAGAGCTAACTTATGTTGAATCATTAATAAATTTTTCTTATTCTTCATTTATTTATTGTTGTTGTAATGGAAGCATAGAGAACTATTAATTGTGGTGCCTTTCATGTTTTTATGATAGTTTATGATGAAGAAAAATTAGTTGTGATGTATTATGATGAGTAATTTTAGAAAATAATTGAAGAATAAATACTTAATTCTAAACTATATAAGTTGGGGAAGGATCGGAGGACACAAGTTTTGACACAAATTTTGATATGATTTGTTGACCATTGGATGAGGAGGGTTTTAATGGTTTAGATTTACTCACACCACTACATACAACTCCATTTTATACTCTACATAAATGTTTTTTCTCCTCTCTCTCTTTATTATTACACTATCTCTCATCCCTTCCATTAATATTAAAATCCCAATATTTAAATTATTTATTTTTCACCCAATCCAATTATATTTAAAAACCCATCAAGAAAATAAAAAAAAAAAGCTGCAATTGTTTTTTTTTTTTTTTAACTTGATAAATTTATTATTTAAATGATTATTTATTTTTTAAAATAGTTTAAATCAAGCAATCTTTAGTAAGAAATTTTTCACTACCACTAAAAAAAAAAAAAAAAAAATCTTATTTCAAAAACAATTTCTAATCAAAATAAGTAAAATAGATTTTGTTACAAAAACACAAAACACTTAACCAAGAAGATATGCCATTGAGACGACCTATTAGAGAAAGGAGAAGTGTGATTTTGGATGATTACGTCATTTTTTTCCAAGAACATGAGGTTGATAGAGGTTGACATAGGAGTGATGGAAGATGATCCAATCAACTTTCATCAAGCCAAAAAAAGTTCTAATTTTGAAAAGTGAATTGACGCCATGAATAATGAGATGGAATTCATGAAAGATAATGACGTTTGGGATCTCATTGAATTGCCTAAAGGTACAAAACCCATTGGGTACAAATAGATATTTAAGACCAAAAAAGATTCAAATGGTAATGTTTAGAGACATAAATCTCATATAGTTGCTAAGGGTTTTACTTAAAATGAAGACATTGATTACAAAGAGACTAGTTTCAATGAAAGACTCTTTCAGGATCATAATGACACTTGTGGCTCATTTTGATTTGAAGCTACATTAGATGGATGTAAAGACTGCGTTTCTTAATGGTGACATTGACGAAATAATATATATGATACAACCAGAAAACTTTGTAATCGGTGACCCAAATAAATGGTCTGTAAACTAAAGAAATCCATCTATGATCTTAAATAGGCTTCTTGTTAATGGTATCATAAATTTCATCAAGATATTATCTTGTATGGGTTTGAGGAAAGAAGATTGAAGATTATGTACACCATAAGTTATGTAGGAGTAAGTATATATTTATGGTGTTATATGTCGATGACATACTAATTGCTAGTAACGATATAAACTTATTGCGCGAAACCAAGAATTTTTTACAAAGAATTTTGAGATGAAATATCTTGGGGATGCCTCTTTTGTATTAGATATATAGATACATTAAGATTGCTCTCGAGGTATCCTTGAGTTATCATAAAAGAGCTACATCGAAAGAGTCTTTGATAGATTCAACATAAAAGGTTGTGCACCAGGAGACACCTCTGTTGCTAAAGGAGATAAATTCAGTCTCAGTTTGTGCTCTAAGAATGAGTTGGAATGGAAAGAAATGTAAAATATTCCTTATGCGTCAGTTGTAGGAAGTCTAATGTATACTTAAGTATGCACGCGTCCGAACATTGCATTCATAGTGGGAATATTGGACAGATATTTAAGTAACCTAGGGATGGATCATTAGAAAGTAGTCAAATGAGTAATGCGTTATTTGCAGAGAACAAAAAATCACATGCTCACTTATCAGAGATAAGATCATTTAGAGATTATTGGATATTCTGATTCCGATTTTATTGGATGCCAAGACAGTAAAAGATCCACATCTGACTATATTTACCTACTAGCCAAGGACCTATTTCCTATAAGAGTACTGAGCAGACACTCATAGCTTTTTCCATTATGACAGCTGAGTTCATAACTTGTTATGTAGCATCTAATCATGGGATATGACTACGAAATTTTGTTACGGGGCTACAAGTTGTGGATTATATTGAAAGATTATTAAAGATATATTGTGACAATAATTCGGTTGTGCTTTATTCCAACAACAATAGAAGCTTTATGAAGTCAAAAGACATAAATATAAAGTCATCATGTGGCTATAGAACATATCGAAACAAACTCCATGATTATAGATCCACTTACTAAAGGATTACCACCTAAGGTCTTTCATGAGCACACTGCTCATATGGGTGTTGTTTTGGTTGATGATGTGCATGTTTAGTGGGAGTTAGTAGTTTGATGTTCTTTGTTTTAGACATGTTTTATATTTATTTTTGGTAGAATAAAGTATATGATTCATTTATAAATTCTAAATGTTATTTGCGTTTGATCTCACTGAAGATTAAAGTAGAACTGATTGGAAATAAGCATGTTTAAGATCATATTGCATGTAATTTCCATGCTATGCATCCATACTGTATCTATGTTATTGAATATATTGGTATGGTTACCATTAATGGGTCTAGTTACAAATATATGTAACAATGGTTGTTTTGATCCGATGCTAATATACTAGATAGACCAGATTGTAAATAAGGGGATATTTCAAAACGGATAGCTTTTCAATGCACACTTAAGACTATAGATAATATAATTGTTTTAAGAAACATATGTAGCTCAAGTAGGAGATATTGTTGAGATTTTTATATTTCTTATTATGAGCTTACATATTAAATGATAATTATATTATATCCTATCTTATTTAATCAGACTAGATAAGTGATATATTAATTGAGCTCTAAAAATATTCATTGGGTATAAACTTTAGTGTGTAGAAACTCATTATTAATTAATTAGGGTTAATGATAACCTAATTTGAGTTAGTGTATAAAGAATATTATAAATATTATTATAAAGATTATGATCCCAAGCCAAATTAACATACGTACAATTTTTGCTCTCGCTCTCATTCTCCTTTTCCATTCAATAAAAAAACTATAGAATATATTAAAGTGATTTGACTATGGAAGACTCAGTTCTTCTTGAGTTTATTAATATGGATTTAAGTATGCCTTATCTGTAATAATTATTAATGATTTAATATGAGTTTCTTAATTTTGGTATAAGTTTACGTCTATTAAATTTATATCCAACATTGTCTACAATATATATCATCCTCTTGTTATACTGTTGTCCGACGACTTGGATTCCAATCTGGTCACTTTCAGGCGAGTAGTTCGAGAACTGGATATATATCTCTTTCATATTAGTTGATGGTTGACAAAGTAGAGAGGAAATTGGTGTATACCAATATCAGTTATTCATTTTAGACCCTCCATCCGCCTATGCTTAGGTGGTAATGACTTATTATTTACCATTGGATGCTAAAATCTAATCTAAGCGACCCAAAAAAAAAAAAAAAAAAGGCTAAGATAAACACCGATTAAGATAAATACTAGTCGGTGCACCTGGAAGCTCAGCTCGAAGTAATGATTTTCGCTCAAAGTATTTTGGAGGTGATTCTTATGCCCTTTTTTTAATTATCCTAACTACTATAAGTTTTTGAATTGAAGAGAGAATATGGAATTCAAATTAATAATTTCATTAATATGAATGTGAGAGAATTATTATTATTGGAGCACTCCAACTTTATTACGTTAAAAAATATATATTTAACCAATAAAACTACGAATGATATTTATAATTAGATAAATCTATTTAGCATGAGGTAAGGGATGGTAAATATTAAATTTATTAGAAACTGTTCCAAAAATTTTGAAATTCATGCCGAATATATATTTTTAAATTCAGAGTATGTATTAACAGTTTAATTAAATTAAAAAGGGAAATAATGGATATTTAATATTTGTTATTTTTTTGTTATTTAATGTAATTTGCTATCTAATAAAGAGAGTTTCATACTTCAAAAAAAAAAAAAAGGTTCCTACCATTTGCTTACTTCCCTGTCCAGCTATTCATTATGTTGGCATTGATAGAGCCAACACATCTTAAATTATAGAAGATAATTTAAATGGATAATGGTTTCCTCAAATTGATTTAACATGTCAGTTAAATATACCCATATATATTGATAAGAGAATAGATGGGTAACACATTTATATATAATTAGATCATGTCACATGTCACGTGGTATAAGAATAAACCCGGATATATAAGGAAAGGATCCTTATAGTCATAGGGCCATAGTGGTTAGGAAACATTAATGCATTTTGGCATCAAATAGACTTAGGAATCCTGACTTTTAAGTTAATTTCTATAGATATTAATATCTTCATCTATATTTCCACCAAATCGTGGGACCGATTCTGTTGATATTAATATTTTTGTCCCTGCGTATAATAACTAAGGTCTAAGGAAAGGGACCAGTTCAACCATGCAATCTGGGCATAAATATATATATATTTCTCTATGTATTCTGCAATATTTTTTTTTTTCCCAAAATCCAAAGGCTTTGTTTATCTTCCTAATATCTTTTCATCTTCCAAAACTCTGTTCATTATCTAAGGCTCAAACAGCCATTTTACAATTTGATATGTGAGCGGTCTACCTAATCCCTCACGTTCCATCTGCAAAACCCAGTCATAATAGCTGTCTAGCGTTTCAATTTTAATATAAAAACCCCTCATTTTCTTCTTCTATGAGCTAGAACTATCACAAATTCACAATCTACCTAATTTAAATTCTAAATACGCGTACTTTCTAAGTCTTATTTTTTATATCCATAACGGAACCTAGGCTAAGTAATGTTGAAGATCCAGTCTTTGATTTTTGTTACAATGATGATCACATACATGAATTTGATGATGGTATGGTAGTAATCAATCTATACATATGAACACACAAGATGGTGATGCTATTGTTAGTATTGCTCTTACTGATTCTAAAGTTGCCCTTGGTGAATCTGGGCATGGTGGTTCTAGGGTAGGACACGAATGCGGATGACACCAATCTTCCACCATCACTATCATTACTCGCAAATCCGATATGATCCATTTGACGCCCCCACGTTAGACCTGACAAATTTAGTTTTAACTAAGTTGTAATCTTAATTGTAAGAAATTATACACGTTGGTATTATAAGTTAGCTAATCATTCACCGTATCAATAAAATTATTTTAGTTTTTTTAGTTTAAATAATTTTTAAAGTGTCCCTCTTTCGTAATTTTATGAGAGGTTTTTTCTTCTTTAAGAAAAAGTACGAATTAAGAATTTTTTTTTTTTAAAAAAAAAAAGAGAAAATTGAACCTGTAATCTCCGACGTGCGAATGCCAGGAAGTGATTTCAACTTTTGTAAGAAATTTATAATTTTTTATGATGACCTTTTATTGTAATCTTTTAAGGCCGATTTTGTAAGTGAAACAATAAGAACAGTCACAATCATCAATACACCTTTTTACGTACAATTAATAATAATTTTTCTCAACCAAATGTTAACAGCAAGGGTTCAGAGGGCATAGTTACCTAATTTTTCAGATCCCACCTCTCACCGTGTAAATATCGTGATGGGCTACCAACTAGCTTCTCGTGGACCATTAATATTAATTGAAGCCAAACAGCATGATTTATTTTCATTTTTTTTAAACTAATTTTTTAGGGAAAATCTTGAAAACCTCCTTACGTATATAAATATCTCGTTTTATCACCTATTATCTCATTTTTATTTAAAATCCTACAAAAGTTAGAAGTTAACTGAAAAGTTTAATAAAAGTTAAAAAAGATAATTTTAATCTTCAAATTTTTATTAAAAATATAATAATCATAAAATAATATTTTAAAATAAAAATTATAAATGAATAAAAACCGATAAATGGACGGTGGAGATTGACACACCAAATTTAAAAATAAAAAAATAAATAATATTTTAAAATAACAAAAATACAAAACTAATAACGATTGATAACAAATTTAAAAATAATAAAAAAAGTGAAGATCCCTCCAGCAAACACCATCATCGATCTCCCACAACCCACAATCATAATAATCCAGTTCGTCCACCAATAAACACCATCTCATAATCATCATCAACAGTAAGTACCGTCCAACAATCATCATCACCCCGTTCGTCCACCAACACCGTTAATTTCTCTTCAATAATAATAATAATAATAATGAGTGTAATCTCCAATGATAGAGATCATTTGGGTCTCCAAGATGGAAACCGGACAATGTTCATTAGTTGCCCTCAAAGTCCAAAGGCTTTTTAAGATTTGTCAACTAATTGAAATTAAAAAAAAAAAGACTGATTTTTTTTTCAATACTAATTTTAAAAGTCAAAAGTTTTAATTTAAAAAAAAAAAAGAAAAAACCCAACTATTTTTCTGTTTTTCATGCTTCCACTAGAATCATCGGGATACAATCATACATCATTGGTCACCTCACTCACGAACTGTTTATATACAAATTAATTGTCCCAGTCCAGCAGCGGGCTTCAAATATGGGTTATTTACGCAATTTTTTCAATATGAAAATTGAAAATGTCATTTTTAAAAGAAAGAAAAAAACTGTGTATCAACGACGCTACCCTCAGCTCAGTTATGATTTGTCTGTATATTTCTCACACAAAACCAATTTTTACGAAATTTCCAGCTCGCATCTTGAAACATTGATTTTTTTTTCTTTTTTTATGATTAGGACCTGTCCAAGATATAATCGGAACCAACAACGATAGACTTTAGAGTGTGACCCGAGAATCAACTCTTAGAAACAAGAATGATCAACTTGCAAATAGTGGAGAAGCATCCCACAAATAGTGGCAGAAAATTACCACACTACTTTGATGGCAGGTGAGCTTTGAACCTGACTCACACAATATGCCAAACGGATTGCTACCACTAAGGCAATCCTACTGTGGTCATCTTGAAATATTAATTGTAATTTGTAAACACAACATTGGCATATGAAAATTGTTTAACTCTCTATACCTGGAAGTCAAAAGGTAATTTGCTGGAAGTTCTTCAACTGTACTTTATTTTTGAATAGCACTAAATTTAGTATAAATTTTTAAATTAGTGCCTGTGAAAATGAGTGTCTTTTTTTAGAATGAAAATTAGTTTTTTTTTTTTTTTTTAATTTGTTTATGTTTCATATCGAATATTATATACTCTCTTTCTTTTTATTAATATTGCTACTAGGGAGAAGGGCACTTGCCATACAATGTATTAGGTTTGCGCGATTTGCTATTAATAATGTTCTTATATATTGCTAAAATGTAAAGAGAAAATTTCATTTGTTTGTGTTTCTTGATCTCATCAGGTCTCCTGGATTGGAACCAATGGCAGTTGGCCTCCATATATGTCAGGGATCTGGCTCTCGTCCATTTCTTCCAATAGAGTTGATTTCAGCCTTTTGTCTTCTACAAACACTATCTGCAAGAAGGCCATGCAAACATGCTAACTTCATTTCTCATACTCACAGCTATAATAACTAGACCTTAGTTTTAATTCAGTATGAGTTCAATTTCTTTCTTCTTTATATATTTGTCTTAAATTTGGGAAACTGAAAAAAGAAAAAATTAAGAGAAAATGATGACGAAGATAAATGTATCAATTTTATGATAATTAACAGAAAAATAGATTATTTCCCCTTAAAAACAAGAAAAGAAAAGAAAGAAAAGAAAAGAAAAGGCTGGGACAGTAAAAAGGAAAAATCACTAGTTTTTATTTTTATGATCTTTTGATCTCAATTAAATATCCAAAATAAGTATTCCACAAAAAAAAAAAAAAAATCCAAAATAAGAAATAGCTTTAAATATAATATATAGATGCCCGAAAATTTTACCTTCTTTTTTGTGTTGTTGTCTATAAAAGGGTAAACAGCTTTCCATACAGTCATAAATATATATGGTGCATGCACAATAAACAACTGTCCGAGTCTTTCCGGGTAGTAGTCCTGCCATTGCCAGAGATGAATTTAAGTCAAATTTAAGTGTTATCAACTGGAACTTAGGACAACAGTGAAGTTATTATAAAGTGAGGCTCTCGATTTACCTGCAAAATTGATAAGGCTCCAAGATATGCACGAAGATCGCTGTTTGAATATCCCCAGCCTTTAAGATCCCCAATCGCAACAAACTTCTCCTGTCCTGGTGGCATCTTTTCACATAACTTGTCAAGAATATACACTACAAAACCTGTAGAAAACAAATTAACAATTCAACTTCCAATTCACCAACTAAAATTCACTCAGCTGGAATTGCTACAATACTTAAAATTAAAATTAAATAATTTTACGAGGAATTCATGCAATTATATAAATTTAGAATTTCAATTGCGATTTACAGAATGAGATGACAACATTAGACGTAAATATGTAATTTGAGTGTTGCTTAGGAATAAAAACCTTTCACGCATGCTGACATGCAATATTGAAGATCCACACCTATATATTATTGAGTGGAGGAGGGAGTTTGGGCTAGAGTCACAATATTTGCATCCCTCTGTAACTATATATACACCGCTATATTATGTGATTTTCAAAATTTTGGCATTACCGTTAAACTTAAACCCTTATTATTATTATTTTGTATTTATACTTCTAAAATTTTTACTAATGAAATTAAATTTGAAAAGTATATATAATAAAATAAATATAAAAAACAAATACCTAGATCCAAAAGTGGGAGGAGCCAGGAGGCTTCCCGAGCCTAAAAGGAATTTTGCCTCCGCCATCATCAATCGGAAAGGAGGAGGCAGCAGCTTCCATAATAAATTAAGGTAATAGTTGCTAAATAGTATTGATAACTAGTAAACTATCTATGAAATCAAAATTTCATCTAATATTCATTGTTATTGAGTCAAGCTCAAGCCTCGTCGACAAAAAGTTTGTAACTTTTAAAGTTAATAATAACATACGCTTGAATTCTTCTAGACCTCCTTTGTTTTGAAAATGTCTAGCGCCAAAAACAACACCAATGGGTCGACCTTTCTTGTCAAACCCTTGAGAAAACATCTTGTTCTGTGCAATTTCATTGGGGATCTCTGATGGAGAAATGGAACCTTTTGGAATGAATGTTTGTCTCCATTTGAGGTACTTGAGGAACATAGTAGAGCCCTTCTCTATGTCCATACCACGAGCACGTAGAAATCTTCTTAGCATCAGATCATCGAATCCCTGCACACCAAAATTATGAACTCAGAATGTATTCGAACTTGTCATGTACTGCTTTTTTTTTTTTTTTTTTTTTTAATAAAAAAAAATAAAAGAAAGTCAGGTTTTAGAATCAGGAATGACATTAATCTTTGGTGGCATAATCTTTCTTTGTAATCAGTGTCATATAATTCAACTGATGTGCATCATGAGTAACATGGGCATGGCAACTAAATATTACAATATATTATATATCCAAGTTAATTTTCTTAATATTGCTTGTTGTTAGTCATATGATCATCAGTAACATAATATTGTTTTTTGACACCTGTATCTATGTAGTTATATGCTGCTGGAATCGAATTATACCTTATGTCAACGTTTGTCTTTGAGGAAAATTTCCAACACAGGGTTAAATAAAACAATGGATATTTTCAAAAAAAACCCTTGAAAATAAAACTAACGTAAAACCATTTATTTTTTATATTAAAAAATGAGGTTCAATGATATTATTTTGACATATCCTCTTTGAACCATAGGTCTGTGCAAAGTAGAGTATGGTGGAGGCATGTCTTCTTTAAACCACAAACAAATAGGCAATGTGGTGTTCTAAGCATTTAAACCAAAGTCCTACTATAGGTATTTTGGTTGCAAACCTGATACTACCAAGACAAGTTTGTAATCAAAATACCTATATATATATATACACACATGTGCGTGTGTGTGCATGAGCTAGACGTAGGGATAGATAATAGGTAATGAATCAAACGTTGAGATTTGAGCATTCTGGTGAGAGTTGAGACCAAGTGCAAGAAATTATTAAGGAACTCAACTCATGTGCACACATAGACGATGTTTGCGAAGCATAACTAATATTTTTGTACTTTTTGTGAAGCGGTGTAGAGAAATTTAATCGAAAGGCAGAAGCCACTTGAAAGAATTCATAACAGTATATAAATTCAATGAATACAGTAAAACAGAACCCCAAAACATACTCGTTTCGCCGCAGAAATTGTTTTGGATCATTTGGATTGTTCAACTGGTTAGAGTTCGGCCACCAATTACAGAGCCAAACCCTCAAATCATAGTATAAAAACCTATGTCATTTGTTCTCTCTGTATACTCTCAATGTTTACTCATTGTGTGTATTTTGTATGTATGGTGTGGAAAGTTGTTTTTGCATCAATCTTAAAAGCAAAACAATATCATATATTTATATGGGTGGCGGTTATTTTCCAATAACCGCTAGTAACCGACAGCAGTTACTTGTTCCTATCCAAATTGATTTTATTTGAATCGAGTCATGGGTTTAGATCATTTTGGGTGAATCCGACCCAACAACCCAATAACCCAACATCTCCCACTCATACAAGATGAATTAAACAGAACTTACAGAGAAAAAACACCAATTACCCCTTTATGATAAGAAGTATAGGCATTCATATAAGTAAATACACCGTGTGACCTATAAACAATAATGTATGTAATGTGGCTTGTCTTTCAAATCTCAATTGTACTGCTATACAAGAGATTGTAAATTTGTTCATTATTATGTCCTAGATTTAACATAATTTTATTTGCTCGAGCATATTTAATCCCTTAACATAATATGCTCGATCTTTCAATATTCCATATAATCATAGTTGCAGTTCAAAATTGCAAATTATCGCGATAAGTAATTATAGGAACAAAATAAAATTTATTAAATCTTCCTGTCTTACTTTCATCCCTCAGTCAATAGAAATGATTGACACCATAATTATGTTTCATAGGCCACATTATCATAACTATAGAAGACACACTAATAATACAAACATCACTCTGTTACTTTGAAACAAAGTGAACAGTCACTGAGGATATAGGTAAAAGTTTTTATAAACTTCAATGAAACTTACACAACAAGCAATCAAGGATAAGTTAACTCATTTTCCATGTTCGTCACAATAAGCACATGGTGTGAAATGCATGTTACAGTGAATCTTATCCTTTAATAAGAACACGTATGTCTTTTATATTGAGATTATTCACTGTACAAATCTTAGTTCAGACACTTTCCTAGCACCTAACCTAAGTTTTTAAAAACTCGCCCTCCAGGCGCCTTTATCATAAAACTTACATCTAGTTTAATCAGGTTCTCATGATGGTGAGGATATATCACAAATGGTTCAATAATTGATTTTAGGTAAAACCTCATATTGACTACAGTCAAAGCAACATTTCATATATTTCAAATCCTTAAAAGAATAACCTCATTTTTATCCCCTAAAAATATATGTGTTTCATCTTGGCTTGCTCTTCTAGCAACCAAGGCGACCATACCAGTCTCAAAACCTGACGACATACTTTTATGTGTAATCTATGTGAAATGAATATGTGCTAGTTTTGCATGAGCAAAATGACTTATTTATTCATTAACAGATATAGCTTAACATAACAATTTCAACATCACAATGTACACAAATAAAAAAGATCGAGCATATGACCTAAATACATCTCTTGTCACAGCTTTTGTGAGTGGATCCACTACTGTCTCACACGTAGATGTACACTTAATTGTTACATTATTTTTCATTACTATTTCCCTAATGAAATTGTACTTAGTCTCTTTGTGCTTCGATTTATTGTGATATTTCTCTTATCTTTTATATAGACAATTGTTGTTTAACTATCATAGTATACAGTAAATGACTTATTTACATCAACTTCAAATTTATATCCTCTGAGAATCTTTTAAACCAGACTGTTTCCTGGATTATAGCTGAACATGCTATAAATTCAGCTTCCATGGTGGACAGCGCAATGCATGATAGCTTCTTGCTATTCTAAGAGATAGCACTTTGGTTGAGCAATATTGCATAACTAGAGATAGATTTTTGTTCATCTAGATCACTATCTACATCAGCGTCTATATATCCAATTGGACACATGTTGTCATCTTGGTAATATAAGGGAGTAATTAGCAATCCATTTCTAAAATTCTTTTCATAACAATCCAATGTTTCTGTCCAGGATTAAATTGATATATACTAATCAATCTAATTGCATAACAAATATCAGGTCTCGTACACATTATAGCGTACATGAGACTTTCGATAGTACTAGAATAAGAAATTCTTTACATTCTTTCACGCTTTTATGGAGTCTTGGGATATATTTCATGACTAAAAGTTTGGCCCTTCGAGATGAGAGTATCCATAGACTTACAATCAGTCACGTGGAATCGTTCAAGAATTTTTTTAAAATTTATGGCTCACGTGATAAAGTTAAAATTCTCCTTGAACGATCTCTATTAATTTTAACTCCTAAAATGTACGCAGCTTCTCCCACATTTTTCATCTCGAAAGTTGAGGATAATCATTCCTTTGTGGTTATCATAAACTATTTGTTATTTTCGGCCAACAAAATACCGTCCACATATAAAGATATAAGAAACTTATCTTTTCCTCGCTTGACATACACACAATGGTAATCTTCCGTCATCTGAAATCCATAGGATATGACAATCTCATGGAAATGGAGGTACCACTGCTTAGAGGATTGTTTCAAGCTATAGATCGATCTCGCGAGTTTACATACTTTCCATTCTTAGCCTTTTGAAACAAAATTCACGGGCTGCTCCACATAAATTCTTCCTCTAGTTCTTCATTAAGAAATGTTGTCTTTACATCCATTTGATGTAATTTCAAGTTCATGTGAGTGACGAGAACTAATATAAGGCGAATGAAAGCAAACCTTACCATAAGGAAGAAGGTTTCTTTATAGTCCATACTCTCCTATTAAGTATATCATTTTGTTACTAACCTCGCTTTATACCTCTCTATTAGGTCGTCTAGCTTACGCTTGATACGGAGAACCCATGTGTTTTTAATGGCTTTCCGACCAGGCAATAAGTCAACCAAGTCCTAGACATAGTTACCTTTTATTAATTCTATCTCTTCTTGCATGACTTTAATCCAAAAAACCTCTAACAGGTGAGTTGAGAGCCTTATTCAAATTCTTTGGCTCATCACTATTATATGAAACAAACATAAAAGCTTCCCTTAATCTCAAATCGACGACGAGGAGTAACTTTGCGGTTACTTCTACGAGTTGATTTATTTGAGGACACTAACTTGTTAGTCTCTTCGCTCCTACTGGAAACAAAAGAATAAGCTATTCCAATAGTGTTATTACTCCCACTAGGGATAGAGTATTCAAACAACTCTCTATCTTCCTCTAGTTGAGTGTTCAGATTTGAAATATCATCTGAATCGTTCAACTAGTAAAATTAAAATTCCTTTTTAACTTCACCTTTGTTAGGAAATTCATTCTCTAAGAAGTTCACATCTCATGACTCTAATTCAGTAATGTTTCCATTTGAGTTTTCTCCTATGAGTACATATCTTTTTGAGTACTTGGAGTATCTAATAAAAATACACTTTTTTTTCCTCTAGCACCTAACTTTCCATATTTACTGGAAATGTCATATACATATTATGTGCACCCCCAAGGTCACATGTAAATAAGGTCAAGTTTCCTATTTGTCCATAATTCATAGAGTGTGGAAGATACTGATTTTGTAAGGACCATTTTCAAAATGTAAGCAACCATTAATAGTGCATCACCCTAGTAAGATATTGGAAGGTTAGCTTGTGTCATCATAGATTTTACAATATTTAGTAATATTCTATTCTTCCTTTCTGCTATACCATTTTATTGCGAAGTCCTAGAAATGATCAATTATTTATCAATACATTTCTCATTACATAATATCTAAAATTATTCAGAAAGATATCTTATCATCGGTCAGTCAACAAGACTATAACAGTTCTTTCTAACTGATTCTTCACTAAGTTTAGATACATTCTAAAGCAATTTAATGCTTCAAATTTATGAGAGATCAGATAGGTACGACCAAAATAAGTGTAATCATCTCTAATTGTTATAAAATACGAGGCACCATTTCTAGCTCTCACATTCATTGGTCTACAAATATCAGAATGAATTAACTATAATTGATTCTCATCTCTAATTCCTTTTCCAAATGGTTTTCTAATTGTTTTTCCTGCTAAACAACTTTCACATATCCTGCTAAACAACTTTCACATACAGAAAAATCTATCTCATTGAGGAAACCTAAAAATCCCTCTATGGATAATCTATTCATTCAATTTTGCCTGGTATGTCCTAGTCTAGCATGCCAAATATTAACATCAATACTGGCAACTTTAGTGGAAGTAATAAGTGAAAAACAATCATCACATTAATAGTACCATCAAATTCGGTATTTAATACGATAAAACTATCCATCAAATTTTCAATGCTTAAGCACATTAAATTTAGAAAACAAAAAAAAACAATCCTCGAACAGTTACCATAAAAAGTTAAATTATATCATAAACCTAGAATGACAATTATAGAGACAATATTCCATCAAATCTTTAGAGCATAGATGATATCATGGAGATACAACACTTGATCACCTCGCAAAATCACTTTCTAGGTGCTAGTATCTTTCAAGTTGTTCCCTATATAGATCCATTTTGTTTCTCGACTATTCCGACAGTACTTTACAAATACTTCTCTATCTTTATCTATGTAGTGTGTGGCTCATAAGTCTCTTTCTTCTACTCAGTGCATTCACCTATGAAGTGACCCATCTTGCCACATTTGAAACACTTCAACTTACTCTTGTCATTCCTTACACCACCACGCTTACCTTTCTTGTGTTTTTTGGTTTCATCCATGTTGGATTTGAGTTTCTCTTTCTTTTTCTTCCAATTTATATCATTTGCTCCCTTCTTGCGCTTAGAGGCTAAACCCTTGCGCATATTAGACTTAACCACATAAAGTTAACCCGAAGCATTAGTCACTTTTAGGCATTTATTTTTGAGTTTAACATGACGTAGGATATCATCAAACGTCTTGATGTTATCATTATAGGTCATGTTGATTTTAATGTTTTCCCAATTGTTTGGAAGGAACCGGATCACCACTTATACTTATTGTTTATCAATTAAAACATGGCTAATTGATTTTAACTCATGCATCATGTTTGAGAATTCTCTCAGATGCCGCCTCATGTAGTAATCCTGGCACTTCTGATAAGTATCAAATTTGATTATGAGTCTCCTTAATTTAAGGGTTGATGTCCCACCACATTTATCTTTTAAAGTCAGTCAATGTCTAGTGTCGTCTCATATTCTTCATACGCGTAAATATGGTTATCAGCCATGCTAGACAACATCGTTATATGAGTAATTCTGTTCTTTATCTTATAGGCCTGATAAGCCTTAACATTTTTCTTTTTTTATATTGAGCAAAAGTATCATATTTGGGTTTGACCATGGTGTTGGTTAGGGTTTCGAGGGATTCTTGCTCCTCTAGGATATACTGAATCTTACAGTGCCAAATATCATAGCTATTACCATTTAATTTGTCACCCTTATTCAATTAAGCAACTATGTTTTTCAAAACACATGTCATTTTCCTAAATGACATTTATTTTACTTAAAGACTTAAGATATATATCTATTTACGTCTATACTAGCACATTCACTATCATTTTACTAATATATTGCAGCAACTATACACTCATAAACATAATAAAAGAATCTTTAGATAGGAATCGAAAAAGTAATCAAGCTACCCATCATCATCCGATTTTCAAATTTTCATTAAAATATATATGTAAGTGTTTTGTGCAAAACAATTTTAACATCATTCTCTAAAAAATTTTAGGACACCCACTATTTAAATAGCATCATTTGAAATCTTTATATTCTCAAATATCTCATAATCGGAATCTCTATGACCTCCGTTATTTTATTATCCAAGATTTTTATGATCTCAAGATCTTGCAAATCACCTAAGATTTTCATAATCTTAAGGTCCTAGTCGACATTTGAGATCGTAGTAATCTCTTCATTATCTACTAAGACAATAATCATAATCACGTCATCAGACGGCTCACTGTCAGAATGAGTCGACCTAGTCCCACAAAAATACATGTCATAATATAAAATATAAATACACATGCAATCATGTTAATTTTAGGCCAAATAAAATTTAATTTAAAACTAAAACATTTTCAATTAATTAATTCATCTCCCTTTAGAGTGAAATGAATAAAATAATACAATTTCACTGACAATTAGAGTGAATAAATAATTTAGATGAAAAAGAGGAGAAAATTAAACAAAAAAAAAAAAAATCTTGTGGGAAAACTTGCCGAAACCACCATCGGCAATGGCGCGTGGCTCTCATAGGCCGGCAACATTGTCCACGCACCGGCAACACTTGCCACTCGCCGTTCTGTTACAACACACGCCTCCAAGTCGAGCGCCAACATATCCACCGTGTGTCGCATTCCACTCACGACACACGTCTCCCACTAAGGTACACCCGTCGCTCTACGACGGGGACACATGTCGCTCTTGGATTAGGTAACGTGTTTTCCCTACAATGAGACACGTCACAACATGTATCCACGTGTCTTCACTTAAGTTATCCACGCGTCGCACATGCATCCATCCACGTTTTGAAAAGTGGCGATTACCTGTCGCCTAGTGGAGTTGCAATCACTTGCGTGGCGCCTACATGTCGGCAACGTGGTATAAACGTGGCACTTGCATTGACTGGTTTGTGCAATCCAGCGCGTCAAGTCGACGTCTTTCGGTGATGCAAACAACACCGCTTTCCTCATAATTTCATCCTAGTTAGACTTTTGCTCTTAGTTTTCAGTTCGGTGCTAGGGTGTATTACATTTTCTAATGGTGAGAAGATTATTCGTTTTTAAAAACCTAATTTATGAATAGTATATCAACAAAGATGACAGATTTCGAACCCTAACTTCTTTCGATCCGTTCTCACTCGTTTTTCAATGAAATTTTACAATTCAAAATTCTATAGAATCGTCTCGATGTCTAGTTTAATATGAAATTTGAATCATGCAAAACGGAGGTTTTTGAAGTGAGAAATGATATGTAAAATTTTCAGGCATCAAATGTCTATTTCTTAAGTTTCAACTAAAAATTGAAGTTTCATGGCATATTAATCATGTAATAGGTTTAATCAATCAGCAAACAATCCAAAAAGGGGCTTTGATACCATTGAAAGAGTTCATAATAGTATATAAATTCAATGAATACAATAAAACGGAACCCGAAAGTATACCCATTTCGCAGCGAAAATTGTTCTGGATCCTCTAGATTGTTCAACTGGTCAAAGTTCGGTCACCAATTACAGAACCAAACTCTCAAATCACAGTGTAAGAACCTATGCGATTTGTTCTCTCTGTATACTCTCAATGTTTACTCATTGTGTGTATTTTGTATGTATGGTGTGGAAAGTTGTTTTTGCATCAATCTTAAAAGCAAAACAACATCATATATTTATAGGGGTGGCGGTTATTTTTCAATAACCGCCAATAACCGACTACGGTTACTTATTCCCATCCAAATCCATTTTATTTGGATCGGCTCATGAGTTTAGGTCATCTTGGATAAATCCGACCCAACAATCCAATAACCCAACACCACTAAATAAGACATAATGAGCCTTACTTCAAACAACAAATGAAAAGATAGGAACACAAAGGAGAATTGCCAAATCAATCAAAGAAACGAAGCTTACAGCTCGCAGTATTAGAAACTGATCAGGAAACCACGCAAATATAGTGTTTTATCCAAATGACAGCTAATGAGATGATTATGAAACCATATAATTGTTTCCTTATGAATGGAGAAGGAAACCTTTAAAGACAAGCAATTTTAACAACTTCTTCAAACCCCATAATCATTATATTCATAGAAACGAAGGAAAAATTGCAGTAAATTGAACCAGCTGAGGAAAAAGAATTGAAAAACAAAAGACAGACCTTGGAAGAACGTTCTTTTCTCTCAACAAGGGCTCTCATGAGACGTAGTTTGGCCTGCTCCATTTCATTTTTTTCTATCGTTTCTTCTTCACGTCTGCAATCGTCCTTTTCATCCGTTTCAATATTGGACTTCATATTTTCGGTACTCATGATCACTCTCAACCGATCCTCTTCTTTCTCTGCGTTCTTCTCTCTGGAATATCAACTGTGTTCTCTCTTTGACCCATATATAGACGTATAGTGACTGCAGATGAATTTAATACAAAAAATACATATCAATGTTAGCTGTGCTGACTTCATTACGTTGTCCGAAAATCTTAACCTTTGTGTTCCCATTTAATTCTTATCTTACGATATTCGGGCCTTGGCCAAGCTGCTTAGCGTCTTGAATCTCTTTGATATTAATTATTCGAGTTTATAAACCTAGATAGCAACGTCATTTATTTTTCACTCTCATTAACTAAACCTAACCACTACCCACCGCTATCTACAAAATTACTTTTGCCAAGTTAGGTACTGATTGTCACAATTTTATATTAAACAAACATATTGTTATATTGAAATTTAAATTTAAGTAAAATAAATTAAAATAAGATAGCCCACCAATCCACTAAAAGAAACGCACATGTATATGTGTTATACCTAAGAAATTACTTGCTTACTAGGGATAAGCGTTAGGTGATCCGCTCAAAGGGATGATCTGCTCAACTCATATATGTGTCAATCTTTAGGGATGATCATGGTGGGGTGATCATGGTGTGCTATATATATTTAGATATTAATCTTTTATCAATTTTATAATCCAATGTGGTTTGGTGAATGGTGCTAGATAACATTTATTCAGCTTGGTATTACTTCAAATTTGCGTTTCAAAACAAATCTGTGATCAAATATTAGTATTCATATAATTAAATATATATTTTAAAGTGAAATTTTAGTAACATTTAAGTTAGTATGAGTTTTAAAATGAGACCGAACTATGCAAATGAGTTTTTTTAGCATCATTTTTTTTTCGCAAACTAAGTACCATCCAAGCACAAACTATTTCTTTGTTTGCAAATTATTTTCTCCTTCGTTCGTAAATTGATTGGTGCTAAAGAACTCATTTTTATAATCCTATGCTAGTTGCAAAATGCAAACTAATCTTACTGGTATGTATTTTTAAAAAATATATCTTTAACTAGACATAACTTAGTGAATTCGAAAAGGATCCAATATTTAATCATTAGTTCATCAAAAATTTTTCTAGTTTAAAAAAAAAATCTAAATATTTTGAAAAAATCATTATTTATTAATAGTTTAACCAAAATTGAAAAGGGAAGTACTTGAAAAACAATTAAATGATTTGCCATCTAATAAGAAATTCATATTTTAACTGAAGAGTTCTTTTTTATAATAGTGCTCTTAATTGGGTGAGTTTTGATCATGTCACCAAATAATTTACTAAGAGTTTTGAACAAAATTGCACTTGCTTATAATTTTTTTTTTTTTATTTGAGGGATGCACTTGCTTATAAATTGAACATAAAATTAAAAAGGTTCCAATCCAAAAGAAACAAATATAGCCCGAGAAAAATACAAAAATTGAGGTTCAGTTACTTGAATTGGGAAATATGATTGCATTGGAAAATAACTATTCTACTTTTTAAGATAATTTAAACAATATATTTGGTTCAAATCCGATATCATTTGCTTCCTCAAAAGCTTTTCAAAAGTGTTCAATATCAGTCTCGTAAAATAAATTATGAATAGATTTCAAACAAAGAAAGAGATCCCAAACAAAGGAAATAAATTCCGAGCAAAGGAAATAGATCCCCTGGAAATGAAATATATGAGGAAAAAATAGATCCTAAACAGAGAAAGAGAAAATAAATCTCAAACAAAGAAAATAGATTTCGTACAAAGAAAATAGATCATGAAAAAAAAAATCCTTAATGACTATAAAGTGACAAGAAAAATGTCAATTTCAAACATAAAGTAGGGGAACTGCTCTTCAATATTGGCTTTCTTACTCTTTATTTTTATTCAAATTCAATACCTAAAAGAAAATATTAATCCATATCATTTTATAGTTTCAATTTTAATTTATTGAATTATAGGAAAATTTATGAATTCTAGAGAGAGAGAAATGTCAAAAGAAGAAAAGAAAGAGAGAACAAGAAAGGGCCGGAGAGAAGAGACAGCTTTCATTAAGCATGAATTAAAAAATTTTCAGTGTTATTAAAACTCAATTACCAACTTAGTAACGGGACCAAAAGATGTGGGTATTTGAGTAGGGGTGGCAAAAAGGGGTTGCGTGCCAGGTTGAGCTAGATTCAATTCGATTTGTTTTCAAATTCGACCAACATGACACGAATTCATTTAATAAAAGGGTTAATATTTTAGATTTAACATGAATTCGTTTATAAAAGAGTGATACGATACAATACAACACGATTAATTTATTTATTACTTGGATTATGAAATATTCAAATTTATTAACCCATCAAACCGTTAATTTGTTACTTGTTTAATTCGTTTCACTTATTTAACTCATTTAACCTAAATAATATTTTGACCCTATTAATATATAAATATTACAAATTGATCCCTATAATATAAAATCATAATTTGACATATAAATCTTACAAATTTGACCGTATTAGTCCTGTCAATCCATGAATCCTTTAAGCAAAGCCAACTCAATTCGTTTAATAAAAGAGTTAAGTGGGTTGATACGATTATGATATGAATTTGTTTAAATTAAAACCATATCCATTTAGTTTTCATGAATTCGTATCGACCCACCGTGTCGTTACCTAAATTGCCACCCTTATATTTGAGTGCCTTCAATTTTACTTGATTAAATACTTTAACCAAATATTAAAGAGGGAAGTATTTAAAAAACAATCAGGTGATGATTTGCCATCTATCTAATAAGAAAATTTTAGTACTTTGATTATGATATCCCACTGGCTCTCATTTATTACTTACTTGCTAGTCCATTTGGCTGTCATTATGAGCACATTGTTAGGTACCGATAATTATCATTTGCCTATATTTTCCACAATTGAATTGACAAATCATTAATAACCATTACATTGATAAAGAAATAGACACACAATGGTCAAACACACTGTGTGCAATGAGAACCACCCAATATCTAAGGAGTACTCAATGTGTTACCTAAGCAATATTTCAAAACTCACTACTCGCTACTCGACCAGTGACTAAGTGAGTAACGAGTACTTGGTTTGACCGTCAATCAACGATCAACCCATTGATCAAAAGTCAAATATAATCAAACCTATAAAAAAAAATAAAAATTCTATAAATATCATAAAGAAAAGAATTAGATCGAAATAATAAAAATGACTAAATTGATATTTTACGCATATAATGGTGAAAACAAAATTTGATAGGACTAAATCCTTTTTTTTTTTTCCTAAATTGTAAAAATCCAGTGGTAAAGATGAAATAAACTCAGAATTTTAGTGGTAGTTTTCTCCATAAATGACAATATTGGAGGACAATTTGGTCACAAAGCAAGACATATAAGACTTTGACCATCCAAAGTTCTGATGGAAGAGACCAATTTGTAATCAGTTTGGACGACTAGAGAGAAAGAGAGGAAGAAATCAATTTGGAGTAGAGAGAGAGAGAGCAATTTGGAAGAGATTAGTTTGTAGAATTCGGTCAGAGGAACAGATGGTGACCGAGTTTTGTAAACCAGTCTATTGTGGCGACGATGGCAAGTTGGCGATGATAATACACTTAGGTTCGACATGTTAGGGTTTGAAAATGGTGCTCTCTATTCTCCCCACCTCTGCTTTGTTAGTGTGCTTTGCGACTCAAGTTGGTCAAGTTGGATTTGGCCCAACTCAACGAGTACTCACTGAGGGTGAATAGAACCCCTGATCTGGAGGTTTTTGGATTGACAGAGTATCGATCCAAGTTGATTCAACAATAACTCATCCAACTCGATCGAGTTCTAAAATACTGTACCTAAGTAGTCTAAGATTTCATCTCGATTGTCCAACATACAGAGTCAATGTGTTACCTAATTTGTTCTCTTCAAGCATATAGAAGTTGATAAGAAAATCCATTTAAAAAAAAATGATAAGAAAATCATTATCAGAAAAGTTGGGATAGATCAACCCTAGATAGAGGGGCAATTCTTCATTAGGATTTTGAAGAATAATGAGTGTCATGTCATGTAACATGCAATATTCTAGGATGGATGAAAAAAAAATTAGAATTAATTAGTTCAATTCTTTTGAGACAATTTCAGTTAAAAAAAATAATAATAATAATCTTTTGAGACAATTTCCATATTCTGTTAAATATAAATGAATGTGACAATTTTTTTATTATTTTGAGAATTCACTAATAATTGTTTTGAGAGAATATCCAAAAACTTTTATTATGATCATTTGGATTATGAGTACCCCAATATTTAATATCAATAGACAGCACTATAATTCGTGAATAAAATATGATCAAATATTCATTTATAACAAGTAACAACAACAACATTGAAAATGATGTCAACTTTTATCAACATTGAAACTTTTTAATTAAATTTTTATTGATCAACTATTCATTTATCTCTTAATTCAAAGCAAGAAAGTTAAATAGATTAGATATTTTGTTTCTCTTTACTTTATTATTTTAATTTTTACAATCATTTCATTGAAGATTTGAAATGTATGCATTATCACAATCGATCAAAAGATAGAAATGCATGCATCGTCACAATAGTCAATTGTGCAATTGTAGCATTCAGAGAACCCTTGGGAGTGAGGGAGAACCTACCCCTAGAATTTATTTCTTTTAAAAAATTAAAATTAATTATAAATAAATATACGTATATATATAGAGCAACATGCACAAACACACAAACCCCACACAACCGCACCCTCCACCCCCCTCGAAGGTAAGCCTTTAAAGATGCATGGTCAATGTTCGGGTTTTAAAACAGATTAGCCCCCAACTTAACGGTCAAACTGGGTGAAATTATGACTATTGACTATGTGATTAGGTAAAAAAAGAGAAATGTCCTTATCATTTTAAATTAAAAATTTTAAAAATGAACAATAAATTAAAAATTAAAAATTGAAAAACATATCAAAATCTTCTTTTCTCTCTCTATAATTCCTTCACCACTCTCTCTCTTCTCCCACCTTCAGGCTTCAATCATCATAACCCAGAAATCATCTTCAAACACCCACCTACAATCATCAGATCTTTGGTCACCACTGCTCCCTTAATCTTCATCCTTCATCAATCTTCATCTTTCTGTCATTGTTCCCTCCTCTCCTCTTTTCACTTTCGCCCACCGTCGTTTTCCCCACTTTCTTGTCTCTTCTGTTGCTCCCTCTCTCCTCTCTCAGCCTCACTTGCTAGGTTTCCATGGTTGATTTGGGTCTTGATCTAGGTTAATTGTTTGGGTTTCCATGTTGATTATGTGGGTGAGAAGAGAAAGATGGAGATAGAGAGAAGAGGCAGATGGAGATGAGAGCATAAATCAGTTTGGGTGTTGATATGTGTTGGGTGTTAATGTGGGCATGACGATGAACCCAAATGATGTTGGTTTTTTATTTTGATTTTTTTGTGTTGGGTGTTGATGAGAATGAAAGAGATGAATAGTATCATTTTTTTTTTTTTTTTGTGGTTTTCAATTTTTTTTGGTGTTTGATGATGAGAATGAATAAGAAGATGATGAATGAAGAACAAGAACAATACATTGTTCTTTAGTTTTGTTTTTTCAGTATCTTCTAGTGTTTGTTGATGAGAATGAAGAAGAAGAACTATACACTATTCTTCCATTTTTTTTTCTTTTCTTTTTCTAGTTTTCAGTTTTTTTTTTCTTTTTGTGTTTGTTGATGAGAAGATGATGAATGAAAAAGGAGAACAGTGTCTTGTTCTTTGAATTTTTTTTTGGTTCTTCAATTTTTTTTTCAATTTTTTTTTTTTTAAGATCTTGAACACAATGAAGTTTTTTTTAAAAAAAAAAGATCTGGTTTCAAAACCCATATCTTCAAACTATTTTAATTCAATTTTTTTTTAGGTCAGTTTTCATTTTGATCTGTTGTTCAATCTAGTTTAGAGGGGTTTTTTTTTTTTTTAATGTTTTTATTGTTTTTTTTCTTTGAACAAACCCAGCTAACTTGTTATTTGGTTGTTCAAAGATTTTTCTTTTTTCCTTTTTTTTTTTTTTCATATTCATTTGGTTGCACATTGACGAAATTATTCTTGGTCAAACTAACGTGAACTAACTGACACTAACAGCTGGGGGCTAACTTGTTATAAAACCCAAACATTGACCTCGTGTCTTTAAAGGCTTACCTTAGGGGAGTTTTGCCCATTTTTCTCTCCCGCGCTCTCTCTCTATATATATATATGTTCAACTATTTTATAATAATGATAATAATAATAATAATAATTATTATTATTATTTAAAAAAAAAAAAAAAACTCTTCTAAAACTAAAGATCCTAATGTTATTAATTATAAATGATTTATTTAGATATTTGTACTTTTTATTTTACATATAATCAAATTAAAAGGTACTTGTCTAATCACTTGTAATTTTTTTGTGTTTTTAGGTTTGGATGCGTTATTTGCTTTGAACTCTTAAATTGAATATTTAAATTTGTTTGAATAACAAAAATATATAAAACTGATTTCTTAAGAAGTGTTATTCTACTTTCTATTATTTAATCTAACTGGAGATGAAACTCTACGACATAATTTGCTCTCTATAAAAATTTGTTGGTTAGTTTATTAGGTATGCTCTGCCCTCCCCCACCAGCATTCATGCAAATTTAACATACATAGCTGTCACATTAAGAGAGTCCCTTCTAATCTTCTGCTTAAAAGATGGTATCATTTTAATTAAGCCTTGGGGCGGTCACCAACAAGCTTCTTGTGGTGGACTAACAATATTAATGAAAGCCACAACGCGTGATAAAAAGCGTTTTCTGCACTTTCATCAAAATTTTCAGGCATTAAATCTCGCATAATTTCTTATAGTTGGAACTTATTGGTCCTCGCTGTATTTTATTTTTTTCAGGATCTCAACTATGTGACGTTATAACATAGAAATTTTGATTGTTTTTGTGACCTTACATAAACAACTTAATAATGTTATAAAATCAAATCTAACACATATATATATATATAATAATTTTACCATCAGTACCTTTTAATTTTAAAAAGTTAGGACGAATCAATCAAATTCATCTATTGCATTCTCTCTCCTAAAACAAATTCTTTCTTCTATTTAATTCAAATACAATTAAGGAATTTGATTGATTCGTCTTAACTTTTTAGAGTTAGGAGACACTTATGATATATATATATGTAGAGAGAGGGTTTTTACAATCAGATATACCTGATTTTAAAAAATAAGGACCAACCAATCAGATTCATCCATTATATTTGAATTAAATAAAAGAGAATTTATTGTATAAGAGAGAATACAATAAATGAATTTTATTGGTTGGTCCTTATTTCTTAAAATTAAGTATATTTGATTATAAAAGTCTTTTATATATATATATATATATATATATATTCAACGAGGGTGGGCTCTATTGCCACCCATCAAATGTCTTGCCACACCCAACTTCTCAAAATATCCATTTTAAAAATTTAAACTTAACAAATTTCTCTTTTTACCCCTCATAATTCTAAAAGTATCCCTACTTTCTTTTATTTCTTTTCATCTATTTTTTCTTTTCTTCTTTAGTCTTATAATAATTTTTTTTCCCATTTTTTTGAAGTGATTTTTTTTCTCATTGTTAGTATTGATTATGTGAATATGGGCTTTCAAAAATGTTAATTGTAATCTGTAAAAGTCTTTCCCATGGTCATTTTTAAGTGAAATAGTATTTAAAAGCTGGGCCTTTGTCTGATGACTTGGAGAACCATATCTGCTTATTCTCTGGCTGGTTGTGGGAGATTTATGGGCCAGGAATTCTTGAAGTACTTGCTCGTCAGTTAGTTTCGAGAAAGTGTGGGAATCAGGCATTTTTTTTTTTTCGAAGAAAGGGTATCAGGCACTTAGAATCCCTTGTTGAAGTATTTTTGTGTTTAGTTTTTATTATGATTTAAGCCCATCTGGGATATGTACTTTAATCAATAATATCCCAAATTTTTATTTTAAAATTTGAATTTATTGTAATATTTTAAAAAATTACTACATTTAATTTTTTATCATTATTTAGTATAATTATTCGAGCCTAATGCGTTATTTTTCCATGTAACATGCACTCAAATATGTACTAAATTGCCAATTTGACTCTAACAAAAAAGGGTAAGTGAGTCAAATATGTTTAGTGTTGTTTGTTTTTTCAACTTATCACCAATATTAAGTCATTTTTGTTTTTTAAGTTATTTTTGTTTTTTTTTTAAAGTAGTCAAATAATTTAAAATTGTTAAAAACACAACTTATACTAAAAAGTAAAGGACTTAACAATTAATATGTAATCATAATTAAAACATTTTCTTTCATAACTATCATTCTTCAAAATTCAAATTTCTAATTTTATCTTCATTAATATCCTATAAATTATCATTTTTCATATTATTACTAGTAACTTAATTCTTTATATTTGTCCATCAATTTCAACCACATATATTTTATAACTTAAAATGAATGTATAAACTATTTTAACTTAATATTTTTTTAAATTATTATTGTTTAATATAATATATATTTATTATTATCAATAAAACTACATTTAGGTAAAATTACAAATATATATATAAATTTGGTTAGAATTTATTAAATGATTTATTTTTGCTATATATAATTTAAAATAAAAGTACATAACAATTATTAGTTATAAGAACGTAAACGTAAAAGTATTTGTTTAAGAGATTTTTCTTTTAAAAAAAACAAGCGATTAACATATATATTCAAACATTAGAAGGAAAAAAAATAAACATGTCCGCTGGAGTTTAAATTTTAGTCATTATTCAGTCTTCCGTTATATTTGAGACTACTTAGTCTTTAGATAATAAAATTTAAAAAAAAAAAAAAAAAAAAAAAAAAAAAAACCCCTAGGTCTTGCAACAAATCTAGCTTGATTCATGTAACAAATATACAATCCACCAATCAAGATATAGGAAATCGAATATCTTAACAAACATGTCAAAGGATTTTTTTTTTTTTTCCTGAATTTTTAACTGTTGTAAGTTTTATCAAAATATGAATATCAATTGAAATATAAAATCTCAAGGATATTTGTTTTTTTTTTTTTTGTGTCAAACTTTTTTGTTTTATAAAATTATCTTTTTTTTTTTATAAAAAAAGGGATAAAACAAATAATTTAACATTTATTACCTTATTATTAAGAGTAGCTATATATTTTTATTTGATATGATACAAACAACTAAGGGGTATATTCAATTTAGAGTTAGTTGGAATTTAAAATAATTTAAAAGTTTGAGTGTATTCAATCTATATTTTATGAATTTTATTGAAATTTATGTGTATTCAATTTAGATTATTATGAAATCTATTAAAATTTAGGTGCTTTCAATTTTGATTTATATAGAATATATTGAAATCTAGATGTATATTAAAAATTCATTAACTTTACAGATTTTGCTTAAATAATATAATTCGATGGATATAAAATGAAATTTATGAATAAAAAAATTTATAACTAATATTGCCTTTTCCCACAGATTTTATTGGATTTATAAAGAATTATAACAAAATCTTATACGTATTTTGCAGAATCTATGAATTCTATCAAAACCTATTATTTGAAAAAACTCATCAAAATCCAATAAATTCTAAATTAAATACCCCTAAACTAAATAATTTAATAAATTGTAAACCATTTTATGTAAATGTGGTAAGCATTTTTTTTGTAACTAAGATATGATAAATAATTATATATGAATGATTTTTTACTTTGTTTAATAGAGATATGAAAATGAGATGTTTGAATTCAACAATGGTGTTGAAAATCACATCTACTCCACACAATATGCAGATTATGATTATGATTATCATTATTATTATTATTATTATTATTATTATTTTAAATTGGTTATTACAAATAGTAGGTTAATGAAAGAAATTTATTCTATATAGAAGTAGGGTAAAAAAAAAAAAAAAAGAAGAAGGAAATTATTATCTTTGAAAAAATAATGTTAGAAGAATAAATTTCAAATATAATTAAGCGATTTGGAATTAAATTAAAATTCATGATTTTAGTTTTTCTTTTCCGTTATTTTTTCAGGGTTTGTAAGTTGTTTGATCATTTACAAAAATAAATAAAAACAACTTAATGAGTTTAAATATCAAACGAACAAAAAAAAAAAAAAAAGCAACCCTTAGTTAACTTTTATCTAATTATTCACTCTGTATCTTAATTTTGTATTCTCTTATGCACTCCTTATTGCGCATCGGCTATAAACATAGGGATTACATATTTCTTAAGTCATGATTAGATAAAAAATGATAATAATAATAACAATACTATACATCCTACCTTATATGTTGTTGCCCAATTTTGATTTGAACTAATGTTGTATTAATTGATAAATTGACACTCATTAAATGACATATTATGAGTTGAGAACAAGTTTAGATGTAAAAGATAGAATCTCTAAGGAGGGTAATCCAATCAAAAATTTATTAGAGTTTGATATATATTTTTAAAAACAACATATTTTGGTGGATTCATGGATTCTATAGATTTATATAGATTTTATTGGAATTTTTATGAAATTCAATTAAATATTTAGAAATAGATGAAGATTTGTGAGACTTTTTTATTTACAAATTTTACTTTCAAATTCATTTAAATCCATTGTCTTCCATTATTTACAGAAAATCTATAAACTTAATGACTTTTTGAATACATTTAAATATGTTTGAGTTTTTAAACATCTGAATTGAATATACTTAAATTTATATAGATTTTGATATAATCCAAATAAATAAGAATTGAATATACCTAAATTTATTTGGTTTCAATAGATTACATACACAAATTTTACTTATGCATACATCAAAATTCATTGAATTCCATCATTTATAGAAAATCTATATTATTAATGACTTTTTAAATACATCTAAATGTGTTTAAACTTTTTAAATATTTGAATTGAATACATCTAACTTTGTATAGATTTTGATAGAATCCAAACAAATACAAATTAAATATACCTAAATTTATTTGGTTTTAATAAATATCATTCAAATCTAAATTGAATATATTTAAATTTTAATAGACTTTTAAGAAATTTTTATTGAATATGTCTAAATTTTGATGATTTTTTTTAAAAAAAAATTAATGAAATATTAAATTAAATACATTCAAGTAATATTATTGTAAGATAAATATATTTTTTTATCCTCCTAATAAATAACTAAAACCCCCTTAAGTTTAATGGTTAAGAGGTAATAATCCTAAGAGTTGCATGTCTTTAAAGTTATGGTCTTTTTATGCTATAAATCCAATCTTGCTCTCTTCCTGATGTCAAAATTTGGGTGAATGTATTTATCCTCTCTCCAAACAACCCCCCACGCCGGGGGCCCCTTTTTTTTTTTTATAAAAAAAAAAATGTATTTACCCCATTTTGCTTCCTATAATTCTATCACATAAATTTTGTCATATCTTGCAAAAGAAACATAATCATTTTTCTGTAATGTATCACATTTTACACCCAACAAATACCAATACATTTTGCACACGTGCCATTTTATAACTCCAATAGCTCCACCATATAAAAATAAAATAAAATCAATTAGTAAAAAAATAAAAAATAGGTTCCTCAAAAAAAAAATATATATATATAATAAAGTAAAGAGCAAATTACAATTTAGTTACCCAGACAAAACTCTAATTCAAGCGGAGCAACTGTTTCGATATTATTGCAATTTACTCCCCTTCCGTTATCAATTTTCCGTTAAAATTGCCTATGAACAGTGAAAAAAGTAAAAAGACGAAAATGCCCTTGATTGTTGAAGTTGACGTAATTGACCGAATAAAAAATTGAAAAAGCTAAAAAAAACATAAATGTGGTGCAAGATATTCGATCGTCTGGGATCTACTTCATCATCAAACATCATCATTATCATCATCACCATCAGATCATCTTCATCATCACCATCAGATCATCATCATCATCAGCTTCGAACATCATCATCATCATCATCATCACCATCAGATCATCTTCATCATCATCTTCGAACATCATCATCATCACCATCAAACACCTATCATCTTCGAACGAACCCACGAGAGAGACCCAGATTTCTGTGTTTCCATCGTGCGACAGAGACCCAGAAATCGGGGCCTTCCTCGCGGTGACAGAGTTGGAGAGGCGAGGAGAGCGGAGAGAGAATGAGAAGCAGGAGGAGAGAGACAGATCACCTGGACACTGTTCGTGAAGGCGGCGCCGACCCTCTCCTTCTCGATCTCGTCTGGTTCATCTTTGTTTCTGCTCGGTTTTATGCGTGCGAGGTGTAGCTGGACGAGCTAGACTTGAGGTCGGGTTCAGGTGGCCTGCGGCTGGTCGTGATGGCTTCTCGGTCAGCGTTGACAGCTTCGTCGCCATCGTCGTCAGCTCGCGTGCGTGGATGACTAGTTCTCGCTCGTTTCTGCACGGCTTGGCGTCTTCGTTTCAGCTCGATCTTGGTGAGGTTACAGCTAGATGAGCTGGTCGACGACGATTTAGGTGACCGGAGCAGCTCTTCTTCTTCTTCTCCGTCGCCAGTTCGATCTTTGTTTTTGGTATGATTGTGGTGGTACATCTGAGAATTTTTTTTTTTAAATTCATTTAATTTTTTCATTATTTTTTTTTAAATTCATTTAACATACCACTGCCTATCGAAATGACGACTTTACCCCTGAATCAGTTCACGGTAACTGAAAGTTGATAACGGGAGGGGGGTAAATTGCAATAATATCAAAACAATTGCTCCGCTTGAATTAGAGTTTCGTCTGAGTAACTAAATTGTAATTTGCTCTAAAGTAAAATAAAAAATACTCTTGCGCAACTTATAAAAATATATTTTTTACCAATTATAGTTTCATTTTATCTAAACTTCCCCCTAATATTAATAAAAACATTCAAAATACTCTCTTGAGTTTTGTGAAATGACGACAATACCTTTTATGGTCATAGATTCCATTAAGTTGACCTAGTTGACCGTTTAACTTTAGAAACATAAATGGAAATGCGATGAAAAATTAATTAAAATATAAAAAATCAAAAATTAAATTAAAAATCTTTCTTTTTTCAATAAATTTGTATATTTGAATATTATTTATTTTGATTTTTTTTTATATTTTTATATTTTATATTATTCATTTTGATTCTTTAGTTTTTATATTTTTACATTATTTATTTTGCTTTTTATATTTTTATACTTAATTTTATTTATTTATATTTTATATTATTTAAATTAAAGATAAGTTTGATATTTTAATTGTTTAAATATTTTTATTAAAAAATTGATGGTAGGGAAAGTTTTGATAAAAATGAAACTTCAATGATAAAAGCGATATTTTTATGAAGTACGTATGAATTTTTAGGGATTATCCTGAAATAAAAAAGAAATAGGAGGAAGAGAGCAGGTTGCAGGTTGAACAGCTCAACTTCTGAGATTGACTGCTCAGCAAACGACTGAAGAAAATATTCATTTATTTGTCAAATATTCAATTTTATATTAAACAAAACCAACTCTTCACTAATCTTCTCTCTTTTTTCCTCTTTTTTCAAATAAATATTATTGATTTGCTTCACCTTCTCTGTCAAATCTCTTGCTCTTTCTCTGTCAATCAAACTAAACAAACAAGGTCAATTCTTGTTTACGCAGGCTCCAAATCCCGAACAGTGAGAAATCACTTTCAACCACTTGTTCTTCTTCTGACATCCCAACTATCAGAAACCAATCTTGTTCTTCAAAAGCTGGTTCTTTTCTGTGCTTTGATGGTTTCTGGTGACTTGATTCCTTTGTAAGTGATAGCAACACTGAAAAAGATGAAGATTTGGAGGTGGGTTTTTGTCGGTCTTGTTTGTAGTGCCTTTCTGTTGAGGATTCATGCTGTGGAGCAGCGGAGGCGGCAGCCGACTGAGAGAATTTCAGGTCAGTTTTTTTTTTTGGTTAAATCTTGGCATGATTTATGTGGTTTTGTTATTGATTTAGAGGTGATACTTTTGCCTTCATTTGTGATATGGGTTGAAAACTTCCAATCTAGGGTTTTAGTTTATGGGGATCTAGTCAATTGAAAATTTGTTTGATGTGGGAGTCAACCAGGCTGATTTCATTGTCCTCTTGTGTAGTTGAAATATGTGACGTTATCTAAATATTAGAACAAGTCATTTAAACTTTTCAGGCTAAAGATTTTAGAACTGAAATGATGTTGGAAAAAAGTGAAGATTGGAATTTTTAACAGGATGGAATAGTCTCACCAAATGTGGGTCATGTCATGAAGCACAACTGGAAATGAAGTGAGCCTCAGTGCATTAAGAAGTTGAAAAAAAAGTATGATTTAATTTACTACAAAACAGAAAGGGCTGATATCAATCAGAGAACTCAGTTTTAGTCCGGCAGAATTGGTTGGATCTTGACTGGTTGTATATTTGGTTCAGTGGTTGGGTTTGAGTTATCTCGCTGTATATAGCTTGTGCCTCGTCTGAGCTTGTTGTGATTAGGACTATATATGATGCACATGTGACTAGCATCAGAGTGGTTGCTTGAGAGACACTTGAAGAAGGTGATGGTAAATCGAATTTATGGAGAGATGCTATGGAGGCAGATTGTTTCAGGATAATTTTGTGGCTTGGCTTACACTGCTGAAAATTCCCTTGTCCATGTCCAAAGATTCGAGATTAATATTTTCAATATCTGGTAATAGACCAGTACCCATTTTCTGTATGTATTCAGGATGTAGAAGTGATGCTAAAATGTTACCTAATTATTTTGACATGAATGAGTTGCTTATTTTCATTGAAGCCTTTGACATTTTAATAGTGGACAAGGTAAACTTAGTATGGTGGCAATGACATCTTAATTTAAGAGGTTGAATTAAAATTCAAGCTATAGATGGGAAAAGGAGAAAACAAAAGAAAAAGTTTGTTAGCAACATTCATGAATTCTTAAGAGTTCTCTTCTGCCTCATTGGTCTAAATTTTAAGTGTTGTAAGCAGTTCTTTGTTTTTATGTTTCAGCAAACTTAGTGAGTGATTCAAGAGCAAAATATAAGAAGATACGTTAGGGAGTTATTTTTTTACTTCAACTCTTGTTGCAGTTTATGTAATTTGCTGTAGTAGTACATGCTGTTTAAGCTTTACTTTCACAATTATGAGGAATGATACATAGTTCAAGTAAGTTATATGTTGAATTGTTCAAGGTAGTTTATTTGTTTATTTTTTGGAATAGAATTAAATGCCCAAAAATCTTAGGTTTTTGATGTTCTATGTGTTTTGGCTTTTTTACTGGTAATGATTTTTTCTGTTCAAATTTATAAGATTTTTATTTTTATTTTTTAAATTTGAAATTATTGAATTATTTGCTGTGAAATTCGAAGTATGGGTTGTTTAAGCTTGTTTGATTGTGTGTTGTAGGTAGTGCTGGTGATGTCTTGGAAGATGATCCTGTGGGAAGGTTGAAAGTCTTTGTGTATGAACTTCCCAGCAAATACAACAAGAAGATTCTGCAAAAGGATCCTAGATGCCTCACCCACATGTTTGCGGCTGAGATCTTTATGCATCGTTTTCTTTTATCTAGCCCAGTTCGAACACTCAATCCTGAAGAAGCTGATTGGTTTTATACACCTGTATACACCACTTGTGACCTGACACCTAATGGACTTCCTTTGCCTTTTAAGTCACCTCGTATGATGAGAAGTGCAATACAACTTATCTCTTCAAATTGGCCTTATTGGAATCGAACAGAAGGGGCTGATCACTTTTTCCTAGTCCCCCATGACTTTGGAGCATGCTTCCATTATCTTGTTAGTTGTTTTCTTCTTTACTTTTTTTGTTTTTCTCTTTCACATCTTTTCTGAAACTGTTTGAGAATATTTAGAACCAATTTACATGATTGGCGTTTCCTGGGTTGCCTGTAGGCCTACAAATTTATTTGCATGCTGTATTTTAATATGATTGAGCTATTGTATTCTAGCAAGTGATATGTTTTTTTTATCATTCTTTTGTATCTGATGTTTCTTCATTACATGTACTAGGAAGAGAAGGCTATTGAAAGAGGAATTCTTCCCCTGCTCCAACGTGCTACCTTGGTTCAAACTTTTGGACAACAAAATCATGTTTGCTTGAAGGAGGGCTCGATTACAATTCCTCCATATGCTCCTCCACAGAAAATGCAAGCCCATCTAATTCCTGAAAAAAACACCTAGGTCCATCTTTGTTTATTTCCGAGGATTGTTTTATGATGTTGGAAATGACCCAGAAGGTGGTTACTATGCAAGGTATATGTCTTTGCTTTCATTTTAAGAAACTAGTCATAGGATATGCAGCAAGAACACATACTTGCCCTTAATGAAGGTTCCTCTCATTATCATGTTAATAAGATGTTCCACATTTTGTCCAAAAATTGTTAGTTGATATGAGATATGTTGAGCCTAATTTAACTTTGTTCACCAATTTTACAGAGGCGCACGAGCAGCAGTGTGGGAGAACTTCAAGGACAATCCTCTTTTTGACATTTCCACTGAGCACCCAACTACATATTATGAGGACATGCAGCGAGCAGTGTTTTGTTTGTGTCCTCTTGGCTGGGCCCCATGGAGCCCTAGATTGGTTGAAGCAGTGATATTTGGCTGCATCCCTGTAATCATAGCAGATGATATTGTGTTACCATTTGCAGATGCAATTCCATGGGAGGAAATTGGGGTGTTTGTGGATGAGCAGGATGTTCCAAACTTGGATACCATACTCACATCAATCCCTCCTAAAGTCATATTGAGAAAACAGAGATTGCTTGCCAACCCTTCAATGAAGCAGGCTATGTTATTTCCACAACCTGCACAACCAGGTGATGCCTTCCATCAAGTTTTAAACGGACTTGCCCGCAAGTTGCCACATGACAAAAGTATTTACTTGAAGCCGGGAGAGAAGATCTTGAACTGGACTGCAGGCCCAGTTCAAGACCTGAAACCTTGGTAGCCATTGTAACGTGATGATCTGGAGAAAATTTTCCGTCCTGCCTGCAAACAGTGCCTCAAACATTCATGAAATTCAAGAAGTCCAAAGTCATCAAAAGTGTAAATTTTGAGTTTGCCAAAATGTCTTAGATTATAGTGTGATTCATTTAGTTCTTAGCTGTGTGGCTTTTGTTGGACAAACAGCATATTGAAACAGAAGTGATCTGTATTTGACTTTTCTGGTTAGAAACTGCAGAATTTTGTTGTGTAATTATCTTTTCCGGTGTAAGATACTTCAATCTTGCTTTCTCCATTAGACTGTTATGGTTCCAATTAGACTGCAGTCCAGCGGGGGCTCCTTGTTAGTATATTTTGGAACTGCACAGACTTTGTAGATCTCTAATTAGCTAGTGAAACTTACTTTCGCCTGAGGAGGTTGTAAAATTGGGTAAAACCGTAATAACATCCTAAAAAGTTAGGACATGTTGCAGCAACCAAGTTACCTAGAAGGGTGCATGTGTACGTAGAGTGAAAAAGATAAGAAAAGATCCAATAGCCTTTTGTGGGGAGCATGAAAGCCACGCTTCCACATATTTTCCAAACATCCAATAATATTGCATCTCATATTTCATTTGTGCGTCCACCTGCACCACTCTTATCTCCTGATCTCTTCTTCTCACTAACAAAGGTACTAGAAAAATGGCCCTGCATGTACCCAGCAGAGTATACTCACCAACGTCAACAACACCTTCACTTCTAGCTCCTTCAGGCAATGATGTTGGCCTGCGACGCCCCTCCGATCGTTTTGCTTTGAAATCTTCCTTCTTCTCTCCACCATCACTCCATCTCTTGTTTTCTCCTCTTGCTTATGCTACTCCTAAATATACCATGCGTGTTGCCTCCAAACAGGCTTATATTTGTCGTGATTGCGGGTAATCTTTCCTCTTTTAGTTGGTTCTTATGTTACTTTACTGTTATACAATGTTGTATGATTTGGTCGGATATATGTTGTCATATTTTGATGTGAATGTGTTTGATGCAGGTATATCTACAATGATAGGAAACCCTTTGAGAAATTGCCTGATAATTACTTCTGTCCTGGTATGTAACATACTCAACTTTAACTTGAATTTTGTCTCCTGTGACACTAATACATAAATTTCTATGGTCAATTTTTATGGTAATGTTGTGTAGAAGCATTGTTGACAACTTGGTTTGTGGCAATGCAGTTTGTGGAGCTCCTAAGAGAAGATTCAGGACATATGCGCCTGCCGTGACCAAGAATGCAAATGAGACTGATGTTCGTAAGGCAAGAAAAGTACAAATGCAGAGAGATGAAGCAGTTGGGTAGGTAGAAACAATTCTTCTTCAACATGTTGAGGGTTAATTTCACTGCTTTTCCATCATTTTCTCAAATGTAATTTTTAACCGGTGCAGACGGGCATTGCCTATAGCGATTGGGGTTGGCGTTGTGGCGCTCGCTGGTTTATACTTCTACCTCAACAACATTTTCTAGGATTATTGGTCGGTCCTTCGAATATGGAATGAACAGCATTTTTCTTGTAATTTTATATCACATTTGTAGAATTTTTATTCAATTGCAATGCACTTTTTTGCCTCCACAACATAGAGCATAAACTGCTGTTATTTCTTCCTCTCATAAAATGAAGCACTCTAGCGTACGAGTAACGAATGCCATTTACACTTTAAGAAATGGAGCATAGACAATAGCAGATGTTGAAGCTCCTTACAATAGCCATTATTGTTTTCTTCATTTATACAAATACCTTTAACACTCCAGAAAAAGGTAGAAAATTCATAAATACAAATATATGAACCTAAATTTCCTTACAATACAACTGTGAATCTCGCTGCTATCAAAACTCAAAACCTTCAAGATGTTTCCATGAGCATGTAACATTTATTCGCAGATCCCCTGTGGAGGATAGCAAATCTAAAGCTGCCTAATCAAATACTAACTTCTAGGATGTTACTTTGATAACTATCAAGCACATGAAGTGATGAAGAGCGTGGCGGAAACATAAATTAACACGATTTTAAGTTGAACATTTACATACTATGGTTACATGCAAGCAGATATCATTCTTGCAAGACAAAGGAACCCTCTATTGTCTTATCCATTGATTGTGAAGGAGAGAAGGTTAAAGAGAACATGTCATTGAAACTAGACGTTGGTGCAGGCTTGAACTCATACGGGCCTTCCTTGACTCCCCAAACCTGTAAGGAACAAAAGAAAGTTCTTTTATTTAAGTCCTTCAATTTACTTTGCAGAAAAAGTAAAACCGTGAAAACTTACTTGATTCCCATCATCATCATAACCCCTGTCCCAGGTATGTATCTCATTATTCTTTAACACTGCAAGCTCAGAAGTACAGTAGGTTGCCCCATTCTGCCATAACCACCATGAGGGAAGAAGAAGACACAGGAAAACCAAATCATTGCAATGTCCCAAACCCACGTCTAAGGTGAACAGAATACAAAGTCGAAGTGATAAGACAGAATAATGGAAAGAAAATAAACACATACCCATGAATTTGGAAATCCTCCTGGTGGAGTTGAACCTTCATATAAGCAACGCTTTCCACGTTCACAACGTTTGAGATGTATGGTTGTCAAATGTTCCCCAATGTCCTGTGCTTATTATAATGAAACCAACATAAGAACACGTGCAGTAGTAATGTATTAAAACATAAATCACTTCATCTATGACTATGAGTATACATTTAGCCAAAAATTTAGGCTTAAATCTTTCAGGTCCATTGGCCACAGGCCACAGGTTAGCACCAGCAACAATTTGCTGTCATCATAAAGTTTATCTTCTAGAATAAGAAGAATGATGTTCACAAACTAATCCATGAAGCAATTAGAATGCCAACAAAATATTTTGTGGGCTTAACTGACATGAAACCACCCCGGTGCAGTTTTGAGTTCTAGTAAGGAAATATGTTACTGAATGTTGCTCACAAACAGAACAATTTGAAACTCAAAAGCGAACCCATATATTTTTTTGTGAAAAGATTTGCTAACATAAGTTCATATTGACAGGTTAACCATCCAACCTGTATTATTCTGTTTCTAATAAACTATCAACCATCATAGAATCTAACTAGAAACAAATAGCAGATATATAATTGATCTTCAAACAATCAGAACAAAGTTTATTTAACCTACTTTGCAAACTTAAATGTAATAAATGCACAGCTCTCTCTTTTATAGAAATTAGCTAACCTCCAATAACCTTTCTAAATATCTTATCGTTCTACATGAAGACAAACGCATAGAATCTAATGGCAGCCAAGTCATGTGGTTGGTATGAAATCAGAAATCACCATGACTCATTTTTTGGCAAATGAGTCACTGCTGAATCATAGCTGAGAAAAGGAGGTATGCTCATTTCAGTCAACCAAACTCACAATCTTGAGCCTCCATTTTCAAGAACCTTTACCCAAAAATCTACAATGTTACATTTTTAGACCTTGTCCAGCTACATTATAACACTTTTTATACATTGTTGTGTCTTGTAGGCTTAGCAGATACTTAAGTTATTTGCAAACTAAGAATGATTTCCATATAACAGACCCAATTTTCATTGTATTCTATTTCCACATTATATAAATATGTATGTGTGCATGATTTTGCAGACAACAAAAGGAGCTTAGTCAAATAATATGATAGCTATAATTGACCAGAAACTAAAAGAAACAAAAAAGAAGTGTGTGTGTGTGTGTGTGTTTGACTTTGTAGACAACAAAAGGGGCTTGTCAAATGATATGATAGCTATGATTGACCGGAAACTAAAGGATGAAAGAAAAAAGAAGTGGTAAAGGAGACTAATTTCTAGATACAGTTTGTTTCATCAAAACTTCACAGGACTCCAAAGTTCATTTGAACTTGAACTTTCAAAATCCCAAATTATAAATACTTAGCAATCAGCCTAATAACTATGCCCGGACTGTGCAGTGAGTTCATAATTGACACTGTCCTCAAAGTCCTATGCTGAACCACACAAGTCAGAACGCCAGTGCCCAACCACATGATACAAACATTTGGTAAACTGACATTAACATTCAACATGATAAGAAGACTTACACCAATAACTTCATCAGGTAGTGGACGTTGATCCTTCGACCGATCACAGAAATTTTTGTACTCTTCAACCTCTCTAATGGCATATGAACTTACCTGCCCATTTAGATGAAATATAACAAAACTGAATGTTGGGCTCCAAACTACTGAGATATTGCCATAACTATTACATCAGATAACAAAAGAAAAATAGAAAGTAGAGTCATCCATAATCACATATAGAACAAAGAAAGCTTTTCAACAACAAGATTCAACTTGAAACCTTACCATGCTAAACCTAATGTGACAGTTCTAATTTGGACACCAACACAAAATGGAGAGTATAAATTGCAATGGTAAATCCATGAAATTGTGCCACCAAGCATATCTAACATAGTATTGACAACAACAACGAAATTACCACTAAACTTAATAATGTGCTATGCTTAGCCGATGGTCTAGTCACATGTGCTCATCAAGGAATAAAATTTTTAAAAAGATTTCACAAGATAAACTATGTATAAGGTTGCAAACAAGTGACATTAAAACAAAAGATCTTCATAACTAAGTACTTGGTCCATCACAACCCAGCCCCAAAACCCTTTTCTTCTTTTTGCAGCTTGTAAACTGCTTATAGCAGCCTCTTTTCAAGCTGAAAATTCTAATTATATAGAGTGTAATCAACATAAATAATTTCAGAATGCATCAAGCATCATGCCTCAAAGATTCAGACAATATAATAATGAGAATCTCGCCAAGCCTGACTTCTTACATATGGAAAAGAAAATATTTGAGCACTGAGTATAACCAACATTCCTTATCAGAACATAATCCACTACAGCAGTAAACCTTTAAAACTAAACCATAAATCAGAGTAGAAACCCACCTCAACATCACATTTCAATTCTTTCGGGCAAGGCTTTACCATATAAAACCTCTGCAAAAATAAGAACTGTCAGAATTCTTTCCAAATAGCACTATACTTCAAATAAAACCTACAAGCACAAATTAAAAGGTATAAAAACAAAAACAAAAATAGAATTCAACTCTATTTTCCATCACTCCCACAACAAGGAAAGTAAAATCTTTGCAACATCAGGGGGACCATGATCATAATCAGTTTAGGATGCATGCCTCACAACTTAGGAGAATTTAAAGACTCTAACGCACATAACCAACCTGCCGAAAGGGCTTTTGAGGAGTTCTCCAGAAGGCCTAACAATAAAAAAAATTTAAAAACCCACATCAAAATCACCACATATGAACTGATATCCAAAACAAAAGCACAAGGGTACGAGTTCAAACTAACTTGCTCGAAATATAAAACCTTCGAACCATCGACCATCTCAGCTGCCGGGCAAGTGAGCATTCTGCAATCAAACACAGTTACTACATCCAAAATACAGAATGCAACAGGAAAAAAACTCATCATCTATGTAAAATTTTGTAAAATTCATAGTCTAAGCATCATAAGAAAAGCAGAAATGAAGAGTACCTGATATTGAAGAAATTATCAGGATCTCTAGATGCCTGTTCCCTAGTGAACTATCTCAAAGCAAAAATTAAAGTTATTAAAACAGAGTAATAACAATCTAACAATTGAATAAGATTACGAAGAAGAAGACGATGAAGTACCTTCTCGCCACTCAAGGAGTCGGCAACAATACGGGCATGGTCCCAGCGAGTAGTGGATTTGGTGAGTCGTTTAAGTAGAAAAGCACCTCCAATAAGGACGGCTGCTTTCAACACCAGTCCTCTAGCTCGGCCCCATCCGTTGGAGTTCGAGTCCGAGTCCGAGCCCGTTCCCATAAACTACGGTTTTTTTTTAATTGGATACAAGTCAAGCATCCATTAGCATCCCATTTCCGGATTTCCAATTGTTTGATTGATTGGAGGTTGTTTGGGCGGCCGGTAGTGAAGTGGATGGGTGGTGTGTGTTGTCAAACGTTTGCCACGTCACCTAGCTGTCGTTTTTGCAAATCGTCCGGTTTCCTGGTATCGTCACTTGTCAGCTCTAGGCGCTTTTTAGAATACCATTTCGGATTATGAGTAAAAGATTATTAGGTTAGGGAAGTGGTGCAAAGCTGTGAAGAGGAGTTGAGTACTCCATTTTCATAGGCCCAAAACCTATGAGATTTAATAGTTGATAAGAGTTTTTAATTAATTATATTGCTTTTGCTTTTGTATTTATTGTATTTATTGTTTTTTTCTTTTATTATAAGGGTAAATATATCTATATATATAACTTTTAAAATTATAAGTGGAGACTGATCAATAAAATTCATTCATTATATGTAAATTAAATATGAAAGAGAATTTGTTTTAAGAGAGATAATGTAATAAATAAATTTAATTGATTGATCCTTACTTTTTAAAATCAGATATATCTAATTATAAAAATATTATATATATATATTGAGAATAGAGTAAATATCATTTTGGAGTCTATATTTTCTTGAATATCACTTTTTGTTTGGCCTATGTTTATTTTCTTAGTCTCCATAGTCCTTAAATAGTCTAAAATATATCAATTAGGTCTTTCATTAATCATCCATTGGTCGAAGCTAATAGTTAAGAGGGTTGTTTTGGTCATTTACAATTATAATTGCCAAAAAAAGCAACATTGACTCTAATTTTCTAAAAAGAAAAATTAAGAAGATAATTTTTTTTGTCGAATTTAAAAGGGCATTATTGATATTATTATCCAATAGTATTAAAAATCATGTCCTATAACTTCCATTAAAACAATTTCAAACCATTAAAGTTCATGACCACCTCAAATGACAATATCTTTTGCGCAATTGTCAAGTCAGCACAATTCTCCTGTCATGTGTAGTTAACCGATCAAGACGATGAAAGTTTAATTCAACAACCGATGTACCTGAAATGCAAACAAACTCAAATTAAAAAAGAAAGACTGACTGACGATGAAAAAGGAAAATAGTCTCTCTTTTTAGAGCATCCTTTCTTATCTTTAGAATGACATATGATGCACATTGCTTATTGCTTTGCCATGACAGTGAAAATTGCTCAGAAAGGTCTCTTTAGTATAGCCTATGGCTTTGACGTTCTTCATTGGCTTTGGTGCCAGTCACCCCTTTCTAAAGCAAATCCGTTAGAAGAGATGAGATTCTAAGTGATGAAATGAGGTGTGATTAAGTGAGAAGTTAAGTTCTCGAAGTTACCACGGTGCAAGTCATAGGTTGGCCTATAAAAAAGTAAAGACTGTCCGTAGGTTAGTCTAACCCTCCACCTTGCCACAAAGGTAATCGTGGAAGCCGGACCGATACCATAAATAGATGCAAGAATCCTACTTGATTTCCTAACTAAATAATTCTACCATAGCCCCTAGGTTATTATTATTATTATTATTATTATTTTAATTTAATTTGTTTAAATTTTTATTTATTATGGAGGCCATTTTGGATATTTAATAAATTAAAGAGACCAAGTTTAATGGAATGATTAACCACAAGCAGAGTTTAGGGATGTTCTTGTGGAATAATCAAACTTTCCTATCCAACAGTGTGTATGCTAGAGCTGAGCACGTTGAGTGCAATTTTCCCTTTATTAAAAAAAAGCACAGTAGACATTAGATAAAAGAACAATAATTACAATCACAGGCTCATGGATGCGGTGGAAACATCTCTAATCAATTTCCCAACGGAAGAACCAGTCACCAAAGACTCAAGCAGAGGCTTCTCCTCCTTCCCAAAACAATAAACAGGAGCCTGCCAATTTGGATCGTCCAGCACTGCTCCCACTTCAAATGTCATCACATGAGCACTCATCCCTGCAAAAATTATTCAAACAAATCTTAAAAAGAGAGTTTGATGATTTATTGTAATAATTAATAAATCAAATACTACCATTGAAGAAGACCCAATGAACAGGTCTCTTGGTGACAACATCTTCGTAGTAGCGAATGAAGTCGACTTTGGTCCAGACATTACAGAGGAAGCCATCGACTTGTTCCTGGCCGAGATAGGTGGCCCCGTCGAGCCAGTTGGGGCGGAGAATACCGACGGAGAAATGCAAGACTCTGCATTGTTTGCTGGAGTCTAAAGTGTAAATGTAGGAGGTGCCATTGTTCCATTCAAGGTCGTACAAGAGGGTGCCCAACTGATTTTGGATGATGTTGAAGTTGCGGCCGTTAGGCCAGTCGTACCAGAGGTCCAATTTCTGGAGGGTTCCGTTGTTGTTCATGAAGAGAACTGAGTGGAATTGGAGAGGCCATGGGGATGGAGTTGGGTCTTGGGATTTTGATGTCTGGAGGTACAACAAGGGTAAGAGAATGGTGAAAAGAGACCAACATATGGATTTCATTGTAATATAGGATGATCAGAGGGGAGATGAATCACATGAAATGAGAGATAAAGAAGATGAGGGTTGTGGGGTTGGCTTTTATCTCCGAGTCTTCGATCCAATTAAAAAAAAGGTCCTCTTATTTTGACTTCGAGGACATTAGAATAGGAAATCCCACATCGCGCCTGACCCAAAACTTGTGGTAATTAGAAATGCAGAAAAATGTTCTCAGTTGTTAAATAAAGATCATGCATTCATTTTGTCCACCACACAAGATTGCAATGGAATCAAACTAGATGCATCAATCTCAGCAGGTAGGACTAGCACTTTAATTTCTCCTCTTATTGATCTGATCTCAAATGTTAAAGCATAGAAGTAAAAATTGTGTACGAAGTGTTGGTACAGAAGTTCCACATTGGTTGGCTTTGATTGACTAAGTAAAAAGCCAACCCGAACTCAAGTATAAAGAGAAGTGTTAAAATATAGTAAGAAATACCACATGTGAAATAAAAAGAAAGGATAAATCCCATATTAATATCATAAAAAGGATGAAAAGGGAATATATATATATATATACACATATATGTATATATATATCACAGCCCAGTAAAACAATCATTTAAGTTGAAGACTAACCACTAATATGTACGTTGGTCAAAAACACATAGAATGTAAGTAAGTGTGGAAAAATTAGCAAGTAGTTAAAATGCTCTTCACTTGAAGAGTAGTACAAAACATTCATCTCAATTAAAGGTCATTTGCAGGCAGGGTAAGTGTTTTATTAAGTCAGAGAAAGGAAATCAAAGCTGAAACAAGCATTGAACTACAGCTTTCTCACTATGTTTAATAAATTAGCATTACATGGTCTGGAAGGCAAGCTCCCATTTCTGTATTGGCTATGGTTTAGCCAGCCCTTATTTATATATGAAAATTATGGGACAAAGACCAATAATAATTATCTGACATACATATATTGCTCTTCCATGGCCACAAGACAACATACTTCTTAAAACCTAATAGCTTAGTGTTGATATATAAGTTACTGGTTCCCAGTTATAGGGCTGTCACGACCTTTCTTGAAATCGTCCCACCCTCTTACCCAGGGTTGCCCAGGGGTTGCCCGCGTCTCAGGGGAAGCATGGCTATTGAGGTTGTTCATGACCCTGTCACACACAGCAGAAAACACCTGTGACAACAGATTAAAACACATGAGAACATACTTCAAAGAAAAAAGTAGCCAAAGAACAGTTTGTAATTTCATTAGAGTATATCTTACAGGATTATTTTTCACTGCCTCAGGGGGTTGCTCTTGGCCAGTCAGCCACTTCCACAGTTCTGGATTTTCCTGCAGATCAAAGGACAGCATACTCAAACAAGTATAAAGTACTATTTGATAGTCTAAATACATTGTCTCCTCAAACTGATTCTTCTCCAACAATATCCACAAATTAAATATGTCCATGCAAACTTTGCAAGAATTTCTTTACCCATTGACCTTACATGAATTCACTTTTACTTGTAATGAGTATTCAGGAAGCAAAATGAAAACATACAGACTTTAACATAGTCTAAATCATAAAAGAAAAATCCAAGCAACTCAGTAGAAGAAGTATGAATAACCACTGCAATTATCTTGCTATTACTGTAGACTTGATTTATGACTTTTTACATCAAGTTACTCATTAGGATTATTTAAATGCCAAAATTTATAACTAACCTCCTAAATTGGGGAGCCTTTACACGATTATAATTTTTAGCCAACTTTGGCATCAAACATGCCCTTTACTCTTCATTTCACACTCTTCCTCACTTTCTCTCTCAAGCGCCTCGTCTTTCATATGCCTTACACTCTTTATCTCACTAATTTATTTTTTTCATTTTCACCATTTTTACACCACATCAAAGCACAGAAAATGTTACAAGCTCAACACAATATGTTACATGCTCTCGTGTTTTTCAAAACCTACAAAATGTCATATGCTTAATGCAAAATGTTACAATCATTGATTATGATTTGTGACATACTGAGAAGCGTGACACGCAAAATGTTACATACTCATTGCAAAATGTTGCATGCTCAATGCAAAGTGTTTGTGACCTTCAATTAGGTGTAAAAATACTGAAAAAGGGAAAACAAATAGTGAGAGAAAGAGAGTGAAGCATGAGGAAATGTTCTATAGGGAGAAAGAGAGGACTAAGCATAGAATGAGGACGAAGAAAGGACAATTTTGGCACAAAAATGGCAAATTTAGTCAAAAAAAGAGATATGTCAAAAGAGTTATCATTAAACTTCACTAAAGTAGGAGGTTAATTATAATTCTGCCTTTATTTAAATTCAAAGCTTCGTAACTTCTTTGATATCTCAATCAATTTCTACCATGCAGAGATCAAGTTAACAAGAAGTTTAGGGTATCAAAATCTATATAGAGTTGGAACACTAAAGAAGATATCACTTTAAAATCAGAACTTCAACATTTACTTGGGGCTTTTCACAGTTGAAGCATGATTTGATGAAGTAATACAATGGTCAAGCAAAACAATATGTATTCATCTAAAGATTTGCAAGCTTCATTTTCTGAAGCCTCATCTAAACAAGATGCTGTTGTTCGGTACAGTGAGAACAAAAACAAGGCTTTCTTTCAACATTTAAATTTCATGGGATTTCCTATTATACTTTTGGAACACAGATAGCCATGTCATATATAAAACATCAGTAATGCCAGAAAACAAACCAATGCCAAACCTAATAGCCTACTTCACATCACTAGAATGTTCAAAATAACAGGACATGCTATGAAATAACGGTTTCCTTATTAACATCCCACACACGAAATTTCTTGAGCACATGAAAAAACCCTATCTTGAATACTTTAGCTTTAAAAGGTTTACCAAATCAAGGACATCAACAAGAGCTTTAATTCCATTTTGATCCATGGAATAAATATTATCTTGCACCCATCTGCCGAGGACCAAATCCAGCTCCAGAAACCCTCTCTGTTTGCTCCTATATAACAATCTACAACACAAAAACAACCCAGAAAGCCATTTTAGTTTTGTTTTTTTTTTCTTTATCTCCGTGAACATCATGACAAAAGAAACATAAATTAGAGGGGAAAAAAAACAAAAGAAAAAGAAAACCTGTTAAATAAACGCCTTTTGCTCTCGTGATTGGAGAAATCAATATCTAGAGATTGAGCGGTGTCAGAAGAGTAATTCGAAAGCCATCCATATTGAGACCTTGAACAATAAAAACAGAGATCAACAGGGGTTCAAGATAAATGGGAAGTTAAAAGAAAGGATGATATAGATGAGTACCTATAAAGCAACAACGGAGGAGAAGGTGTAATAGAGTTGCGATTGTGTGCGGTGGAGGAACTGAGGATTCGTTGGACGTTGATCACTGCTCTTCTAAAGCTTGCCATCTTATTGTTGACGTTTATTGGTATTACAGAGAGAACTGCAATTTAAAGACCTAGTGTGACACCGTGGCTCGTCTTCTTCATCCACATCTACCACAAGCAGCCAAACATAAGTTACGTCGGGTCGGATCTGACCGGATGCTCCCGTTGCGTTTTGGTGTGTGTAGGTGCGGACCTGCGGGGGCGGGTTGACCCACACTACACCTGCAAACCCGTTACATGTAAAATATATATATATATATATGTATTACAAGAATGAGATTTACCACACACCATTTTCAAATGACACAAACAAAAATAATCAAAGCTCATACACCAATCCTTATATATAATTAGCAAGCAACAAATATAATAATAATATATATATTTTAATGCTGATACGTTAAAGATTAAGTAATTATCGATATCTATCGAAATAAATGATATAATTATAATAATTAATTTTATAATCCAAAAAATTATTGTTTAAAGAAAACTCGCAATCTTTTTTTTTGTTTTAAAGGATAAGAGGAGAAGTTGCATTCTAAGTATGTAGCCAACTTTCAAGAGGACTTTCTTCAAAAGTTAAAAAAAAAAAAAAAAAACAAAACAAAACAAAAAAACTTTCAAGAGGACTGAGAATGTATCATCAGGGATCTCTCCACCATGATATTTAGCTTCTTGCTTGGATTTAAAAGAGGAAACACGAGGGATTGAATAGAGCCAATTGAAAACACAATAGAAAGCCTTGTGATAGTAAGGGGTGTTGTGCATACCGAAGGCAAAGACGGTGGAGGCGTAGAGGAGGCGGCAAGCGAAGAGGAGGCGCTTGAATGCGAGGTCGATGGAAGGGTTCTCGAGCTGAATCCACTTGAACTGGAGGGAGGCCCTGGCGCCGATGAGAAGAGATGGAAGGGTTCTCTTTCGTCTTATTGTTTTACATCGATAAAATATTGCAAGTTTAATGGGGAAAGCATAAATACTCGCGTATTTCGAAAAAAACTTAACTTTTATTTTTAATATAATTTGAAAGGGCCAATTACCCAAAGGGTTTCTGTAAATTTAATATTTACAAGCGTATATAACTTTTTAATTTTTTTATAATGTCTTCCCTTAACTAACGAATTGATTGGTTTGACCGTCACTGAATATGGTTAACTGAATAACAAATATTAAAAGATGAAATTACCCCCCAACAAATTTATTTTTTAATTTTCTTTTAAAATACATTTTAAAAACTTTAAATAAATTTAATCAGATTTCTACTGTCCATTTAAAAAATGGACGATAGAGATTACTTTAAAAAAAATAAAAAATTAAAAAAATAAAAAATTTAATTAAAATATTTTTGAATTAGATCTCCACCATCCATCTTTAGATGGATGGTGGAGATTAATTTGAGAAAAAAAATAAACTTAAAAAAATGATTTAAAATAAAAACACAGATGGATGGTGGAGATTAATTTGAGAAAAAAAATAAACTTAAAAAATGATTTAAAATAAAAACACAAAATCCAATATTAACATCTCTCTCTCTCTCCTTTTCTTCTTTTTCTCCGTCTTCTTCTTCTAATCGAACCCAAATCTGGGTTCGAAGCCTTCGAGCCTAACCAGAACTGGGTTCGAATCCTTCAAACCCTGAATGAACCCAGTCTGGGTTCAAAGGATTCAAACCCAGTTCGAACCCAGACTGGGTTCGTTCTGGGTTCGAATTTCGAACCCAGAACTGGGTTGAGTTCGAATCCTTCGAACCCAGAAACAGGATTCGAACCTAGAACTGGATTTGAATCATCTTCGAACCCAGAATTGGGTTTGAACAGGATTCGAACCCTTTAAACTCAGAACTGGGTTTTGGTTGGGTTCAAATCCTCTTCGAACCAATTCGAAAGTTCTAGGTTGGGTTCAAAGGTTCTGGGTTTGAATCAATTGGGTTGTTTTGGGGTTGCTTATTGTTTGTTTTAAGGAATTTTTTGTGATTGAACACTTATTTTTGTTGATTGATTAATAATGATAAATTTGGGTTGGTGATTGATGTTAATGATTTTGCTGGATTGATGATGATTTTGGTTCAAGATGAGAGGGAGGAGAGATTGAAGATGATTTTCAGTAAAGGTTTTCTAGGATTAAAGATGATTTTGGTTGAATATTATTTCAAGGGTATATTGGTGATTTCATTTGGCTGCGAAATCAATCAATGACAATCTGATAGTTCTCAAGGGTAATTTGGTCTTTTAACACCCTTTAAACGGTCAAAGAGATCATTTAATGGTCAAATCCAGTCAATTCATTAGTCAGGTGAGGACATTGTAAAAAAATCAAAAAGTTATACGCGCTTGTGAATATCAAATTTACAGGTAGTTGTGGGTAATTTGCCCTAATTTGAAATATTTCAAATTTTTGTTAAGAGAAATAAGGAAATAAAATCATTTTCATGGGTTAAAAATTTTTCATTCTTTATTTTACCTTCAATTTTTGCCAACCTTATATTTTCTTTGTGATTAATATTTGTTATTTTCATTAGTATATTTTCTCTCAAGTTTGCCTCCAATAAACTGCAAAGAAGCTGCATGTTCATAACGGTCTTGATGCATACACTCATCCCATTCTAATTTTACTCTGATTTCAGTTGTAAATCAGCTACCTTCAAAAATTTTGACATTTTATTTGATCTATTTTACATTTTTTTTTTAAGTATTGATCTATTTTACTTTTAGTTTCAGTGCATTCATACAAAATGAAGTTTCCCGATTGAATCAGGGAACTCAGATGCTCGTATTCCCATGAATTTGAGACATTTATGTTGTGCAAATGATGCCCTCAATTGCGGAATACATTCTCCACGTTATACAATTTCATCATCAATGATTCTCTCCACTTACAAGAAAATCTTTCATGCTCACAACTGATTTAATGAGGAGAATCAACTATATAGTATCATTTCTGTTTTTGTTTTTTCATTTACCTCATTAGTCTTTTCTTGTTCTTTTACTCTTTTTATTGATCTGTCTCACCACATCAACTATGAAACAGTCTCATAAAAGATTTTTTCTTCATTTACAAGCTAGATTCACACCATAGACATGTCAGCATCCATTGTAGTGCGCCCGATCAATTCACTGGCATTTACTCCAGATTGATTAATGACAATAGCGGGGAACTCTACTTACATATGCATGATTCAGAGTCTCTCTATCATGAAAATCCCACATACAAGGAACCTTAGGCAGCCGCTTAAAGCCTAGACTGATGCATACAACAAGTCCCATGAAAATCAAAGCGAAAAAAGAAATAAAAAGTTTAAACAAAGTTCAACAAAATTCTTAGAAGACAGAACGAGAATAGAATTTCATGTGATACATAATGCCTGAATGAGAAAATAAAACAAAAATCAACTTGAGGGAAGAGTCTCACATCTAAAGCTACCTGGAAGTTACAACTTTTTGGGTGAGTTGGGGCAATCATGCGATTGTAGAATGACAGTAAACAAATTTTTACTTCAAGGAATACAAAGAATCTGATATTATACCTAATCTCCAATTCAGTGCTTCATATTCCTTCAAGGAGATTGAAACAAATTATGCCCTCCAACATTGTATCCATTCTAATAGTCAACGGTGTTCACTCTGGTTTCATCGTCAATAAAACAAAATATCTTTGTCACATGTTGCTGGGTGCAAGAAACCTTTCTCTCCAACAATTTATCTATTTTGCTTTCAGGATTAGATTTCATCTTTGACTATCGTCAGCCTAAGTGCCTCAGAAGCTTATCTCACGTCTCTCTGCGAAAAACTTACCACTTACTGCCTGGTCTGGAAGCAGTGCTAGCCAAACGCCAGTATCTGCACCATTCTCAGCTGAAATATTACCAGCCCAACCTGTCATGGCAGTCTTTACCCAGCCTGGGCAGAACGAGTTGATATAAATCTTCTGACCTTCTGGGCGGTCAGATAGTTCCCTTGCCATTAGCCTGGTGTATAGATTAACTGCAAGTTTTGACAATGAGTAGTCAGTGAACCTCTGAGGCCACCCGCCTGATTCCCAAGTGCCATCTTCAACTTGTTGTAGGAAAGTAGATATAGTCCTATCAATGAGTTCCTCTGAGAGTGTGTCCATATTACTTAGTTGTTCTTTCAATGTTGGATCTTCAATTCTCTGTCAGAGTGAACCCAAACTAGCTTTACTATAGATCAAAAATGGGTGGTAAAGTAAGATTGAATGGATCTACTGTTCTTGAGATCTTGAGTACATCAAAAATATCAAATTGCACTTTACCATAAATGAGTATGAGCTTCACAATACAACTGAGAAAAATGTTCTATGAGATTTCAAGAGTTCAATTAAATAATAGTTCATAGTAGCAAGTCTCCTAAAACCCCTAAGTTTTGACCCTTTTTCCAAAAACAACACCTCAGTTTCAAATTAAGACGAAAAACCCACTATTGTAAACGAAAACAACCTTGTAGTTCCAAAATTTAGGGAAAAAAAGCTCCTTATTGTCTAACAAAACCCCACACAAAGTTATATGAAATTAAACAAGAAACACCAAGATTTTCTTTACTTTAATTGCAGAAAAACGAGTCCAAAAGTCTGCCACATTAACCTATCGTCGTACCAATTACATATTAAGCTGGCGTCTACAATAAACCATATAGTAAAATTAATATCCATGCTTCGTATTGCAAATGCCTGAATCATAGCTTTCAGGACTGGTAAAGCGAGAGACAAAAGACGAGTTAAAGAAAACATTGGAGGCATCAATTACATAAGTAGAAATGTATCTCTACATGTGCACTGCATATCTAAGGAAAAACGATTAGAAAGCATAAAAGGGAAAGAGAAATGTACTCACATTACGCCTGCCATTTACTTTACCAAGGCGTGAGCTAACATTAACGATGCGAGCACCAGCAGTAGAAGGTTTCATAAGTGGGATCATAGCTTTAATCATATGTTTGGTGCCATAATAGTTGGTGGTAATAACATCCTTGGCAAATTCAACAGAATTTTCAGAATTCATATTGAAATTAACACCTGCATTATTAACCTGCAAAATATACAAGTTTGAATCTTAATTAGCCACATACAACAAAACCACAGACTCATTAGACCACAAACAAATCAAATCAAGAATACCAGAATATCAACAAAGCCATATTTCTCTCGTATCCAATCACAAAACTCCTGGATAGAAGTGGGGTCCAATACGTCGAGCTGATGAACATCGACATTCAAGCCTCCTTCTTGCAAGACCTTGGCAGCTTCGAGTCCGACGCTGGTGTCTCTGGACGTCAGTACAACAGTCAAACCATGGCCAGCCAGCTGTCTCGCGATCTCGAAACCGATACCTCTGTTGGCACCCGTCACCACCGCAATTGTCTCCGAAGACCACCATCTGAAAATTACAAAAACAAAGGATATTAAAATGCTAACAGAGCAAATGAAGGGTATCAGTTAGAAAGTATATACATACCGCTGGTGGTCGGAGTAGGGAATGGTGCGGAGGAGGGAGATCTCTTGGAGTCTCTTTTCTCGTCTTTCCTTGGCCTTCTCTTTTTACCTTTGGTTTCCATTTTCTTTTGGTTGTCTTCTTCAGCTCTGCTGCTTGTGTGTAGTGATTGAATTGTGATAATTGGAGCAGATTTCTGTTTGCTTGCCACCTTGTGGGTCAAAGGTAACTTACGACCTTTAATTTAGGTCAAAATTCCCAATTTTTGGGGTTTCCACTTCCCCCTTCTTAGCCTTTTTAAGGCCTTGTGTGGTTAGTGGTTATAATTTTTCTCTCTTCTCCTCATCACACATTGTTTTATGCTTCAGTTCACTACCTTCAATATCAAATATCAATTCAAATGATCTTTCTTTTGTGTGTGTATATATATATATATATATACATATCAATTCAAATGAATTTTATTAGTCTAACCATTAGTTTTTTATATACTATTTAATTTAATAGGAACATTGTATGTTAATCTATATTTTATTTTATTTATTTTTATTATTATTTTTATGGTGGGTGAGTAGATTAAATTCAAAGAAAATTACTCACATTTTATATTTTAGGACAAAAATGAGAATTAAATCATTATTTAATTTAACAGTAGTTTATTTTGTTTATTTTCTTTTATGGTACGAGAAAAGAGATTAAATTTATACCTTATATTTTATGATAAGGGTTGAGCTTGAACTCTTACTTAATTTCATGAAAACTTTCCATGTTAATATATATTTTAGTTTATTTATTATAATTTTCTTTCTTTTTTTTTATAAAAACATGAGGTAGGACTTGAACGTTTATTTAATTGAATGGAAACTTTGTATGTTATATATATATATATATATATATATTTTATTATAATTTTTTATAATGAGAAAAAAGAGATTAAATTCAGAAAAAACTACTCACACATCGTGTTTTAAGATAAGATGAAACTTGAACCTTTAAGTTTTTAGAATCAAGAAAATTATTTCACTCATATTAAGGGGTGGTATGTAATAATATATTTTATTATATATGATAAGAACTAATCATGTTTAAAATTCCACACATTATCTTTTACTGAATTTTATTTTGTAAGTCAAAACATGAAGGAAATGACGAAAACCAATAAAAAAAAATTATGATCTCTTATTAAAAGTGACAAAACTCTATACTTTTACAATTGTTGTCAATAAATTATATGGATGGATAAAAATATCCCATTATAATATTATTAATGTAATAGAATTAAAGTTAATACAAAAATTTAAAAAGATAAAAGATAATTGGGATTATTCTAATTTCGCCCCGTAGTTTGATATAATAGCAAAAAAAATCTAGTGCCTGGAGAAATCACTAAGGACCCCCTTAATAAGTTATGAAGTAGATAAAATAATCTTTGTAATTTATAAGAATAGCCAAAAAAACTCTTTACTGTCAACTTGAACATTAAAAGTTAATGTTTGAATGTTAACCAGGAATTACAAAATCGTCAATTCATTATAAAAGAAGTTAAAAAAAAAAAAAAAAAAGAATAAAGAGATGAGTGCTACATGTGCACTGTGGACCATTAGTAGATTATATTTTTTTTAAAAAAATAATTAATTATTAATTATTATCCCTAATTAAAATTTTTTAACATAATTCAATATTAATAATTAATTGTTATCCCTAAGTAAAAAAATTAAAAAATATTAATATGTTTTTTTAAATTATGTTCACCATCTATCAACATAATAGACGATGGATATAATTCAAAATCATAAAAAAAAAAAAAAAAAAAAAAAAAACGCCTTAAAAATTATGTCCACCATCAAATGGACAATAGACATAACAAACATAAAAATAAGAAAATAAAAATAAAATAAAATAAAATAAAAACCTTAACTTTTTCATCGTTCAAGAACATTGTTCTTTAGCAATGAAGAACAACTCACACACACACACACACACTCTCTCTCTCTAGTTTGATGAACATTCTTTTGGCTATCGTCTTAGTCCATTACCGCCGTCATTGCTTAGTCCAATACGCACAACTCAGTTTGTTGCTTCGACCTTTATGTCAGTTTGTTGCTTCAGCCATCACCTTCCTCTATTGCTCCAAGCATCACTTTCATCTCTTACCTGTATTGTTAATTATGGAGACTGCATCTTAACTGGAGTCATCTTAGCTAGAGTTTGTCTTCATCTAGAGACCATCTCTATCAATAATAGAGAGTCCATCTCTAATGCAGATTGGCTTTATTGCTGGATCTGCAATAGAGTATTTTTTTTTTTTTTAAATTCCTTTAGCCTTTTTTCCTTTTATAGTTTATGGAACAAGTAAATCTGAAAAGATTTTTGTTTGTTGATTTTTGTTTGATTTGAATGATGATTTGCTAATGAGATGAGTTGTTGATATTTGGGTTGATGGTATGTTTGGAAATCCAGATTTTTTAGGTTTCCAGTGAGTTTCCAATCGTCGAAAACCTTAAGTTTTTATTCATTTTAAGTTTTTTTTAAACAAAATTATTTTGAAATTTAATCTCCACCGTCCATCATAAAGATGGACGGTGGAAATTTAAAAAAAAATTGTTAATAATTTTTTATTTTATATTTTAATAATTTTTAATATTATTATATTAAGAGATAATTCTATAATTGAGGGCCAATTACGTCTTTTCGAGCACTATTATTGTCGGAATCCACTTTTCATTAACAGAGTTAACAAAAAGGGCAAAATGAGATTTATCCAAACTACAGAGAGTAATTAGCAATTAGGTCAAAGAACAAGAGGGATAGTGGAATTATTCTAAGATAATTTTATACTTTTTCTAGCCTTCATCTCTAACAACCTCTATATTCTTCTCCAATCTCCATTTCAAACTGACTTTGGACACTCAACTAATATTTTTTTTCTTTTTTCTCTTTTTTCTCATATTCTTCTTTTTCCTCTTCTTCCCCCTTCGTTTTTTTTCTTTTTCTTTCTTTCTTCTTTTTCCTCTTCATTTTTCTTCTTCCTTTTCTTTCTTCTTTTTTCTTTTCATTTTCTTCCTTTTTCTACCTTTTATGGTGAATTTTCCACTGAGAAACATGTCTAAGCAGATCTACAAATGGAGGGTCAATGACACCCCTAGCATGGGGCAGGAGATGCCTCTATGGGTCTACAAATCTACTCAACAAATTTGCAAACCATTTTTTCCAACGAAAAGTTTGCTGAAGTTAGAGAATGAGAAGAACCAAAAAAAAAAAGAAAATAAGAAAAAGAGGGAGGAGGAGGAGAAAGAAGAAAAGAGTGTTATCAACGGTGTTTTATTATCAATAAAGAAGATTTTTATTAAAGAAAGAAGAACGAATGAGAGAAAAAAGAAGAAAAAAAGAGAAGAAAGAGGAAGAGGAGAAGGAGAAGTACGGAGAAGAATGAGAGAAAGAAGAAAAAGTTTCATCGAAGATGAATCATTATCCAATAGAGAGTTTTGTACGACAAAATATTTTTAAGTTTTTAAATTCATTTTTTAAGTACTTTTCAAAACTTTGTATGAGATTAAATTTTCAAATTAGTAAAGGGTAATGACAAAAAGTTACATTGACTTTGGGTTAAATTCCGTAACATTATTGAGCTCAGTTGTTTTTAAAAAGGCTCATTAATTTTGGTTCATTAATCCCAAAAACTTATGTTAAATGTTAAATGTTTAAAAAAGACTTATGAAATTCTATATTTGATAATTATTATATCCTCATATTTTAAAGAAAAATATTAATACTAACCGAATCACAAATCTACCAAAAATTTGTCAAAATCAATCATTCTAAAGTTATTTCTGTAAATATATTTCCTCATTCGACTCAAAATCCCTGTTGATTTATTATTTAGATTCCAACTATCAGTTTTAGAAAATATATATATATATATATATGTAAATATATTGTAAATGTTTTTTTTTTTTTTTTTTTGGTTTTTGGTGAAAGAAGAAATTAAATGTTTCTTTCACTTTAATTTCTACCATCTTAATATAGGTTCGAAAATTTCATAAATATGATGACAATAACACGCACACACACGTGTGTATGTGGGTGTTTGTTAGATTAGGTTGGGTAGGATAAAAAAATTTTCAACTTGATTTTTAACCCAACCCAACCCAACTTAGCCCAACTTGATTTTCAAAAAATTATACTGGGTTGGATTGAGTTGAAAAATTTTTAATCCAACCCAAACCAATCTAATAAATGTCTACACCATACACACGCATGCGCTCATGTGTATAAACAGCTTCTATGGTTAGTATATGTATGTATGTATGTATGTATACATGCATACATAGATCTATGTATGCATGTATACATACATACATATATGTGTGTATATATACATACACATACATATGTATGTATGCAAGTATATCTACATACATACGTATATATACATATAAATATATATATACATATAAATATATGTATACATATATATATGGGTTAGGTTTGAATAACTTAAAATTTTGACTTAACAAAGTGATTTCAACATTCACTTTTTTACTAACATTAATTGGCTCTACAACAACTCCTCTAAACCCCACCTTCGTAATAACATTGGCATTAATGAAGTTGTGTGAAGATCTAGAATCCACAAATAAGGACACTTCAGATGTACTAATCCAAGCCAAGAGTCTCATAGGCAGTGGTTTTGGAGCTCCTGACATGGCATCAAGAGATAAATCCGCTTCTCTTCCTCACTTTCAACAACATCAATCACTTTAAGCCCTCCCTCAAATCTAAACTCCTCCTTATTATTGTCATCTCCATCTTTAGTATCGTTTGGTTTAACTATCACAAACACCTGACAAGACTTGTATCAATAATCCTTGCCCTATTTCTCATCACATTTGAAGCATAACCCTTTATTTACCCTTTTTTGCAACTCTTCTCTCAAAAGCGTTTTAACTTCTTTCTTTTTCTTTTTGAAACTCCCTTTTATAACATCCTCCTCTTTCCAAGGAGTTTGGTTTTGCGAATCCTTAGAAATTTTGCTTTTAATTTTCTCCTTGATTAGACTCTTCTAATTGTAATAACTATAAACCAAAATCTTTGTCATCTTCATAGCTTCTGCAAGCCTCTACGGTTGCTTCAACTTGAGTTCCCTAGCTAACTATGGTCCTCTTAATAAATGTACCAAGAAGCTTTGACCAACTCCTTATTATAGTTTGTAATCGTTGAAACTCTTCAATGTAACTTTGTAACTTTGTACCTTACCTTCTTACTTGAGCTTGGCTAACTGTCCATGATGATTAATAGTTGGTGATGGCCTCTATTGGTTCAGAAACTCCTACTCAAATGTTGTCCACCTTATACGCCTATCATCATCATCATATACTATGCCTTAATCCATCACCACCAACCATTGGCCTTACCATCTAGATGAATACAGGTCATCACATCTTTATCATCCCTTACAACCTTATAAACTCCAAAATAATGCTCTATTTTATCTAACCACTCAAATGGATCTCCCTTATCAAAACGAGGAAAATCTACCTTTGGCTTCCTCAGTCCTCGATAGTGATGTCGATCCCTTATTCTCTCATCTTTAAATGCTGTTTCATTACCTTAACGGTACCTACGTTAATAGTAATTAAGCACTTGGTCGCAAGACCTCCTGCCAAGCCTATGAAATTTCCCCTCAGATTCCTCATCCTTGTCCTTTATCAAACCTCCATTCTTCATGTTATCCTCTAACTTGACCAATTGCCTTAGGCGATTCCCTCTCATTAAGCCATCTTTCCACTCCTATCGTATTACGCTCAACTCGATCTCTTCTTCTAGTTCTCATTCAGTTCCTGTTTAAGCTGGTTTCCTTAACCTCATTGGTCGTTGAATCCATCTCCTGCTTATAGATATGAGATTGTAATCTTACTCCCTAAGTTTGCCTATGGTCATTCATTATTCTCCTATCTTTAACCATTCTTCGATCGATCCATTCGAAACCTTCATTGATGGATCTTTTTATTTCATTAATTGCTTAATTCATAGTCATTGTCAATTGCACCATTGGAGCACATGGATCCTTCACCATTTTAGACACTTTTGACTGACCTTCTTCCAAAGCCTCAAACCTTGCTTGATTGGTAATCGACACATTTTGTGTCGAATTGGAATTCTCGCTAGTCTCCATCTCACAACCACTCTAAAAAAAACTCTTAATGAAAGCACCAAGTTGTTACCATAAATCCAACAAGCCCTAGCCGCTTTGACTTGTGTCACGCGCGCTAAGATATATAATGAACCAACAGTCTGCAAAATTGGATGAATTGGTCCTCTAAAATTATATCACATAATTGATCTAACCCTAACCCAAGGATTGACAATGAACCAATTAGCTCAAATAATTAGGTAGATTGATTATCTAGAATTAGATTACAGAATTAGATCACAGAATTGACTTAATCCTAGCCTAAGCAATTGTAAGCAAGAATACCAAAAAAGTCGAATGAAAACACAAGATACTTACCTTACAATGTTGCAAGATTTTATTAATTTCTTCAAAGTCAAAAGCATAATAATAACACTAAACTAATCTTCTATCTATAGTAACTAATTCTAACTTTCTTAGGAAATAAGTCTTCCTTAGGAAATAGAATTCTAAAAGAAAATAAATTAAATAACTTAAGAAAATAAAAACCTAAAAAGAAATAAATCCAAACCTCAAAGGAAAACAATTCAAATCACTTAAGGAAATGAAAACCTAAAAAGAAATAAATCCAAGTAATAAAAGGAGATACTATTAAAGTCCAAAATAAAAAAGTAATAGGATAAATTGCACAAACTACTCCTGAGGTTTGATAAAATTGCATAAAAATGATGATGCTTGGAAAACTTGCGCTCACCTCCCCCGAAACTCCAAAAACTCAACACCTTACAAAGTTGCAAGATTTTATTAATTTCTTCAAAGCCAAAAACATAATAATAACACTAAACTAATCTTCTATTTATAGTAATTAGTTCTAACTTTCTTAGGAAATAAGTCATTCTTAGTAAATAGAAACTTGAAAAAAAATAAATTAAATAACTTAAGAAAATAAAAATCTAAAAAGAAATAAATCCAATCCTGAAAGGAAAACAATTTAAATCACCTAAGGAAATGAAAACCTAAAAAGAAATAAATCCAAGTAATAAAAGGAAATGTTATTAAAGTCTAAAACAAAAAGTAATGGGACAAATTGCACAAACCTCCCCTGAGGTTTAACATAACTGCACAAAAACGATGATGCTTGGGAAACTTACACTCACCTCTCCCGAGTATCTGAGGTTCCAAAAACTCAACACAGGTCTCTCTTACAGTGAATCAATTGTTAATTAAGATAAACAGACAAAGTCAATTTGAGCAAAAGTACCAAAATACCCCTAAATAAATTAATATATTATTAATTTAATTTTCAAAAATAATTACAATATAAAACTATTAAAAATCATTAAAAAAAAAAAAAAATCTTATCATCTTCTTCATTACCTCCTTTAAATTTTCTTATCATTTTTCATATCATCAATTCATCATCAATTTTCATCAAACTTTCTTCATCAATTTTTATACCAACAATTCATCATCATTTTTATCCAATCAATTAATCACCAACATCATCACCAGTTTAAACCCAAATAAATTTACATATATATATATATATATATATATCTATCATCATCAACATAAATTCTTCTTCATCATCAGTTCAAACATAATACCCATGTTTAATCAACCTTACAACCTAAATCTTCAACCAAAACACCACACCCCCACCCAACCCCCCCCCCCCCCCCCCCCCCCCCCCCCCCAACCCACATTTTCTCACCAACTAACAACCACAAGATCTTATCGCAAATTCACTAAGGAAATTCAAAGCAAATATTCAAAAAACTAACAAGGAAATTCAACCAGACCCATAAGGAAACTCACAAGGAAATTGAACCAGAAATTCAAAAAAAAAAAAAAAAACAAAGATAAGGAAATTGAAAAAAGGAAAAAAAAAAAAACTCCAACAATGGAGGCCCGAAATGGGGTCTCCATCGTTGGAGACCACAACTGGGTCCCCAATGACTCCATCCTAGAGACGTAGAACCAATTGGTTTTGGGTCTCCATGATGAAGACTCGAAAATGGGGTCTCCATTGAAGATTGTCTAGGTCTTTACTAGTGGAGACCCAATCGGGTCTCCACGATGAAAGAAAATGAGAAAGGAAGAAGAAGACGAGAGAAGAAGAAGAAGATAAGAGAGGAAGAAGAAGACGAGAGAAGAAGCAGAAGATGAAAGAGGAAGAAGAAGATGTGAGAGAGCTTGAAAAGAGAGAGGGGTTTTTGTTTTCATTTTTTAAAATTATATAATGTTTTTTAATAAAATTAAAAAATATATATTAATATTATTTATTATTTATTAAAAAATTAGATACTCATAAAATTTAATATCATTTGACGATTTTATCCTTACTAAGTGGCACTTGAAGGCTACTCATCAACGGATATCTGACAACATGAGAGTTTTATATTGAGTTTTTAGAACCTTAGAGGAAGTGAGTACGAGTTTCCCAAACATCATCATTTTTGTGCAATTATACCAAACCTCAGAAGAAGTTTGTACAATTTGCCCAAAATAATATGTTAAATATGAATAGGAAACCCGTTCTCATCATATGCTCATGTTTGCTCAAACATTAAGTAGAAGTTTACATGAATCACAATCATTAACAAGTTGTTCGCATTATTCTTTACAAAAAGAATGTGTGAGTGTGAGTCTCCTCTTAATAGGAGTAACCATATCTCAGTTATGAAAGTAATCATTTAAATCGCGCAATAAATGATTCATTTTGGCGGGTCTTATCACTACTTTGACCCCCATAAGGTGCAGGTATTAAAAAAGAAAATTGTCTGCATTGTGTCTAATTTGAATATGACAAATTTTATTACGCATAGGATGAAAATGCATCTTCCTTTTAATCTCGCGTTATATCATGATGAGTTCTGTTGTTAACTAATGAAAGTGTGAAACCAATTATTCAAAAATAGAACATTTTGGTACAAATGGGCCCACGCCAAAACTTAAGAAGTAAGAGTAGACAAATCGTGTAGATGTACAAGTATGATATCTAATGCTTAATCAATTCACATGGAAAATAGTTGAAACAATATGAGTGCAGTGGTGCTTAATGTAGCAAGTACCAAGAAGTAGCTATATCTTTTCCACTTAAAAACTGGAAATGAAAAACGTTGATGTAAATGATGTTATTTTCGAAAATTACGTGCCGTGAATGAAAGAAAATCTACACGGACGCTGACATATATATTTGTCGGATTGGACATAAATTTGTGGGCCTCCAACTTCGATTGGCCCTTCTCCTTTGTTCTGTCGTGATTTTTGCATATTTTAGAGGCCAAAAAGTCCAAGCGTACGTCGATTTCTTTGATTACTACTCGCTGTAAGACGTCATCGCTTATGCCATACTAGTTTCCATATTACAATCGTGCCAAAATTTTGACAATATCTAAGACTTTTCTGCCGCGTGGTTGCTTTTAAGACTACTCCATTTGTCTCTCCACTACATATTGTCTTCATATATCATGTATCATACGGAATATACTTGAACGCCCATTGGATCATCCGGGTAAAGTTTTCAACTATCGAATTTTAACTTCTTTCCCGGTCAGTTCAGTTTCCTTTAATCTGGTTATCTGGTTTTCTCTCTACTTCCTGATATATATATATATATATATATATTTGGTTTTTTCGTGTTTAGAACTGAGGTGATGATCAACTGTTCGATTATGTTTGTTGTTCACGCTTTGTGAATGCGTTTAACGTTTCATTATTTCATGACAGCACAATGAACAAAAATTTCTGGATATTTTTTCGGGTTTATAATCTATTTCATGGTTGCCCATTTGCAAGTTTTTCGTTTTATACGGTGCTTAGTTTTGGTGTGTCAATCAATGAAACATCATAGGACCCCCCGTTAATTTGTTTTTATCATTGTCTGTCACAGTATTTCATTAGAATTTTAGTGTGGTAATCTCCATGTTACCGATTTAGATGTTGTGGACCTTTGTTTTTGTTAATGGCTTTGTTAACATATATTTGTTCAGTTAGTTTCTTAGTGTAATACAAGTGTTTCAAATTTTTCACTAACATTTTCAAATAGAATGCTAAACTCTTGGAATTTATAGATATGGAGTTTTCATGAGAGGTATCTAATTGGTTAGAGACCATTTTTGGGCGTATTTGGAAATCAAAATCGGTGCTGGTTTTGAAGTTTGGTTCGTATACCATTGAAGTAATTTGATGTTATAAAATTGATATGGGATAAAAACCTTTGAAATAATATGGAGCTGTAATTGTTGGTTTAAAACGAGCAAATCTTTGAAAGTTTCTTGTCTGTCATAAATTTGCAAATGAACTTTGTGGAGTAATTTCTATGTATTGTATGTTTGTAAGATTGCACTTAATCCTTTATAATTTTGTAATTGCCTTTTTAGAGTAGGTTCTCAATGCTATACAGTGTTTTATGGATTAACTAGGGATATTGGATCTGGCAGGGAAACATGAAAATTTGTTGGTGGATTGCAATAGCAATTTTTGTGCTGGCATGGAGTGTGCCACACTCACAAGCAGATTTGAAATCTGCAGTTTTCCTATCACCAAAGTTTGTACTGGGACCAGGATCAGTTGAGAATAAATTTTACTATGGTATTGATTTTCCAATAGGTCATATTGCTGTCAAGCGTTTTGACGCTGAAGTAATAGATGAGGCAGGGAACCCCGTTCCCCTTCATGAAACTTATCTGCACCATTGGGTCGTTGCAAGATATTATGTGCGCAAAGGTGCAGAAATTTTGGAGGATAACGGCAATAGGATACTTGGGGAATCGGATTACATGATTGTGAAAAATGAAGGCTTATGCCAGGGTAATATTCTTAGGCAGTACTTTGGCCTTGGATCAGAAACACGAGGTACGGAAACACACATTCCGGATCCTTATGGATTAGAAGTTGGAAATCCCACTGAAATTCCTCCTGGCTATGAGGAAAGATGGATGCTTAATGTCCATGCAATTGATACAAGAGGTGTGGAAGATAAGTTGGGATGTACTGAATGCAGGTGTGATCTCTATAACATTACAAAGGATGAGTACGATCGACCTCTGAGGCCAGACTATAAGGGTGGTTTAGCATGTTGTTATGATCAGACTCAGTGCAAGCTGAGAAATGGTTTTGAAGGTGTCAGGAGGAGCCTGTACTTGAAATACACCGTGCAGTGGGTTGATTGGGATAGTTCCATTGTGCCTGTCAAAATTTATATTTTCGATGTCACTGATAACTGGAAAAGGTTTAATGATTCAATAGGACAAGGAACAAAGCATCGTTGCCAGGTAGGTGATTTTTTTTTTTTTTGTACCTGACTTTCACAGTATCTAAAATTAAAAGAAGAATTATTTTGGGTAATTTTTGGAGATTTCTTGAATTGATGACCTTACTTTTCTTCACATTCATAATATTGTATAGTGAATGATGACATCTTAGTAATAGTTTAGGCTAGCTGGAAATAAGGATTCTGTTCTAATCTTCTGTGTTTTTGTTCTGCTTTACTGTAAAAAACGAAATAGATTCATTGAAGCATCGAGCACAAAGCGCATGTTCTAACATGAAAATGAGAACGTATTTGGGTGTCAATTCCATACCTTTTAATCCGCTTAACTGTATCTAGTTGGAATGTCTTCATGAGATGACTTGAATTAAAGTTGTTAATGAACATAGTGTAGCTCTTTAGTGTATGCATACATGGAATTGCGTAGGTTCATTTGCGTATATTTACATATTGACTGTAATGATAAAACCCCGCAGTGGTTAAGTTTTGACGATTGAGCAGTGATTGCCTTAAGATTGTGCTTTACTGGAATTATTCTTGATTCAGTATCCATATTTTAAGCCAATCATATGATTCTGATGCAGATAGAATATGATGTTGAGTCTTGTAGCGATACTAGTTTGGCTGCTAATAAGTGCGTTCACACCAAAAGGACAAGTTTTACCATGCCAACTGGTGGTTATGTCATCTATGGTGTTGCACACCAGCACTCAGGGGGCATCGGTGCAGCACTATACAGAGAGGTGATTTAAAATTTTAATATACATATATATTATCGCTTGCTTTCTCTTTTGTTCATTTTCTTTTGTGCTTTCCATATAGGAAGGTCCTAGTGGAAATTGGCTGGTATGGCATAATTTATTGGGTAGCAGACTTGTTCATCTAATACTTGCTTATTTTACTTAAATAATATCACTGTGTTCTAATAGAATGTTAGTCAAGCATTAAAACTATGCTTAATTTGAAATATTGCTCCATGACTACATCAATTCTATTGTAGACGCTGGTCGATGACTAGCTCTTTAATATCTTGTAAGGCAGGGCATTTGGAGTGCATGTATAATATTTATTCGAAAAATGAGCTGTTATGCCTATTGGAAGAAGAACTCATTTTGAATACATACTGGTTTCATCTTCATATATTCTATCCAGTGAATTGTTTTCTCCAAGAAACTAATTGTAAGATCCACCTTCCACTTCATTTTTGAGTGTGTAGTTTACTTAGTTCTCTCTAATCTGAAAAATTCATAAATACATGTTGAGGGTCCTTTTTCAGCTAAATGTTCGCGGTTCCTTTGACTTGGTTAATTTTTTTTTTCTTCTATGCACTGTTTGCATCTTTCGTCTCTCGTAATCAATTTAAAGCATTCTATACAATCATTGTGTTAGGATGATTTTGATGAAAAAATGTCTCATTTGATGATATATTTGTGTGTCGTGATCCAGGATGGACAACCTATGTGCTTCTCCATTCCAACTTATGGAAATGGGCAGGAAGCAGGAAATGAGGCCGGTTACATTGTAGGAATGTCCACCTGTTATCCCAAACCAGGCTCTCTCAAGATAACAGATGGGGAGACTCTGATTGTGGAATCTAACTACAGCAGCTCTTTATCTCACACAGGAGTTATGGGGCTCTTCTATATCCTGGTCACAGACCGGGCGCCGAATTCCACTCCATTTAAGCATTGTCCACTGGAAGTAAGATTCTTTTTCTTTTTTCCTCTTTTCCAATTTCAAAGAGTGACTAACTTTTATACAATCAAGTAAATATGGTTGTGCACTCGTTTGTTAAAGATTACTACATATTTGTGAGATTCACAAATTAATTTGAAAAGTACTAGCATTTCAATATTACACAGAAGATAATGATAGAGATGGATGAAAAATAAGTTGTTCTGTTTAATTACTTTGAATTAGTAGATTAATTTTCGCTCTGTTTAATATGCTTTAACAATAGTAGTAATATCAAAGCCTTGTTGGTTGTAGATATACAAGATCATGAACCATTCTGCTTTTGTTATCGGAGCACTAGTTTTGCTCGGAATCATCGCTGTTGCTGCTGCTCTGCGTTATCGACAAAGGAATAAGAGTGAAGAAGGATATGAACCAATTATGACGTGAGCTTGTTTCGAGGGATTCTGGTTATTTAATAGTATAATACATCCTCAAAATGTAGTACCTGTTACATGGCTTATTAATGGATGCCCAAGAAATAATGTATTATAAATGTGAAACTCTCTGACATTTTGATCCTCTTTATCTTTGGAAACGTTTCGTTTCTCCTTGTCACTTCATCCTAACTAGCTATAAAAAGCATTTTGATTCTGTAAAAGAGTGGTTAGTGGGAACTGGGAATGTGAGGTGTGGAGTGAATTGGTTTGACTCCAAACTCTTATTTCATAAGCAGCAACATTGAAATTTTATTTTTTTTCATTTTAGAACTGTTACATTGTTTATATTGTGGGATAGGGAACATGCTGCTGGCCAATATTAGATTTGAAAATAATTAGGAACAATCAGAATCAAATTTTAAAGTTTTGGAAATGATCTTGAAATTCTTTGTTATGTTTCATAGCATATTTGTTTTGTATTTAAGTTTTGAATCACATGGGTCTTGTAAACTCATAATTATGTAATGATATATGCAATAAGATCTTCTTTGTTACTTGGGATGGGACTGGGTTTGGATTGTTTTTTTTTTATCCAAACCTATATTTGGTGTTTCCACTCACTTTTCACTAATTTAACTCATTTCAAATTTATCTCATTAGTTTGGGATAAAACTAACACATTCGATCACATGGGTTAAAATTATCTCATCATTTGCTCCTTCTCCGACGCTCGTCGTCGCCTTCGGTCACTTCTCCTCCTCCCTCGCCTTCCTCTTCAGCTGTACGCCATTACTGCTCCTTCTCGCTCACCTCTCTCTCTTTTCGTTTTGTCTTCGTCATGGTTTCGTCTCTGCTCACCAATCGTCTTATTCATCTTCATCTCCATCAGTGGTTTTTGTGCACATTGATCTCATTCTTCGTCTTCGTCTCCAACTCCTTGTCATGGTTTTTAGTTTTTACACCTATTTTCGTCTTCATCTTCAAGCGATTTTTGTAATTTCTTTGGCATCGCCGATCGTCGATCTCTTTTTCTGCATTGTAGATTGCTGATGAAGGAGGGTGGTAATGGAGGAGGTTGTGGTGGTTATAGAGGTTTGACTAGTCTTAATATGTAAACTTTGTAAAAAAACCCTTGAAAATTTACTTTACAATTAAAGTTTGTACCTACTATTTTTAATGTTATCATACTTTCACCAAACATGAGATAACATTTAATCCAATCTCATCTTATCTCATTCAATCCAATCCAATTCAATCCAGTCCCATATAAATTATCCAATCTTATCCCGTACACCAAACAAGACTCAAGAGTAATGCTACACTATTCAAAAATTTGTCTAAATTCATTATCCAAATGATGTGATAAACTTATGTATAATTACTATATTATCAATACATCATCCTAAAATTAATTTGGTAGTTATAAATAAGTTTGTCACATCACTTGGATAAAATTTTTGGATAAATTTTTGAGAAATGTAGCATTGTTCATGCAATAAATACAGACAATAAAAATATAATGTGCAACTCGAAATATCAAATGAAACTCCCTTTAGAAAAAAAAATAATAATAAAAAAAAAATAGCAGTTAGAAGTTTATCTAATTTTGCAAATAGCTATCAGAAAATTGAGAAAAAAAGAGATTAAACAAAAAAACATAGTAAATAGAACTTAATCTAATATTGCATAAAGTTTATAGAAAATAGATAGAAAAGAAGAAAATGAACAAAAAAAAGAGTAAAAATTATGACAGTGAAAAAAGGAAATTCAAGAGAGAATCACGACGGATGTTAGGCTACAGCAAAGAAAAATATCCATTTATTTGCACTTATTGAACCATGTAAGTTATAACTGAGATAAATCATGTTGGTTATTAATATGGACATAGTTGGAAACATTTTTCAGGGAGGCATCGTAGAATTTTGAGTATATTATTGCATATTTGTTTGAGGGCATTTAAAAAAAAAAATTAATAAATAAGTTTTTATTTATTTTCTTTAAAAAAATGAATTTTTTGTTACTATATTAAAAATTACATATGAAAACAATTGTGGACGCTTAATTAATTATTCAAAATAGCATTCAAGAGTTACACAATACAGTAAAAATTAAATCATATATTTAATATTTTTCTAGTATCAAATAATAATTTTAATATAGTATTTGGAAACTATTTTAATTTTTAAAAGGTATAAAAGCATGTTAGATAAAACATCATAATAGTTAAGCTTAAATCATTCTTATTTTTGGTCGACACATTTAAAAAATATATAATGTTAATTTGTTATATTAATTAATTATATTATAATTTTTATTTCGATCTCTATTAAACAATGTTTTAAGCATAATTTTAAAACTCCAATGTTTCATTTTTTATCACAACTTTACTTGTAATCATAATTTAAAAATATAATTTATATTCAAAAAAAAAAATGAGTTGAACCTAAAGAGAGACACATAAGAGACCAACTCAGTTATTTAAAAAAAAAATCAAGAGAAAAAGGGATCTCACTTTTGAAAAAACGAAAAAAGAAAAAGAGGTGAATTGTGATTTCTGACAACTGACTTTAAATTTGTGGTATCTAATGCTTAATCAAATCACACAGAAAATAGTTCAAACAACTTAGTGTGGCGGTGCTCAATGTAGCAAATAGTAGCCGCATCGTTTTAACTCTTTTTTTTTTTTTTTTTCTTGTATCCTTTCTAGTTAAAAATTGGAAAAATGAAAATGGAAATGACAAAGGTCAATGTAAATGGTGTTGTTTTCCAAAACCACCTGCAGTGAATGAAAGAAAATCTAGGAAGACGCCTGACATTTTGTGAGGAGGCGTATAGATAATGTTTGTCGGAACCGACATAGATTTGTTGGCTTCCACTTCGATTGGCCCTTCTCGTTTGTTCTCCTGTAATTTTTGGATAATTTAGAGGCCAACAAGTCCAAAAATACGACGATTTTCTTTGAATAATTACTCGCTGTAAAACGTCATTGCTTACGCCATACAGGTTTCTACAGTCATCCTTTTCAAAAAAAAAAAAAAAGTTTCGACAGTCAATCTATTCTAAAACAGTAAAATTTTGACAGTTTCTAAGATTGTTCGCATCACCATGCTCAAATTCAAATAGAAATACGTTTGCCCTTTTATCATATCGAGTCCTTATGGTGTCAGATGATTTTTATCAACTTTAATAGATGATCAGAATTTTTAGTTAAATGACCATTTTACTAATGAATAAGATAAAAAATAATTTTTTTAAAAAATAAAATTATTAAATATAAAATAAAAATTATAAATAAATAAAATGAAATGAAATAAAAATAAAAATAAATTAAAAATTAAAAATATATCTCCACCATTCTTTTGAGAGATGGATGGTGGAGATTTTTTTTCTAATTTTCTTTTAAATTTTAAAATTATTAAATATAAAATAAAAATGAAACATAAAATAAATTAAATTAAATTAAAAATTAAAAATATATCTCCATTGTCCATCTGAGAGATAGAGATGAAAATTATACAAATAAAAACCAAAAAGATAAACAATAAAAACAAGAAAAAAAAAATTAAGCACTCTATTCTACAATCTTTTCGCTCTACAATCTTATCTGTATGATCTAGTCATATTCTCCCCTATTTCTATTATATATATATATATATATATATATATATATATATATAATGGAGATGAGTTTCTACCACCATGTTAGATGAACATCATCTGAGTTCGCAAATGTTCATCATCTGGGTTTGTCCTAGATGATGAACTCATCTGAGATACCAGGATTACGTTGTTTTGAGACAAAACTTTGATTGATAGGTTAAAAGGTCTAACGAATTCTTATTTCATGCTATTTGCAAAGAAGATAATTGCATATGGAAATATCGAGCTATTCACCAAAAGAAGGTGACTTTTTTTCAAAGTTAGAAGATTCATTGATGAACACACTTGTGCCCTTAAAGATGTTCATCGTTGTTATTGTCAAACTAGTTTTGTGACAAAACCTTAAATGACAGGTTAAAAAGTCTAACAAGTTCCTATTCCATGTTATTTGCAAAGAGGATAGTTGCAAATGGAAGTGTCGGGCTATTCGTTAAAAGAAAATGACTTTTTTCGAAGTCAAGAAGATTCATTGATGAGCACACTTGTGCCCTTGAAGAGCTTCATCGTCGACATCGTCAAGCTGGTTATGCAATTATTGGGAAAGTTATTACTCCACAACTCTAACATGTTAACTAACGGATCATGTGTCTTAAGGATATTATCGTTGATATGAAGGAGATGTTTGGTATTCAAATCATTTTTAGAAAATTTCAGAAGGCGTTACAGTATACCTTGAATTCAACATATTAGGATGTTGCGAACTCATATAGACTGTTGTCTGCTTATGTTATTTGCTTGAACAACATTATCCCAAAACGAGATTTAAAGTGCACCTATTCAGGTTTTTAATCCTACAATGAATTTGCAATTTTTTTTTAAAAAAAATGTGATTAAATGTTTATTTAATTGATGGTATTAAGGACAATTGAATTTGAAAAGATAACTATTGTTTTTGTAATGGAAAAATATTAAAGTGTGATTTTAATTATTCAAAATTCAATTTTAAATTATACTTAAGTGTCATTAAATTTTTGAAAAAGTCTAATGGAAAAGAATAAATAGCAAATTCAAGTGTCATGAATTGGAGTTTCAAATATTCAAAGAGTAACCACAATTTTAATTGCAAATTTTGAATATTAAATTATAACCATTGATTTGGTTCAATGATTGGTTAAATCAATCGTAACCATTCTCTACATGAGTCTATAAATTGACTCCTAATCTTGAAGAGTTAGGTTGCTAGCAGAAGTGAGATCCTTTTCTATTTCAATTTCATCTTTCACATTTCCTCTTTAAGTTCTTGATATTCCTATATTCTAGTTTAGGATTCCAAAAGTGATAGATTTGCAGTTATAATTTAGTTTGTTAGACGATTTTTGGATCAAGTCATTGTATCTTGGGAGACAGACGTATAACACAGACAGTGAGAGCGAATATGTTTTAAAGACACCATAGTGATTACGAGTCTTGACTACTTGTACTTTTGTAATTTTGTATTATTTGTTTTTATTGTTTTGTATTTTTTTTTTAAAAAAATTTATTTTATGCTCATTGTTCAATTTCTAATTGTGGTGTAAAATTAGAGCGTGTTCCAGTTAGATTAATTTTTGTACAATGAAAGAATCGAAAAATCCTTATAGAGCAAAAATCCGATCTAATTGGAAAATACTTCAGTTTTACACCACAAATTTCTTTGCAATGTAAATTGAACAATGAGCATAAATAAATTAAAAACAATAAAACAAAACAATAAAAACAAATAATTCGAAATTACAAGTAGTGAAGGCTCGTAATCACTACAGTGTCATTAAAATAGATTCGTCCTCATCGTCTATGTTGTGCATTTGTCTCTTAAGATACAATGACTTGACCTAGAAATCATCTAGCGAGCTAAATTATATATGCAAATCTATCACTTCTAGAATCCTAAACTATAATATAGAAATATCAAGAACTTAGAGAGGAAATGTGAAAGATAAAATTGAAATAAAAAATGATCTCACTTCTTTTAGCAACCTAACTCTTCAAGATTAGGAGTTAATTTATAAACTCATGTAGGGGATGGTTACAATTGATTTAAACCAATCATTAAACCAAATCAACGGTTATAATTTAATATTCAAAATTTGCAATTAAAATTACAGTTACACCTTGAATATTCAAAACTCTAATTCACGGCACTTGAATTTGCAATTTATTCTTTTCCATTACACTTTTCAAAAATTCAATGACACTTAAGTATAATTTAAAATTGAATTTTGAAAAAATTAAAAACACATTTCAATGTTTTTTTTTTCTTTTTTTTGGTTACAAACAATAGTTTTTTTTTTTCAATTTTAATTGTAAAGTCAATTGTCGTTAATGACATCAATTAAATAAACATTTAATCACAATTTAAAAATAAATTACAAATTCATTGTGAGACAAAAATCCTCAATATGTGTACTTTAAATCTCAATTTCTCATCCATTTGAGCATCATTTTCCTCACTAATACACAAATCCATCTTAATTCATCTCAATCAAGATCTCCAACAAAAATGGGTTCTTAAAATGGGTAACAACCATTTTTCTAGCAATCTCCCACATGAATGAAATTGAAAAAGGAGACAAAAAAGGTTAAGAAGAAAAACTTATGACATCTTGATAGATTTTAACTATTGAAATCTGCATAGGATAGGTAGGTTTTGACCTTTGAACATTCCCTTATGAAAATATATTTTCTTTACCGGCTGATCAGTAGATACAGTGTCCTTGAACTGTTTTTTCATTTATGTAAATGATTATATATTTCACATAGATATCTTTCTTGGTGTGTGTGCGTGTGTGTGTGTGTGTATGGTGCTTTAATAATGATGACATCATAATTTTAAAAAGTTAGGATAAATCAATCAAATTTGTTAATTGTATTCTCTCTTCTTAAATAAATTCTCTCTCCTATTTAATTCAAATGGAATGAATGAATTTGATTAATTTATCTTAACTTTTTAAAGTTAGAATGTCTTGATTATGAAAACATTATATATATACAAAATTTCTATGGTTAGTGTATTTTAATTTTAAATCGTTACGATCATCCAATCAAATTCACATCCATTGTATTATCTCTTCTATATATTATGTTGTTGTGTTGATTGGTTGGGTTAGATTGAAGATTAGTTGTGATGGATTGAAAAGGCAAATTTGAGGTTGAAGTTCTGGGTTTAATGTGATTTGAGGTTGATTGGTTGTGTTGATTGGTTTTGAAGGGTTTTGATTAGATTGAGGACGGTGGATTGATCGTAGATTTGGTTCAACACCAGATCATGATGATCTAGTCTGGAGATGAACCAAAGCCCCACGATCTAGTTAAGACTAGGTTGTCACCAGATTGATGATGATTTGGTTAAGTTCTTTTTTTTTTTTTTTAATTTTTTTAATAAAGAATAAAAAGACTAAAAAACTAAATTATCTTGAAATCAAATTAATTTGACTAACGTTAACAGGATTTAATTAAGGGAATAAAGATGTTATGCAATAAAATGATAAATATATTTTCGTTTGGTCTGGGACATGCCTTAAGAAGGTACCGTGCAACTCGTTTAGAGTCCACAATCCAATGATTCTCTTTGAATAATCACCTGCAGTAAAACGTCATCGCTTATGCCATACTAGTTTCTGCAGTCAACTATGAAATCACACTAAAATTTTGACAATTTTAAGACCATCCTTTTAAGACAACATATATATATATATAGATATACATTGTTTTTTTTTGGGAATCTGTACAATATATAACATATTAATTATTTATCATATATAATCGCTTATGCCGTACTAGTTTCTACTATCAATCCATGAAAGGCGTGCTAAAATTTTGACCAATTTTCGGACACGTGGTTCCTTTTAAGACCCTCCATTTGTCTCTACACTCTATATTATATGTTATATTCATATATATATATATATATGAACGTCCATTGTATGAAGTTTTCAATTATCGAATTTTATATTTTTTGCCTGTCAGTTCAGTTTCTTGTTTAATCAGGTTATCTGGGTATGCTCTTTTATCTCTACTTCCTGATTTTTTTTTTTTTTTCTTATTTTTTCATGTTTAGAACTGAGGGTATAATCGACTGTTCAGTTATGTTTGTTATTCACACTTTGTGAATGCATTTAGCGTTTCATTATTTCATGACAGCACAATGAACAAATATTTCTAGACATTTTTTCTGGTTTATAATCTGTTTCATGTTGACCATTTGCAAGTTTTGGCTTTACATGGTGCTTAGTTTTGGCTTGTCAATCAATGAAACATCATGGGAACCCCCATTAATTTGTTCTTATCATTGTTTATCCCAGTATTTCTTCAGAATTTTAGTGTGGTAGTCTCCATGTTACCGATTTTGATGTTGTGGACCTTTGTTTTTGTTAATGGCTTTGTTAACATGTATTGGTCCAGCTAGTTTCTTAGTGTAATACAAGTGTTCCAAATTTTTCACTAACATTTTCAAGTAGATTGCTAAACTCTAGGAAATTATAGATATGGAGTTTTTATGATTGGTATCTAATTGGTTAGAGACCATTTTCGAGTGTATTTGGAAATCAAAACCAAAGACAGTGCTGGTTTCGAAGTTTAATTCAGATGCCATTAATTGAAGTAATTTCATGTTATAAAATTGAGATGGGATAAAAACCTTTGAAATAATATGGAGCTGTAATTGTCAGTTTAATACAACCAAATCTTTGGAAGTTTTTTCTTTTTTCTTTTTTCTTTTTTCTTTTTCGAAATAAATCTTTGGAAGTTTTTGTGTGTCATAAATTTGCAAATGATCTTTATGGAGTAGTTTCTATGTATTGTATGTTAGTAAGACTGCACTTAATCCAATCATATTTAAAATGATGTTTTTGAAAACCATTTTAAAAAATGAAAAACATATTTTAAAAATAATGTTTTTGAAAAATGTAATATGTTTGATAAGATTTTTTAAAAGTTATTTTTAAAAATAGAAAATGATATAACTATATTTGGTATTGTTTTGAAAATAAATAAAATAATTGAACACTTCTCTCAATCTTAAAAGGTTAAAGATTTAAATCTCACATTTGTCCTAAAACATAAAGCGTGAATAATTTTCTCTAAATTTAATTCTCCTCCTCTACCATAAAAAAAATGATTTATTTTGAAAACATACTTTAAAAATAATAAAAAACATTAAAAAAAAAATTACTTTCTACTATTTAGTTATAATTTTCAAAAGTGTGTTTTCCGATTTTAAAAACACATTTTTAAAATCATGTCATCAAATCTTTTTCTGTCATTTTTTGTTTTTGGAAATGAAAAACCATTTTAAAAAATACAACCCAACACCACCACATAATTTTGTAATCGCAACTTTTTTAGGGTAGGTTCTCAATGCTAGACAAGATTTTATGGATTAACTAGGGAAATTGCATCTGACAGGGAAACATGAAAAGTTGTTGGTGGATTGCAATAGCAATTTTTGCGCTGGCATGGGGTGTAACACACGCACAAGCACAAGCACATTTGGAAAATGCAAAGATCAAATCAGCGGTTTTCCTATCACCAAAGTTTGTGCTGGGACCAGGATCGGTTGACAATAAACTTTACTATGGTATTGACTTTCCAGTAGGTCATATTGCTGTCAAGCGTTTTGACGCCGAAGTAATAGACGAGGCAGGGAACCCCGTTCCGCTTCATGAAACTTATCTGCACCATTGGGTCGTTGCAAGATATTATGCGCGCAAAGGTGCAGAAATTGTGGAGGATAACGGCAACAGGGTACTCCAGGAATCGGATTATATGATGGTGAAAAATGGGGGCTTATGCCAGAATAATTCTCTTAGGCACTACTTTGGCCTTGGATCTGAAACACGAGGTACGAAAACACACATTCCGGATCCTTGTGGATTAGAAGTTGGAAATCCCACTGAAATTCCTCCTGGCTATGAGGAAGGATGGGTGCTTAATGTCCATGCAATTGATACAAGAGGTGTGGAAGATAAGTTGGGATGTACTGAATGTAGGTGTGATCTCTATAACGTTACAAAGGGCGAGGACGGTCAACCTCTGAGGCCAGGCTACAAAGGGGGTTTAGCATGTTGTTATGATCAGACTCAGTGCAAGCTGAGACATGGCTTTAAAGGTGTCAGGAGGAGCCTCTACTTGAAATACACAGTGCAGTGGGTTGATTGGGATAGTTCCATTGTGCCTGTCAAAATTTATATTTTTGATGTAACTGATAACTGGAAAAGGTTTAATGATTCAACAGGAGAAGGAACAGAGCATCACTGCCAGGTAGGTGATTTTTCTTTTTTTTTACCCGACGTTCACAATATCTGAAAATTAAGATTGTGCTTTACTGGAACTATTCTTGATTATTGAGTATCCATATTTTAAGCCAATCATATGATTCTGAATCTCTGATGCAGGTAGAATATGATGTTGAGTCTTGTAGTGATACTAGTTTGACTGATAATAAGTGTGTTCACACCAAAAGGACAAGTGTTACCATGCCAACTGGTGGTTATGTCATCTATGGTGTTGCACACCAGCACGCTGGGGGCATCGGTGCAGCACTATACAGAGAGGTGATTTTAAATTTTAATGTCCATAGTATCGCTTGTTTTCTCTTTTGTTTCATTTTCTTTTATGCTTTCCATGTAGGATGGTCCTTGTGGAAATTGGCTAGTATGGCTACTTGTTCATCTAATACTTGCTTATTTTACTTAAATAACATCACTTTGTTGTAATAGAATGTTAGTAAAGTATTAAAACTAGGCTTATTTGAAATATTACTCCATGACTACATTAATTCTATTGTAGAAGTTGGGCTAGCTCTTTAATATCTTGTAAGGCAATGCATTTGGAGTGCATGTATAGTATATATTTGAAAAAGGAACTGTTATGCCTATTGGAAGAACAACTCATTTTGAATACATACTGGTTTCATCTTCATATATCCTATCCAGTGAATCGTTTTTCTCCAAGAAACTGATTGTAATATCCTTCTTCCACTTCTTTTTTGAGTGTGTAGTTTACTTAGTTCTCTCCAATCCGAAAAATTCATAAAGACATGTTGAGGGTCCTTTTTCAGCTAAATGTTCATGGTTCCTTAGACTTGGTTAAATTTTTTCTTTCTTCTATGAACTGTTTGCACCTTTCTGTCTCTCGTAATCAATTTAAAGCATTCTATACAATCATTGTGTTGGGAGGATTTTGACGACAAAATGTCTCATTTGATGATATATTTGTGTGTGGTGATCCAGGATGGACAGCATATGTGCTCCTCCATTCCAACTTATGGAAATGGGCAGAAAGCAGGAAATGAGGCCGGTTACGTTGTAGGAATGTCCACCTGTTATCCCAAACCAGGCTCTCTCAGGATAACAGATGGGGAGACTCTGATTGTGGAATCTAACTACAACAGCTCTTTATATCACACAGGAGTTATGGGGCTCTTCTATATCATGGTCACAGACCGAGTGCCGAATTCCAATAATTAGGAACAATCAGAATCTAATTTTAAAGTTTTGGAAATGATCGTGATTCGTATACTCCCATAGGAAATAAATTCTTTGCTACGTTCAATAGTATGTTTGGAAATATTTTCTATAAATATAATTTTTTTTTTGTTCTTTTTTGTATTTAAGTTTTGAATCACATGGGTCCTGTGAATCAAAATTATGTAATGATGTATGCAGTAAATGCATATAATAAAGTTCTGATGCAAATAATAAAGTTTTGAATCCCATGGGTCCTGTGAATCAAAATTATGTAATGATAAATGCAGTAAATACAGATAATAAAGTTCTAATGTGTTGCTCGAAATATTAAATGAAACTCCCCTTCAAAATAATAGCAATTAGAAGTTGACCTAATTTTGCAAAAAGCTATCAGAAAATTGAGAGAAAAAAAGATTGAAGAAAAACATAACGGATAGAACTTCATTTGATTCTGTAAAAAGTTTATAGAAAATAGCTAGAAAAGAAGAAAATAAACAAAAAAGAAAGTGAAAAAAAAAAAGTAAATTCAAGAGAGAATTGCGATGGATGTCAGGATACAACAAAGAAAAATATCCATTTATTTACGCTTACTAGATCTTGTAAGTTATAATTGAGATAGATCAAAGTATGCTGATTATTATTAATATGGACACAGTTGGGAACATATTTTAGGGAGGCACCATAGAATTTTTAGTAAATTGTTGCATATTTGTCCGATGGTACGTTAAATAAATAATAATAAAAAAGTTCTTATTTATTTTCTTGAAAAAATGACTTTATTGTTACTTTAAAGATGACTAAAAATGTTTAGAAAAAAAAAAAAAAAAAAAAAACCGCACGAAAACGGTTGTGGATGCTTAATTAATTTTTCGAAACAGTATTCAAGAGTTATACAATACATTAAAAATTTAAATCATATATCTGGTATTTTTCTAGTATCAATATTTGTAATGCCCTAAGAAAAAATTATTTTTAACATAGTGTTTAGAAACTATTTTCATTTTTAAAAGTTATAAAAGTATGTTAGATTTAATATCTTAATAGTTAAACTTAAATAATTCTTATTTTTGGTTGACACATTTAAAAATATATATATATATACTGTTAATTTCTTATATTAAGTAATTATATTGTAATTTTTATATCAATCTCTATCGAACAATGTTTTAAGCATAATTATAAACTCTAATGTTTCATTTTTTTATCACAACTTTACTTGTAATAATGATTTAAAAGTATAATTTATATTTTTAAAAAGTGAGTTGAACCTAAAAAGAGACATATAAGAGACCAACTCAATTATTTAAAAAAAAAAAAATCAAAAGAAAAAAATCTCTCTTTCGAAAAAAAAAAGAAGTTAAATTGTGATTTCTGACATCTTTAAAAGCATGACTCTGTTAATATTTAATCAAACTCTTTTAAGACAAAAGCTCTCCTCTTTGCAGTCTTTGATTAGCAATGTAACTCCCACATTCAATCGAATTCTCTCAACACTTAAAAAGATCAGTTTAACGACGAAAGGGGTCATTGATAAATTTATCATTAATAGTATCAAAATATAATCCTCAACAAAAAAATGGATAATTGAACAAATTTGTCATTAATAGATTGTGGACCCACTAATCCTTTGGCAGCTCCACCATTCCCAATATTATCTGTTTGATCTAAGTTTCTTACTACATATGATATATAAATAAATAATAAGACAAAAAATAACTTCTAAAAAACAACCTTTAAAAAATAATTATCTAATACAAATATAGAACTAATATAACAAAATATAGAGATACATTTCTCAATTAAGAAACCCTAACAAAAATGTTAATTTTCAATTTTTTCAATCAATTAAAGGTACAAAGATTTATCTCATTCTCTCTCTTTGTATTTCTAAGATATAAAAGGAAAGAAATATCTATATATTTATAGTGATTGGTTAAAATTGAATGCATATTTTACTTTTAATATTTACATTTAGGATGTACACCACTGTTTAATATAAATGATTGAACACTTTACTTAGATCTTAAGAAGTGAAGAATTTAAGTCTTACACTTATCCTAAAACAAAATGTGTGAGTAATTTTTTTTGAATTATGCTACATTTTTTTTTTTTTTTTTATCATCCTCCCCAACATATATATATTAAAGAAAAAAAATGTTAATATGTTAGTTGAAACTAGTTTAATTCAGGAAGAAGGTGCAGCCTAAGACAATCATAAATTTTTTAGTGTTTAAATTTTAATTAATTAATGATTTTTAAAAGTTAATTTTCATAGTAAAAACTTTCCTATTCAAAACAACCTCGTGATATAAAATTTTCAATCGCTTATTTATTTTCCAAATAAATATTCATTAAATTCCTAATAGGGTGCTCAATTAACGATCCAAAGTGTTCTATTTTAAATGAAAAAAGAGACATTTAAGCGGACTTAAATTCTCTTCAATCTTCGATGTTCTTTCGAGGGGTAAAAATTCATCAACAATAAGTTCATTTTAAAAGCTATTCATTTTATATCCTCAAATATGCAATCAAAATCTTTTAAGACAAAAACTCTCCATTTCAATTACCAATATAACTTTCATATTCAAACAAACATATCAATATAATTTTATGGATTAGATTATTTAATTTAAAATAATTATATCCTTATTCTTTCACAAATTGAAAAGAGGATTTTTTGGCTAATAATGGAATTTTCTTTTTTAAAAAAATTATCTCATTTTATCTCATTTTGTAAGGTTATTTCATATCCTTCCAGTACAGGTACAAAAAAATACATGTAACTCAAAAGGAAAAAAGTACAAAATACTTAATTTAAATTATCTAATTTTTTTCTTGCTTCTATCAATTTACTTTTTTGAAAAGGCCATTAAATTTAAATTAAATATATATTTAGAATAAGAAAAAAAAAATGTATCTCTTGTACAGGAAAATACATGGACAGTGACAATGTGAAGTGTATAGTGTGATCTCGTTGTCTTAGGCCTTTGCAATCCCAATGAAGTTGATGGAATCTCCCAGGAGTCGCACGTGTCAATTCCGAATTTGTAATTACACCAAAATCCTGGGGCCTTTCTATTTTGATACAATGGAACAATACAAGTAGCTCACCTCCCGTTACGAGTCTTTTTAAAAATTTGACTCTTCTCTTTGACCTAAAACAAACAAAGCTTCCAGTCTCTGTACAATAGATCGATGATCGAGGGCAACACGTGGTAGTATCGTAATTTTATCAAGATTCGAGGGCGCAGATGACCGGGGCAGGGGCGGACGCGGGACACGCGGTGGACCGTGTCGGATTGCCGCAGCAGGTAGAGCCGATCCGTTCCGGCTGTTGCAACCCGGTCAAGAAGCCTGGTCCTGTCACGATGGATCACGTGCTGCTAGCTTTGCGCGAGAGCAAGGAAGAGAGAGACGTTCGAATCCGGGGCCTGTTCGGCTTCTTCGACGCCGCCAATACCGGATTCTTGGACTACGGTCAGATCGAGAAGGGGCTGTCGGCGCTGCAGATTCCGGCGGAGTACAAGTACGCCAAGGATTTGTTGAAAGTCTGCGACGCCAACAGAGACGGCCGCGTCGATTATCAGGAGTTCAGGAGGTACATGGATGCCAAGGAGCTGGAGCTTTACAGGATTTTTCAAGCTATTGATGTTGAACATAATGGCTGCATTTTGCCTGAGGAGCTCTGGGACGCTCTTGTTAGGGCTGGTATACCATGCTTTTTATGCTCTCTTTATATATTCAAATCTCTGCTTCATTATTGTGCTCTACTTTTCAGCCTCTGTTATATGTCAACGTTTACATCATTGATTAAGGGAATTTTGATCATAATAGTGATAGAAAAAGATTGAACTAGGAAATTCCCCTGCGAATGGAACGTAGAGGTATTTTTTTCAACTAGTACAGTCTACGTCAACCAATAAAAAGATTGGAAATTGGTTGCCAAGTGCCTGTTGTATCTCCTAGAATAGAAATGCGGTATAAAGGAATAAGCTTTAACACTTATTGAAGGAATATATTTTTGGATGTTGCATCAATATGTTTACATTCTATTCTATATGTTGGTGCTCTTTGCTGTAGTTGCTATATATAGAAGAAAATTGAGGGAAAGCTCTCACTGCTTACCAATACCCTACCTACTTTGGCAGTTTCTGATTTGACGTAGTGTGATTGTGATTTGGGATTTTTCAGCGTTCAAATGATGCCATGTGTGACTCTGCTAATTGCTTCTCTTGCGATCTTAAATCATTTCACTTTATACTCCTAGTCTTACTCCTGTCGCATAGGATTGTTGGTTCAAAAATTTATATCTACAAGAGTATTGAACTCAATGGTTTTGAATGCTTAAAATTATGTTGTCAGATATTACAATTTACACCAGTGACATAAGTGAGGGTTGCTTCAATGTCTTTTATTCCAGCAAAGGCAAAGTCGGTGTGCTTAGTGGTGGTAGACAACTGAGTTTGTTAGCATTAGTTTAATCTTCAGTTGGATTTGAAGTTGTGTGGATACAAACAGTGCTTCCAACAGGTTGTCTTTGAAATGCTTGTCTGAACCTTTTTTAGGTTTGTGTAAATATAAGGATGTTAGGGTCCCACTGGCACTTCCTGAAAATTAAAAAAGAATATGGGATGGATGGTACCTTCATAAGTATTAATTTGAAGATATTGAATAAACCTAGTGGTTCCTTGATACTCTTTGTGTTTTTATTCTTATGTTTTCTAAGTTTATTAAATCCTGATCTTTTATATATATAGAACTTGTAAACTGTTCTTTGCTCTATATAGCACTAGCTGCTTTGGTACAGTTGGAATGCATATGCATGGATTTCCTTTTTTGTGTTAATTTAATCCATGCAGATGGTGAAAATTTGATCCATGCCTGTTATATCACTTTTTAAAGTAATTTCTTCATCTTGCTTTTGGTGGAAGTCTTACCCAATTCATGATGTTTAGATTATTATATGTTTTATTTATGTTCAATCTTATAAGCCCTGGCAGTTCCAATTTTTCAGGGATTGAAATCAATGATGAGGAGCTGGCTCGATTTGTGGAGCATGTTGATAAAGATAATAATGGGATTATTACTTTCGAAGAATGGAGAGATTTCCTCTTACTCTATCCACATGAAGCTACTATTGAGAATATATATCATCATTGGGAAAGGGTATGCCTTGTAGATATTGGAGAACAGGCTGTTATTCCAGAAGGCATAAGTAAACATGTTCAAAGAAGCAAATATTTCATTGCAGGAGGAATTGCAGGAGCAGCCTCTCGTACTGCAACTGCTCCTCTAGATCGCCTGAAGGTGGCTTTGCAAGTCCAGACAACACATGCTCGTATTATGCCAGCAATAAAAAGGATTTTGAAGGAAGACGGTTTCCTGGGCTTTTTTCGAGGTAATGGACTGAATGTTCTCAAGGTTGCACCTGAAAGTGCCATTAAATTCTATGCATATGAAATTCTTAAGAATGCGATTGGAGATAGTATGGGAGAAAAGAAAGATGATATAGGTACTACTGGGAGACTTCTTGCGGGCGGTACAGCAGGTGCTGTGGCACAAACTGCTATATATCCAATGGATCTTGTGAAAACTCGCTTACAGACTTGTGTTTGTGAAGGTGGAAAGGCTCCTAACTTGGGGATGCTAACAAGGGACATATGGGTTAATGAGGGTCCTCGAGCATTCTATAAAGGTCTACTACCATCTATTCTTGGAATAATCCCATATGCTGGTATTGACCTTGCTGCCTATGAAACTTTGAAAGACCTGTCAAAGACTTACATTCTGCATGACAGCGGTACAATCTTCTTTTTTTCATTTTGTGTGTTGATGATTTCTTTCTCTTTTCTTTTTGATTTAAACATTATGAATTTTGAGGATGATTTTGAAGAATTGCTTTTTGAAATCCCTACCCTTTTTGTAGAACCTGGTCCTCTTGTGCAGCTGGGTTGTGGGACAATTTCGGGAGCTCTTGGAGCCACTTGTGTATATCCTTTGCAGGTTATTAGAACCAGGTATGATAATAAATAAAAATTGTTTTCTTTGTCCTTTTGTGAATGTCCTTTGCTACGACTGTGGGTACTGAATTCTGCGATTCATTTGAGCTTGCGTAATATAACTTTGTTGCACTCTGAGTTTAACATACTTTCTTACATTCCAGAATGCAAGCACAACCTCCTAATTCCACTGCTGCCTATAAGGGAATGTCTGATGTATTTTGGAGAACCCTTCAGAATGAAGGTTATAGAGGTTTCTACAAAGGAATTTTTCCGAATCTACTCAAAGTTGTGCCTGCTGCAAGCATAACATACTTGGTTTATGAATCTATGAAAAAGAGTTTGGATCTTGGTTAAGGATTGCTTTGGTAAGGCCAAATGGTCCTTAGCTGATTTCAAAGTTAAAATCAGTGATGAAGTTGGTGACTAAAATAAAAGTAACATTAGTAAACAAGTAGATGATTTGGTTATTTGAGCTATATGATAGATTATAGTTCCCCATAATGGTATGGGGTACATGATTTTTGTAGTCAAGAAATTCTCCCCCAGGCTTATTAAAACTAAATGTTGAGAAACAAAATATTTATATGATATCCTGATATCTGATCACAAGCTAACAGTTAAGATCCTATTCCTTTTCTCGCTTGATCTACATTTTGCTTTTTCTGTCTTCAAAATGGATATGAAGTTGGCATCAATTTCCCTGCTTCCACCTTTGTTGGCATCAACATTCATTTCAAGACAAAGTAAGATATCGATAGAGGGACAATCAATGCTGAACCAAAACATTGCACTGTTTCTCTTTCAATGTTTATGAGGTTGATATCAATGATGAATCAAAACATTACACTTTTTCTCTTTCCAGGTTTATGAGGTTGAAAAGGATCAGTGAGTCTGCCGTGGTAGGAATATAAACATTTCCAATATTTTATTGAGTATTCCCGGCTAATAGTACATTCAATTTCATTGTTATTTGCATAAGCCCTGCATATTGGATCTGTACAGGTTAAGCTAGCGTAAACATCAATGTCTGTGCAGAATCATCTATCAGAAACAATATATAACCTGTTTGAGGTGAGGAGTTTAATATTTAAAGCATCCAAGCAATTAATCCTCATAAAGATCTGTTTAGTGCAGAAAAATTTGAATAGTTGTGCTTTATCTTCAGTGAATGTTTTAGTTAATTATTCTTCAGGGAGAAATTTTGATCCAGAAATTGTGCTGGAAGGGCAATTTAGTTGAACGGTTTTGCAGGTGTGTCGAAGCTGCGTGCATGTGAAAGCATGCATGTGTGTGCATGCAAAACATGTTATGCGTGTGTCTATTATCCATCTTCTTTTGAGCTTTTGGTCTACTCTGTCGCAACAGGATCACTTTTCACTCATCTGTTATTGGTGTTGTTTAGCGTGCACACGCACACACTTTTCATGTATAACCATCAGTTGTATATATATATATATATATTAAAATCAAATAACAGGTCGAAACTAGTTGTTGCAGAAATCTCAATTTTATTAATATATTAGCCTGAAAACAGACCGCAGTTCATTTGTTAGCTCAAATTCTGAAGCTTTGCTCTTTGACCACTCATGTGGTTAATAAATCCCGAAAACGAATGCAAACCGAATGCAAAAAGATCACAACTGTACTTACCGTGACCATTGTTGTGTCATTTCTTTGTGGTGAGAGAGTTAGCGATGTTCAAACCTGGGAATAGATAGAAAAAAGAAAAAAGAAAGAAAAGAAACAGAAGATAGACGCAGGCATTTGCATTAAACAGCCATTTTTAACAAGCATTGAGAATGGCTAAAACTCTAGATAGAGTAGTTTCTTTTATCAAGTCTGAACATGTTAGTACAGTTTGCGCCAAAAGAACATAACACATAAAAAAACCCGGAAGAAAGGCGTTGCCTTCCCTTTGCCTCTAATATGACTTGCCTTTTCGTCCCCTTACCTCCCATAGGAAGCAGAGGCTTCTGTTATTCAGCATATGACATTCCTGTCGAACTGTTCGCTGTCATCTTCGTCTTCTTCTTCTTTTTCCTCCACATCCTGAAAAGCTTCAAGTTTCAGACAGAAGGAAGCTGCATTGTTATGTCTTTTATTCAAGCATGCTATCGTATATATTGACCTTGAAGCCAAGAGATACAGTGGTTAACAAGCTGGTGCATCTTTCACTTTATTAAAAGGGGAAAAAAAAAAAGAAAAAGAAAAAAGAAAGAAAGGACAAGGAGGAACAGATAAGCAGAAAATTGTCACATTGCGATATGGTCCCCTCCCAGTTAGCATTATTCTTTCAACTGGGTCGTGCTTATCTTTAACTAAGAATATTTATATTCCTCTCTGCTTTGAAGAGAGAGTCTAGTTGTTCCATCTGGAATAAAAGTCGAGCTTTAAGTAACAGGTGGAGGGTTCCGTGGCCAAACAAGACCATAAAATAATAAACAATTGTAGAGGTAGTTAAAGCTGCTTACGACAACACAAAATAGGAGTCTAAAGAGAGAATATAGAAGTAGATTATGGTCCTTTCTTTGTATGGGTACAAAACACTATGCACCGTCCACTTCACGTTTGGAAATGGTTGTGAGAATCTGAGTCAATGGCCACTAATCAATCTCTGAGTGGAGGTATTAAGAAGCTAATTGTGGAAAGACTGTTCAATTATTGAACTAGAAATGATATTTTTCTTTTTGAAAACCATTACTAACAATAGCATACGTTGTGGGGTTTTAATTTCAGTTTTGACTACAAGAATTTGCCAGAATTGAGGAGTTAAAGACTGTTGACTGTCTACCTTTTCACTTCTTTCATGGCCAAGACAGATTTCACATTATGAGAACCATCAACCATGGACCCATGGTGACAAACTGATAATAATTTGCTTGTTTAGCTTGAGATGATAGATACATGTTTGATGTTCCACAACTCATGTCTATTTTAACATTATTGACTCATACATTTCTGCTAATATTCTTGCATATTTCTCTTTCCTACTTCACTTCAATATTCTTATGCAACTCTGACTCTGCTCTTAGTCCCATTTCTTCCTTTTATCTTATAATAAAAGGGAAAAAAATGGAGAATAAGAAGTTCTAAGAGCATCTCCAATGGGGCTGTGAATTGTTTTTCACAATCCATTGTCATGTCATCAATGTTAAGACAATTACTTTTTACATAGTATTGATAGACAGTCAAACAAAAAAATGGTCTCCAATGGTTCTATTTAAAATCCACACATTGAAGAGAGCATTCAATGTAAATTGCTGAGTCAGCATGTCTAACAGGCCCTCTATATGTAGACAGTCATCCTCACAATGTTGATTTTTTTTTTTTGTCAAGTCAGCTTAACAGTGAAGGTTGACATTTGCATTGGAGAGAGTTTTTTTTCACACAATCCTACATGATACTCTATTTTTTTACAATCCACAGTCCATTGGAGATGCTCTAACTTCAGGTTTGATGCAGGCCCAAATGGACTCAGCTAAACAGAATAACAACACTTATGAAACCCTTTAAAATCTCATTTTATCACCATACTTCCGATCATACCAAATGTTATATTCAATCAATTTTTCGTGTACAGTTGAAGTTTCAAATTCTTATTCTCAATTTTAACACGATACAAATAATTATTTAATGTTTTCATTACTTCTTTACCCTTCCAACCACTTCTCCCATTTATATTCTACTTTTCTACCATTTGGTTTGATTATTATTTCTTTTCGGGATAAAGAGGTCGATTATCAATTATAATAAAATTAAATTTTTTCTCTATTATGTTCTTTTCATCTAAGGATTTTATAAGGATAAAAATATGGTTATCGATTATAATATCTTAAATTAGTTGCATATAAAAAAAAAAAAGTTTTTTTTTTTAATTGAAACAAAACATAGTAAATATTTTCTACTTCGTAGTACTAATTCCAACTTCGCCAACAAGTAAAGAATTGACTCCGAGCGTTACTTGACAAATGAGCACGTATCTGATAAATATACTATTAGTATTTTAATGAAAACATCTATCAATTCGGTGTGGACGTGCCGGAGTGGTTATCGGGCATGACTAGAAATCATGTGGGCTCTGCCCGCGCAGGTTCGAATCCTGCCGTTCACGTTTTTTATCTTCCAATGGAAAATTAGCATGATTGTGCCGACATCTCAAGATTAATTTTGTTTTCTCATATCTTAAAGCATGATTTACTTTTGGTAATATAACGAAAATTTTGAAATCGAAGAAAAGTAGAAATGATGTTCAGGTTGTACGATCTGCTAACAAATAATGTTAGTAGTAGAAAAAATCAAAAACTGAATGGTAGTCACTGATCAGCTGAGCACATACAAGACTATCAACAATCTCTTAAAACAATGCAAAACCATCAAACAAGTCTACCAAGTCCATGCCCATTTCATCACCACAGGTCTTGTCTCTCTCAACCCTAGTCACAATCTGTCAAAAATCCTCCACACCATCACCACCATCCAACCCACATCGTCGAATACAAGTCTACTCAGCTATGCAGTATCAGTCTTCAATATCATACCAAACCAGTCAACCTTTTGCTACAACACCATCATAAGAGCTCACACTCTCCTCTCTTCCCCTCTCAATGCCCTCCTTTTCTTCTCCCAAATGCGCTCCGTTTCAGTCCCTCCTGACTTCCACTCCTTCCCTTTTGTCCTCAAAGCTTGTTCTCAACTTGGGTCGCTCTCGTCAGCCCAAACCATTCACTCTCAAGCTTTGAAACTTGGGTTTGTCTGGGATTTGTTCGTTTTGAATTCTCTCATTCATTTCTACGCGGTTTCTCATCATTTAAGGGATGCGCAGAATCTGTTCGATGAAAGTTCTGAGAGAGATGTTGTTTCTTACAATGCGTTGATTGATGGTTACGTGAAGGCTGGTGATGTTGCAAAAGCACGGGAATTGTTTAACAAGATGTCATTTCGTGATGCTGTGTCGTGGGGTACCCTTGTGGCTGGGTACGCCAAGAGTGAGCAGTGCAAGGAAGCTATTCAACTCTTTAATGAGATGATGGATTCGGATGTTCGACCTGATAATATCGCATTGGTTTCTGCTCTATCTGCTTGTGCAAAATTGGGTGAAGTACAATGCGGCAAGAGAATCCATGAGTACATTAAATGCAATAGGATTCAATTGGATTCATTCCTTTCAACTGGGTTGGTTGATTTATATGCAAAATGTGGTTACATTGAGACTGCTATGGAAATCTTTGAGTCAAGTCATGATAAGAACTTGTGTACATGGAACTCAATGCTGGTTGGTCTTGCAATGCATGGTCATGGCCGGGTATTACTAAATTATTTCTCAACTATGATAGAGGCTGGAGTTAAACCGGATGGTGTCACCTTTTTAGGAGTTTTAGTGGGGTGTAGCCATGCAGGTCTAGTTGATGAAGCAAGGAAGCTTTTCTGTAAGATGGAATCCGTTTATGGGGTTCCCAGAGAGCTCAAACATTTTGGGTGCATGGCTGACTTGCTTGGGCGGGCTGGTCTGATTAAAGAAGCGATGGAGATGATAAAGAAGATGCCAATGTGTGGTGATGTCTCTGTTTGGAGTGGTTTGCTTGGAGGATGTAGGATTCATGGGAATGTTGAGATTGCTGAACTAGCAGCAGAGCATGTAATGGGGTTGAAACCTGAAGATGGTGGGGTCTATAAAATCATGGCTGATTTATATGCCAATGCAGAGAGATGGGAAGATGTAGTTAAGATGAGAAGATGTATGGATGCAGGAAAGGTCAAGAAGATTGCTGGTTGTAGCTTGATTCAATTGAATCAAGTTATGCATGAGTTTGTTGCTGGTGATGACTTGCATCCCCAAACCGATGAGATATATTTTGTTTTAAATGCAATCAGAAAACATCAATATGAATCATGCTAACAATACCTTGTAAAACCAAATGCAATTATTATTTCAACATTTATGTCTTTGACGTGTTTTCACTGCATATATATCAATGAACATGAAAGGTTTGTGTAGTCTAAGTTTTGTCTAAACTTCGGATGAGAAGTCCTAGTAATAAGTTAATAACACGTTGCTATATATGGATACTATATGTGATTAAAGGGTTAATTGTATTTATATTTCTCGATTTAGTTATGATATGTGTCGAGAGGCATACATGTCTAGTTCCACTTTAAATTTCCCTCCAATTCCTCAACCACTAGACATATCGAATTGGCTGATTTAAAAAGAAAATTAAGAGAGATTAAATGAGGAGAGGGTGCAATCATTTATCCACCTATATATGCATGTCACAAAAATATTTATGCATGTAATAAAGATTGATACTTTCTACTTTGAAATCCTATTATGAACAGTAATAGGCCTGCCTCGTGAGATTCCGAACAACTTCTAGTGGAGATTCGATTGTGGTAATAAATATATTTTATGGCCACTCTAGAGATATCTATAAAAACCCTTCTTTTAATATTACTTCGAATTCGAAGTTAAAAGCCCTCATAGTCATAATTGGGAAAAGAAAATTAAAAAAAAAAAAAAAAAAAAAAACTGTAGGAACATACGTGCAGCTTCAAAAGTCTTCCAATCTATGCGGTCCACCTTATCCTCTAGACATGTGTCACTTAGCTTCCACATCGTCCCACGTGGCTCTAGAAACCTCTCCTCTTATGATACCCTTTCATATGTCCTACCGCCTACGAATCCATATGTAGCCCCATCAGCAACCAAACCAAAATTTAAAAAAAAAAAAGCAAAGAGTCTGCGTTTCAGTGTTAATTTACACATTTACGCTCTCACTCTTGACATTTTCTGTGTATTGAATTCACTACAGTCATGGCTTTGAGATCAGTGGTAAGTGATCACTAGCTACTGCAAGCGTGTTGATAGACAAACAAGCAAATATATAATGTAACGTATGTGGGTTTTTTCTTGAACTACTTTTTGAGGGTCATTTGAGATCGATGATGGGTCGTTTAAGAGGAAGTGCAACGTATGCGACCTCAACAACACCAACTGCAAAAGCATACGCGCCAACAGCCGATTACGGGCATTTTCAGGATCATCAACAACACACTCTAGGGCTCCACACTGCGAAGCAACAAATATTGTACTCGCCAGGTGTGCGCATGGGGAAGAAGACCCGAGAGCCTGCCGGAAGTGGTGGATCCGGATAAGGTGTTGGATGAGTCTGAAAAGTTCCTGGAAAAGTTCTTCTTCAGGAAGGTGGCACACATTCAAGAGTTGGACTATGGTGATCTTCCTGTCCCTGATCCTGTCCGAAAAGATGCTTTTGCTTGTAAGCCAAAAGCTGAGACTCTCAAGTCTGTTGGTATTGATCCCAAGCAACCATAAACTATTCCAACATTGATAAGTTTTTAGTCGTTGTTGGATCTTTACTTCTCTTTTTCCTTTGGTGGTTTTTGGGGGTTACTGTATGTCAGAGCGGCATTACATGGGGTCCTCTATAGTGGGTATGAATGTAAATTTGCGATGATGATGATGTTTAAACTAATAATTAATGAAGTTGTGTATGGATGACGTAGCTTTGTCACTGTGTTTGAGATAAAACGTTATTGTCAGATATGGATTGGGGATAAGGATAAAAGAGTAAATCACAGAAATATAGGTTCGTTTCTTGTGGGAAAAAAGAAGGATCATTCTTTTTTTTTTTTTTAATCTTTTTGAATAAAAGACGAATGAAAAAACATTTAGCAGGATAAGCCTTATGTACAGAAAGTTTGTTCAAAGCTTGAATACCATGAATTAGGGGTGGGCATTTTGAACCCAACCCGAGTAACCCAACCCAACCCGATCATTTTTGCTCGGGTTGGGTTGGGTTATAACATTTAAAAAAACCCGACACAGATTGGATTTAAAGAACCCGAACTGTTTTTGGGTTGGGTTGGGTTATGTGAGTAACCCGAGAACCCAACCCGAACCCGACACTATATATAAAAATAGGTGTTTGCCCTAGTCGCACTCTCCATTTCTCTCACAGCTCTTCTTCCATTTTTTCATTCTCTTTATTTTTCCTCTACCCAAGCATCCAGATTCAGTCACCGGTAATACCCTCCATCTCCTCGGCCACCAACCCTCTATCTCTAGTCACCGTGCTTCATCCATCCACTTACTCGTTGTGCTTCTCCAGTTGTTGGTCCAAATCACACGAACGCACTCTCTCCCTTTAGCTCTCCCCTCGTCGTGCTTCTCCTCTCTAGTGGTTGGCTCCTTGCAGTGTCGTGCTTCTAAAACAGAGTAAGAACTTTGTTGTTGGATGATTTTGGTTAGTCCTTGGTTGATTTTGGTCATTGCTTCTCAAACAAAGTAAGAAAACTGTTGATTTTCTATGTTTTTAACACTAATCTTTGTTAATTAATTTGTATACTTTGTTGATTTTGTATGTTTTTACACTATTCTCTATTAATTAATTTGTATTCATTGTTTGTGCCTTTGTGATAGTAATTTAGGTTTGCTTGTAGTGTTGTTTGTAGTTTGATTTAGGTTTGTTGTTCTTCAATCTTCAGTGAGTGCACTGTCACTATTCACATGATATCTTTTAATGTGACTTATGTGTGTTTTGTGTCTGTGTAGACTATTGTGAGTGGTGTGTGTTTTACGGGTGCCGAACTATGAATACATTTAATATTATATCTTTTACTGGTTTGATTTTTTGTTGTTGTTGATTTCTTTTTGGTTTTAACTGGTGTTTTCTTATTGCTGTTATAGGTTAGGTTTCGTTGAATTATGGAGAAGAGGCTGCAATGGAGAAGAAAGGAAGGTTGCTTTTGATTGCCAACTCGACCAACTTAACCCGACCCAACCCGACAATTATTGGGTTGAGTTGGGCTGGGTTGAAGAATTAATTAGGTTGGGTTGGGTTGAAAAATTTTCAACTCAACCCACGTTGGGTTGGGTTGAAAAATTTTCAACTCAACCCACGTTGGGTTGGGGGATTTTCAACCCAACCCAACCCGAACCCGAAAACGCCCACCCCTACCATGAATTATCAGCAAGTGATATGAAGAGCTATTGTAGTAAGGTTTGATCCAGCTTGAATAACAATCTCTTGTCAACAGGTGATATAGAGAGCTATGGTAGAGACTAGGGAAGTATCAAATATGTAATAGGAAGTGTTTAACTCGGAAGCTTTCTGGCACTAATCTTCTATGTAACAAGTGACGACAATTAATGCCGGCCTATGTGAAGGTTTGGGTGGTGCAATTGAAGAAGTCTAGAGCTCTACGGACCCATGGAGCTTTACGGTCCATGACTATGTAGTGACCGCTAAGATCACCTAATGTTGACCGGGTGAGAATTGATGAAAACGGAATACCGGCAAAAAAAGAAAAATAAAAAAATTGCGTTACGAGGACTCGCGTCGAGTTGTTAGTGGAGGACAGATTGCGCATCCGGGGAATCGAACCCCGGTCAGTACCGTGGGAGGGTACTATGATACCACTACACCAGATGCGCATTATGTAACGCCCAAACCCCAAAACCTTTATAAATACATTAGATTGATAACGTGACGGAATTATATTGTAATGACAATTTATAAATAATTGGATTAAATATTTCAAAAAAAAGGGTTAACTAATTTTTTAATTAGGTCAACTTAAATTATATTGGAATTGTTTAATTTTTCCATTTTCACTTAATGTCACTTTATAAAGTTTGGTTAAATTATTTTATTTAATTTTTAAGTGATAAAATCATTTAAATAGGTTATAATTTCATTTAATTGAAAAAGTGGAAAAATTTTTGCTTTTCATTTAATTGAAGTATTTGAATGTTTTATTTTCTAACCTCTATAATCCAATTTTCATTTAAAATAAAAATCAATTTTTAGTTTTTTTTTTTTTTAAAAAAAGTATTTATTGTTTAGTGTGGTGCTAAAATTTAGCATGGTTTAATCCCATTAGAAAGAGACAGAAACAAAGCCCAAATTGATGAGTCAGGGAATTGGTCCAGCCCAGATGATGCCTATAGCGTAAAAGGCCTACGACCTGGAGCACTATCAGATAGCTTGGACGGTTTTGAATGCTGGTTGACCGTATTAACATCTCAGTCAAAAAATGCATGCATTAAAAGGGGTTGTTGATCGGTTTCAAAGGAGATGTCTTTTCATTAAAATCGAATATTGTAGCTTTGACGAAAATTATGGACAAGTTTTGAGGAGATCTTGAGCATATTTCTTAACAGGTAAGATTTTCTTTGACATGCATTGAGAATAAAAGGTTGGGAATATATGTTGACTAATGACAAATAGAACCTGTCAAAATGGGCAGATTTCTTGCTTTCAAGCAAAAAAAAAAAAAAAAAAAAGAAAAGAAGACGAAGAATAAGAAGAAATGGACAGATTTCTTGAGAATCAAATCCCTAGCTGCTGTCCTAATCTGATGCCAATATTAATTACATCCTTTGTTCAGTATGTTCTACACTGACTTACAATTAATCTACACAGTAATTTTTTTACAGAATAAATGAATCCAATAAATGGTCGTCCGTAAATGCTTCATGAATAAACAAACTCTAAACAACTAATTCAGATTACACCTGTAACTGGTTCGTGAAAGAGTAGGTAAAGGATATTGCTAATGAAAACAAAAGGTCTTTTTCCATTGTTAGTTCTCTTCCAATCCCTGATGCCTGCGGATAGCATGCATTATTGTGAATATTCGCGATGCCGCTTAAAAGGCAAGGCTTTTCAGATTATCTAAAATTCACATGCTTGATCTGCAAACATCCACACGACTACTGATCAAAGTAAATTAGCATGATTACACAAAATAATAACTTTTTTACCGAAGCTTATATAAAACTTTATTCTATTTAATCACTTCTCATAAGTTATGTAGTGAAAGAAGAACTTTTGACCTGTGAAAATATTAGGTGATTCGAGTCAGTCTCTTTTGAAAACCAAGATTCTTTTTCGATTTTAAATGGCGTCCACAAAACAATGAGCATGCCAGGGTTTATGACCTTATATTATATACACGTGAAGCACCTTTATATAAATTAATATTAGTTTCTGTCAAATGGGATTCCATTATTTGTAGTAGATAGGTAGGGTAGCCAGGTTTTAGTGGTCACCATTCTGCTTGTTGGAGCATATATCCACCCTTTATGGTTGAATTCCCTGGCAAAAGACATTAATTTATCTTTAAGTACTTGACCTTTGTAGTCGGGAATGAGTCAAGTTGATGAAGATAAATCTTTATATATTCTCCAAAGATCAAGGCTAAAAGTTGTCATAATATAATAAGCCAGCTTATGTACAAGAACCATAAAATTCTATTATCATTGTTGAACGGTTAGCCGCATACTAGCTAGCTCCATCGGCTTTTGCTGTTCGAGCTGTGACTATTCTCGATAATTAATATAAAAACAATGTTATTTTGGTACCAAAGGATTCCAAAAGATTTTCAATGCAAATAGTGGTTTAACCTTCCCTATTTAAATGCTTTTTGTGTGTCAATGCATCTATAGGTAAAACAGTTTTGGAAGCATTCCATTGGAAGCTATAATAGTTGGAGAAGATTCTAACCTCCCTCAAAGGCTTCCAATGCATACGTACTAATATTTTCCTAGTATGGATACAATGGGGGCCTGGGAGGGAGGTTCAAGTCTTACTTCTCCTAGTTTAGTGGGGTTGTGGGAGAATAGAGTGGAAATCATGAAGATGAAGGGCTTCTCATCCTTGCTAAAGTTGGTGCAACTCCTCTCAGGACTCCGCTCAGCAGCAGAATATAAATTCTATCTGTCCCCACTTACTTTTGTTTACTTCAGAATAGCCAGCATAAAATCATGAACTGCTTGTGAAGTTATAATAATTAATTAGCTCTCGTGAATTATTATTAGTCATTTTGCTTTTGATTTTCACTTGTGTGATGTGTCTAGCTACCTCAATATATATTACTCGTCGTTTGCTAGCACATGTCCAGTGTAAAAACTAAATTATGAGATCTCCCAATCAGTTTCAGTGAGATACCTCAGAAATTTCTTATTTCTAAGTTCATGAATCCGTTTTATTCAGAAATCTAACCTAAGATTACTATATGAGTTGGGCTTCTCTTCTAACTTAGTTTTTTATTTTTTTTTGTAAACCCATAAACTTGTGAATCGAACTATAACTAGATTGTAAAAATTGGGTAACTCTCAATTTGATGTTCTTGAACTCCCTTTTGAGTTAGGATATCAATTTTGACACACATGAACACAAAGAGGTCATAGCATTAGAGTTTTGGATTATGCTGCTATTAGTTATATAATATATATTTTTTAATGAAGAGAATTATTTTTACTAGCACTCTTTACTAGTGAAAAAACCAAGTGGGTCAAAATCAAGTGAATATAATACAAACACTCTTTACTAGCACATTTTTTAACGAATTCAAAATCAAGTGAATCATATTGAGATTAATATAAACACAATGTAATTAGGGTTAATCTCTTTTTACAAAAACTTAACCTGAAATATATTTAGTATAGTTTCTAACTTCATGTGTTAAATTTAAAAATAAATACAACTTTATAACTCCACAAGATGATAATTTATATGAAGCTATGCAATATTAGACAAGATTTTCGTAAGTACAGCGGTTGATCACCCCTGCTATAAACCTTTTTGCTTATTAAAACGGAATTAGGAATATTAATTTGGTAAGTCAATTTATGAAGAAGATTTCCAACTACCCTCAAATGCCTTCAAATATGCCTCGCTACGTAGGTACTGCTATTAGTTCAGTACGAAAATTAATGCTAGAAGTGGAAGCCATGCGACTGCGAGGGAGATTGAATCCTTCTAGCTAGTTTAGTCGTAAGTTTGTTCACTTCTGATTCACCAACAGCATCAATAACTAAGTGAAGTTTTTTTTTTTTTTTTTTTTTTTTTTTAAGCTCAATTGAAGTGTTTTCATGTAAATCTTGGAAATGAAGACGAAGAGCTTCTCCTTGATTGATTGCTAAATTTAGTGCAATTTCTCTTAGAACTCCGTTTGAAGCAAATTATATATATCCACAGTCTTTTTGTTTAATTCGGAATACAGAAGCTAGCACTAATTCAAACCTTAGCAAAGTGCGTACAAGCTAGCTCTTGTGAATTATCAGTCGTCTTGCTTTTATTGTTTACGTATGTGTCTATCTCTTAATTGATTGTCCTTGATTTGATGATTTTACAAGGAATATTTCATTGCTTCGAAATCCATGTTAAGTGTATGCAAACAAAACCAAAATAAGATTTTTCCCAATTTCTAATGTTGATCCAGGTAGCAGGTTTTTTTTTTTTAATAATTTATTTTTGTGCTCATTAATCCTTCGACCTTGTTTTTGCTAACGAAGACCACTCTGTTTGTACCCACTTGAGTCGTTGTGAACCAAGTCAATTTCTATCATCAACCATTGGTTCTTGAACTCGGTTTAAAGGTCAATGTTATTGACTTTTGACATTACATCAATACCAAGAAAATGTAGCGGATGAGGTTTTAGAGTAATTGAATCATAAATTATGACAAGCACAAGTAGTTAGGGATGCAATTTTGTTTACACAACACATATGAAATGAGTTTAATTAGTTAATATGCTATCTTAAGATATATAGAATCAAGTTTTAAATAGCTAGTGTTTAGATTAATACAAATTGGACTTCATATTACATTGTTTGATATAGACAGACAATGTTGTTAATTTATACGTGTCGCACAAGCGTAAATCAACCGATTTCAGTAGGGACAAATAAGGAATTCAGAGGAAAATCCCTGACCTTATAGATTTGTCTGGATTTTATTGTCTTCGATCTCCAACTTCCCAAAAACACACATGGAAAATTATAGTAAACTTTCAAGAGCTTAATTAGAAGTGTGACCAGCATTGATATCTTCGTCAAGAGAAGTAACATCATGAGGGCATGGAAAGCTAATTAAGTATAGAAATATCAATATATAACTCGTTAATGACTTGTAATGTAAAATAAAGAAAAGGAAAGACAATAACTTTTGTGTCTATACATAGATTTTTTTTAACAGGATTTATTGAAACCTTAATGGAAGGTTAAAAGTCATTAGCTAGCACATGTATGGGGCACATCGTATATGCCTCAGATTTAGTTTAATTTATATTTGAATTTTCACTCAGACTATTTAAAAAACCATATTTAAGAATAAATCATTTTCAAATATATTGCAATGATTATTAGATAGAGTTTTTTTTTTTTTTTTTTAATTTATACATAGAGTTTTTTACATTAATAATTTAAAGTTGTTGGTTTTTTATTTTTATTTTTATTTTTTTTATAACAAGTTTTCTTTTAAAAGAGATACTAAATAATAATTTTTTGAAAGAACCCTACGGACTAAAGTAAAAGGTGGGTAAGAACTCATTAATGAAAATAAGGATACATCTAAAGATTTATTTTCTAAGAATGAAGAGATAATTATTAGGTCATGATCAAAAGCCATACAAGATTTCTATGAATATGTATTCCCAATAAATATTTTGTCTAGTACCAAAATCACTGGTGGTGTAGTTCGGGGTAAATCATATTGCTCATTTAGCTTAATAATATCTTAAATAACTCAACATTATTACAAGTGATATCTTAAAAAATTTAACTCTAAAAGAATTGAAGGTTCTAATTATTCAATAAGTGCACATAAAATTAATTGTTTACAAATATTCAAATTCAAGATATTAAAATCTATGCAACAGTTTTGTTTCATTTAAATTCTATGAGCAAATGATAATTCGATCTCTCTACATGTATATAGTATTAACCTCAATATGCACCTTGTGATAATCTTGAAACTAATACAACAACAAACTTTTCTAGTTCCAAGTGCTTTCGTGGCTATAAAAAAATGTTCTCAAATACATTAGTAATGGAGATTTGCAAGTACAAGAACAAGGTTTGGAGAACTGAACTCTCGTTAACTTATGGTGTGCTTCTTTGTTTTTTCCAGCTGATTTAACTTATATATAGATGATGAATACAATGAACCACCAATTACACGGTTTACACGTATTTCTCACAAAACAAGACAAATGCATTAAACGAATCATTTTATGATTCCAGTTTCATAGAAATAAGTGACGTAAATTACTTGTGCAATATCGGGTCAAACAAATCCATCTTGGAGCTTCAGGTAGTGTAAGAAGATGACTGGGAAATTTCTATGTAAGTTGCTCTCATTGCTTGAGGAGCGATCCTTGGAAAAGATTTCTGTCTTTGTTATGCATGTACCTAATTACAATGAAACCAAAAACATAAGAAATAACAAATGAAAGCAATAGCTTTGCTCGAGGAACCCTATATATACTTGCACAAAACCCTAATCTTATTGTGCCCCTCTCTTCTCTATCTCTCTGTACTACTTACTAGAAGATTATCAAAGGATAATTTTAGGTGTCACTAAGAGAATTTGGAGAGCCATCAATCTCTAAACTCTCTCCCTCAATGGCACCTCTGGTTTAATGTTTGCTAATAATCTTCTTTTGATCCAGAAGGTGGCATTGAGGGAAGAGTTTACAGAATGTGGGTTCTCAGCTTTGAAGTCTAACCTTTTAGCAAGTTAAGGTAAGATGAGCATCAAAAGCTATGGTGGCACCAGGTATGTTGATGTGGTTCAGCTCAAATTCAGTTTCTATTAACTGTACTGAAACAGTGTATTTAAGCCTACTTAATTAGTAGTTTATATACAATTGGTAAGATCATCATGTCCAGTTCATCAATATATCAGTGCACTACTAATACTCTGTCTCACTTATAATAAAAGTCAACCTAGGTTGCCTTATAATCTACTGTTGAATATTCAGGAAATTTGATCCTCATAAGCTTAGATGGAACCTTAGGTGTCAGCTCAAGCGGTCTGTAAGGAAGGGAAGAGTTAAGGCTAGGCAGAAATAACTTTTAAGTAACTGCCAATGCAAAAACTTAATTTAATATGTAAATACATAATCGATGGTATTAAGTTCTAACACTAATTACATTGGGTAAGTGTTCAATTTGCAGCTTGGGTGGCTGCATGCATATAATAAAGCTCATGATATGTAAGTAGTGATATCATAATCATCTTAATATCTTATTATATACACATTAATTGTACACGTGATATCATAACTATCTTATTACATATACATTGTACACTAGTAATTGATTATAACTAGATGATATAAACATGGTTTTAAGAAAAAATTTAGTCGCAAAATTGATGAAATTTCAAACTGCAACTTATTATGTGATGCCATGATTGAATGGATGGGGAAATATATATATATATATATATATAAAGTCAAGATAAACTCGTCATTTCATATCAAATAACTTGATTCTTATTCAACTTAACTTATATGATATGGGCATATAAGACTGATATTATAAGCTTTCTAAAATTTGTCTTTTCAAATCATGAATGTAATCAATACCCTTCCTAATAAAAGAATAAACTTGGTTAAATCTCTTATAGTGGAGTAAGAAGATCTACTGAGTCAATCGCCTCCTAACATCTAAAGGATTAATTTGTTCTAATTCGAGTTGTGCATGGGGTTGGTGAAGGGTGTATTGGATGTTTGGTTAAAAAGAGAAGAAGAAGAAGAAGAAAAGTTAAGAATTTTTTAATTAGAGATACACATATGGAAGAAGAAGGGAAATATAAAATAATAAATGAACCTATGTATACAGGTAGGACATAAATTATAGAGTTTGTACGGACATATTGTTGAATGTTTAGATTAACTTATGCTAGATTAACTCACTAGGTTTTGAATACCTAGTTTATATATGCATAATATGTAAAGTAAAGATTGTAAATGTTCTATCCATTTATGTTTCTATTAATAAACTTGTTTCAGGCCCTGTATACATTCAAACCTCGTAATCATCGGAAGAGCCATGAACTTCTCAATATGAGGTAGCTAATAGCACCAATATTGACTCGAAGATTGAATGATAGCATATAATATTTTCCTATGATTAGTTGCATATGTGTATATTCTGCAAGAACTGCTCACAGTTTTACTTAAAGTATGTGATTAATTTAGCCTTCTTGACGATAAATCATAATCCCTGATTTGCAAACAACTAATTATAACCTTATGTCTCAAACAAGGTGTCGAATTCGATTTTACTGGAAGAGTAGTTGTGGGTACATCTTCTACTTTATAAGCATTCAAAATTCTTTTATGCTTCTTTTCTTTTTTAAAAAAAAATTAAGTTATAAGTATGATTTTTTTCGGCATTTTCAACCATATAAGGATTCATTTGCAACTCTTTTATGCTTTGTTGATTATTGAGATGCTCCAAATTGAGGCATATGTATGTTTCATTAATAATTTGATAGAGTATAGAAGCTTTATTTATAGATTGCTCATCAAATCAAGTGTGAATGTCAATATTAATATTAATGTTATTGTTACATACAGAGAGAGCCTTAATACAAGATGATTGTCTCTACGCTTTTGATCGAAAGTAAGTACTCTCTAAGCGATGAAGTACATGGAGAAAGATGATATTGTTCATTGGGAGCTTCAATTCTACTAGATGAATTGTAAATACCTTATGCATTGTCAAGTATGTGGAGAAAGATATTATTATTCTTCGTTGGGAGCTTCAATCCTGCTAGTTGAATTGTAATTAATACCCTATGGAAACCAAGCATGTGCAATTGAGTAGGTGATACTTTTGGCTAATCTAGGATTTTATTGTTCTAAGATTACTTTCTCAAATCTGCTAGATTTAAGATTTAATCCTTTTTGATTGTACGTTGTTTTACCAATATTGATTATAATTTTAATGTACTTTTTAAATAACCGTTTTCTTATGACTTATATTATTTATAAAATCCTGTGTCTAGCTACCTTCATTTGGGAAGTAAGATGCTCGTTTTGTCCCTCAATCTAGCTAGCTTTCTTACGAAGAAACAGATTCATTATGTCCTTTAGTTATGATTTTTTCTTTTAACCTACTAATAAAATTTTCTCCTATACTGTCAATATCTGATTAAAAAGAAATGTATTTCTTACAACAAATCTTTCATGAAACAATGCTATTGGCATCGATTTAACTTTTAAAGATTAATCATCACCAATTAACAACAAAGGAATTTGTAAAAGGCGATTTGCCCTTCGCTTTACCTATAATTTCATTCAACCCTGAACTATTGCTTTAATTGTACTCATATCCCCTTGACCCATTGACTAAGGATTGACCATCATTAGTCAATTAAGTTTGAGGGGCATGTTAGTCTTTTTATTAATTATTATTGAAGAAATATTAATTACCTAAAATTTTGATTAAAAATTAATAAAAATATCATACAAGAAAAAAAAAAAAAAAGATTGGGCTTTTGTTTTTCCAGAGCTTGCAAAATCGAGGAAAAAAATTTGGAAAACACCAAATAATAGACAAACATACACACTTTCTTCAAAAATCCACATCACAGCCACACTTTTTTTTATTAATCAAATTTATCCACTGCTTATTATACCGATCAATGAAAATTGGACGCATGTGATAAACAATAGCAGCATTTTACCAAGGCAAACACAAAAATTGATACTAATTATAATCATGTTAGAAAAAAAAATTTAGTTAAAAAGGAACTTTTGACCTATATATGAAGATATCTCATGTGCTCAAACCAAGCTCCTTGAAAAAATCAAGAGGAAATCAATGAGAAAATCAGAGAAAAAAAACAGGTTTTAATAGAGATAGATTGTTTTTAAGGGCCTTCTCTCTTTGGAGTGTTCTAGAGAGAGAGGCTCTAGAAGACATTAATGTCCATAGGTCTTTTCAATTCATACAAACTTTATAATAGCATAACCCAAAAACTAATAATTATGTGCATTTATTACATAGTTGATCATTTTCCAACGATCACGCTATAATATTATAATAGTACTGTACGCTGTCAATATGATGACAATCATGCTAAAGTTCGAATTTTAATGTTATGCTTGATGTTTTGTAAGTTTAATATTCTAAGTTATTCATGTGGATACGTTCATAAATATTGAAACCCTAAACCCTAGAATCAAGATTGTCATACCATAACTGATTCAACTTGTACTAATGTAGCAATTTTATCTTTATAATGTTTAAAATAGAAAAACATTCGTCAAAAGTGCAGTAGCTTAATGGTTTGAGCTTTGGCCGCACACCCATCTCTATTTCAAGATGTGGGTTTGACACCCCATAACATCTACTTCTTGTTGTCTTCTCTCTCTTATGTGAGGGTTGTCCTCCTACCTATATGTGGATCACTTTCTCCCGTGTAGGAGTCTCTCTCCGAGTCGTGCCACCAGTATTCGATTTTGTTTGGTCCCTATTGTTTCCTGGCATAATCCTAGTATTATAATGTAATAAAAAAAAATTGAAAAATATTCCTAATGGAAGTCAAGAAAGCAAATCTAAGGATCATTTGAACATCAATAGAGCGCCTATGACAAGAACAAGAGTTAAGAATATGAAAGAGGCATGTTTTCTTGGGGTTGTTGATTCATTTGATTGTGGGTCTCGTATTAATATATACGTAGTTCGCATCAATTCCTGAGTTCAATAGAAAAATATTCCTGAGTTTAAGTCCTTCCTCGCCAAACATGAAAAAAAAAATGTCATTTCTTCAAAACCTCCGTGGAGCATCTCAATAGCCGAACAAAACTTCCGCTAGCTAGCCATCATGATCTTTTTATTTTATAATCTTTTTAAAAGCCTTTAAATTATTTTCTAGAAAATTTTATTGTTGACATTTTGAAATCCTCAACGTCTATGCTCACTACAATCCAAATGTGGTGGCACTACAGGACCTAAACTAGAGAGTCATTATTATCTGAGCTAGAGCCCAATAGGCAAAGCATAACAACAAACAACAAGCCCTCTAGCTCTAGCTAACGTTCTTTGATATTGTCTAGTTTGAAATAGCTAGATAGGAAAGATACTTTATATGAAGTGATCTTTAATTTTATAACCATCACTTGTGTGCACGACACATGCCTTAAAACTGCAAATTTCTGAGAGCTAGCCGGACAAAACAGAAAGATATGGAAATCCCTCATGAGAAAGAGTTGTTTGGATATCGTTGTCTCACATTCCAATTTCATACTCACCGAAAACCATGAAAACAGTTTTCGAAACATTCCAAATTATATGGTTGTCTCACACATCAATTTTGTGCCCCTTAAAACAGAACCTATAGAAACACCACACTACCTTGCCATCTCTTAATATAGTCAATTGTATACCTTCCTATCCTTTAAGAGGTTGGAAGTTCAATATCTACCAATTATATATCACCGTATATATAGCTAGTTTTATTCTTTTATTGTGAAAGTAATTATCTTCCGTTCACTTTACAACTTTAAAAAAAAAAAAAAAAAAAAACCATAAAAGTAGTTATCGAAAGATTTCAAATTGTAACTAGAAATAAGGATTCTTTACTTTTTTTTTTACTATTTTTTTGCAAAACTTTTGATAATCCATTGACACATCAGTATAAAAAATAATGGATTATCAAAATTGTTATATATATATATTTTTTTTCTCTCTTACATCATTGAAACTTAAAATTCTCTTATAAAAAGGTTAACATCATATCAACATTGATACTATAACTAGACTTATTTGGGCATTGATACTATCTTCAAGAAAAATGCCTAAAATGACGTGGTTATGACGTGGACATGAGGGATTTACAACCAAATTACTTCAACTCTTTTTGGCGTCTAACATTTAAGAAAGGCAACATATAACTCTAAATAATAATTTTATGTGCAAAACTTTTGTATATTTATATAATGTATTCCCAATTAATAAATGAAAGTTTATGCATTATTATTATTATTATTATTGAGAAATAAAAGTAAAGGGTATCTTGGAAGCTCAATCTAGTACAATGAGAGAATTTTTAATTTTTTTAACTATAAATTTGAGAATTGAATGAAAGTAATACAGCTTAAACTCATAGTTATGGAAGGAAATTAACAATGACATCCTCAACTACGATAATTAATTGCCACATGTTGTATTTTGTTTTTTTAATACACATGATGTATTTTAGTATAGGTTGAATTTTATGAGATTTAGTTTTAGAAAGTATTTTAAGAGAATATCGTCTCAAATAATTAATGATGATTTTGCCAAATACTTTTCTTGGAAAAAGCCTCCATTATATGGCACATATTTCTTACACTTTTTTTGAATTGAAAAAACATATTACTATATGAGTAATGATACACTACCCAAAATATTTAACCAAATTCATTATCCAAATAATTTGACCGGATTTGAGATCAGAAGATGTATAGATGCAGGAAAGGTCAAGAAGATTGCTGGTTGCAGCTCGATTCAGTTGAATCAAGCTATGCATGAGTTTGTTGCTGGTGATGACTTGCATCCCCAAACCGATGAGAAATATTTTGTTTTAAATGCAATCAGAAAACATCAATATTATGAATCATGCTAACATTACCTTGTGAAACCAGTGCAATTATTATTTCAGCATTTATATCTTTCAAGTGTTTTTCACTGCATATATATCTATGAACACGAAGGGTTTGTGTAGTCTTAAATTTTGTCTAAACTTCGGGTGAGAAGTCCCAGTAATAAGTTAATAACTTGTTTCTATATATGGATATTTTTATGTGATTAAAGGGTTAATTGTATCTATGTTTCATAACATACTTATGATACGTGCAGAGAGGCGTACATGTATAGTTCCACTTTAAATTTCTCTCCAATTCCTCAACCACTAGAAATCTCGAATTGGTTGATTTAAAAAAAAAAAAAAATTAGAGGGATTAAATGAAGAGATTTAAAAAAAAAAAAATGAAGAGAGGGTGCAATCATTTATCCACATATCTACGCATGCCATAAAAATATTTATGCATGTAACAAAGATTGATGCTTTCTACTTTGAAATCCTATTTCTGAACAGTAGTAGGCCTCATGAGATTCCGAACAACAAACAGTGGTGAGATTCGATTGCTGGAAATAAATATGTTTTATGGCCACTCTAGAGATAAGGATAAAAACCCTTTGTTTTATTTAATGCTTCGAATTCGAAGTTAAAAGCCCTCATTATCATAATTCGGAAAAAAAAAAAAAAAAAAAAAACCCTGTAGGAAAATTACGTGCAGCTTCAAGAGGCTTCCACTCGATGCTGTACACCTTATCCCCTCGACACGTGTCACGTAGCTTCCACATCGTGCTACTTGGTTCCAGAAGCCTCTCCTCTTACGCAACCTTTTTATATGTCCCACGAGTCCATCTGTAGTCCCACCAGCAGCCAAACCAAAAATCAAAGCAAGTAAAGAATCTGCGATTCAGTGTTAATTTACACGTTCACGCTCTCACTTTTGACAGTCTCTGTGTACCTCAGTTGAATTAACTACAGTCATGGCTTTCAGATCAGTGGTAAGTGATCAATAGCAACTTCAAGCGTGTTCATAGACAAACAAGCAAATATATAATATAACGTGTGCGAGTGTTTTCCTGAATTAATTTTTTAGGGTAATTTGAGATCGATGTTGGGTCGTTCAAGAGGAAGTGCAACGTATGCGACGTCAACAACACCAAAAGCAAAAGCATACGCTCCAACAGCCGATTACGGGCATTTTCAGGATCATCAACAACATAGCAAAACAAGAGCATTAAAGGGCGAATTCGTGCCTGTGTACGTGGCAATAGGCATGATAGCTTTGTCAGTCACTCTAGGGCTCCACACTGCGAAGCAACAAATATTATACTCGCCAGGCGTGCGCGTGAGGAAGAAGACCCGAGAGACTCTGCCGGAAGTGGTGGATCCGGTTAAGGTGTTGGATGAGTCTGAAAAGTTCCTGGAGAAGTCCTTCTTCAGGAAAGTGGCACACGTTCAAGAGTTTGACCATGGTGATCTTCCTGTAACTGATCCTGTTCGAAAAGATGCTTTTGCTTACAAGCGAAAAGCCGAGACTCTCAAGTCTGTTGGTATTGATCCCAAGCAACTATAAACTATTCCAACATTGTTAAGTTTTTATTCTTCGTTGCATCTTCTTTTCTTCTTTTCCTTTGTGCGTTTTGGGGTTACTGAGAGCAGACATGTGGGGTCCTCTATAATGGGTATGAATGTAAATTGCGATGATGATGTAAAAACTAATAATGAAGTTTTGTAGGATGACGTAGCCTTGTCACTGTGTTTCATATAAAACGTTATCGTCAGGTATGGATTGGGGATAAGGATAAAGAGTAAATCACAAAAAAGTAGGTCCATTTCTTCTGGGGAAGAAAAAAGGAAAGATAGGATCATTTTGTTTTTAAGAAATAAAAGACGAATAGCTTGTGAAAAAAAGAAAACATTTAGCAGGCTATGCCTTATGTACTCACCTATCAACGAGTGATGTAAAGAGCTATTGTAGTAAGGTTTGATCAAGCTTGAATAACTATCACCTGTCAACAGGTGATGTAGAGAGCTTGGTAGAGACTAGAGTATCAAATAACAAATATGTAGTAGGAAGTGTCAACTGGGAAGCTTTCTGGCACTAAATGTTCTGTGCAACAAGTGATTGACAATTAATTCTGACAATTAATTCCGACCAATATGAAAGTTTGGGTTGGTGCAATTGAAGAATTCTACAGCTTTATGGACCCATGACCCTGTAGTAATCATTGAGCTTTACGGACCATGACTATGTAGTAACCATTAACAAAAATCACCCAGTGTTAACCGGGCAGGAATTGATGAAAACGGAATACCGGCCAAAAAAATAGAAGTTAACGAAAAAAGAAGCCTGCGTGACGATAGACGGCGCGAGGGGAATTGTAAATGCCGAATGGCTTGCGCATCCGGGGAATCCAACGCAGATCATTACCGTTAGAGGATACTAATATACCACTACACCAGATGCACTTAACGGAATGCTCAAACCGCAAGATGCTTTTATCAAATATAATACATTATATTGAGAGATGGGAAGTGTAATATGTTCACATTGACGGAATTATATTGTAATGACAATTTTCAAATAAATGGATCAAATACTTTTTGAATTAGATCAATTTAAATATTGGACTTGTTTGATTTTTTCACTTTCACTTAATGTCCCTTAATTAAGTTCACTAAATTATTCTATATATTTATTTTTTTAATTAAGTGATAAAATTATTTTAATAACACATAAATTCTTTTAATTAAAAAAGTGAAAAAAAATATGCTTTTCATTTAATTGGAGTATATTTTAATGTTTTATTTTCTAACCGATATAATCCAATTTTCTAGTTTAAAAATAATAATAATATTTATTGTTTAGTGTGGTGGTAAAATTTAGCATGGTTTAAGCCCATCAGAAAAAAATGAAGCACAAATTGATGAGTCAGGGAATCGGTCCAGCCCAGATGAAGCCCATGGCGTCAAAAGCCCGCGACTTGGAGCAGCTAGCTATTCGACAGCTTAGACCGTTTTTAATGCAGGTTAACCACACTAACATCTCAGTCACAAAATGCATGCATTAAAAGGGTTTGTCGATTGGTTTCAAAGAATAGATCTTTTCATTAAGGATAAAAGCATGGATCAAGGGAACAGATCCCTTGATCCTCGCTGCCTTGATTTTGCTTCTAACGGCTGTTTCCACACTTACAAAAGGAGGAGAGCAACCAAAGGAAGGAGATCCCATTAATTTTATCCTGTTGTTACTCTGCCAAAACGCTTTGAGGCATCTAGACTCTCAGATTCCAGCATTCTTAGACACTTCCTTCCAAGAAGATAGTTGTCCTTACCTTGACGGATAACTACCCTTGCGCTCTAAGACTCTCGTGTAGTAATTCAACCTGATCCAATAAACCTGATTTCCTAACTCATTGAAGGACATTATTGCTACTACTAGTTGTATGCTTTCCACCTTGTTTTTTTTTATTTACTTTATATTTTCTTTACTAATTTGATCCTCGGGGTGCTTTTGATCGGCATCACCTTGGTGTCAAAGTAATCCGCTCTATTAATTTGTTCGACTTTTGTAGGTTGTTATATTCCTTAAAATTGACTGTCGAGTTCTACTTCTACATTAATAATTATAAATCGACCCTCTACAGTTAGTTTTCTACTTAATATTCAATGTTTAAACAAATATAATATTTATTGTTTAGTTTTTATTTAATATTCAGTGTTTAATAAAATTCAACAATATTTAGTCTTTAAATAAAAAAATAAATGTAACTATTAGTTTATTTTATATGTCACATGATTTGATTAGATAAAACATGATTAATTTATAAATTAGTTTTCAATAAAATAAAAATTTTAAATTATGTACACCAAAAATTAAAATCATTTTAAATTATATTATAATTTTTTTTATCCATTCCAATCCTATAATATATTAAATAATGGATAATACTATTTTTAACTCAATCTCAACACCAATATCCAATCTAATCACATTAAAATAATCTAATACAACTCTATGTGTCAAACGAGGTTTAAGAGACCTAACTATGATACAGAGATTAGCAAAGGTCTTAGTTTATTATCTCCTAAAACCATTCCTCTGAATCGACCCTCTGTCTTGCATAAACTCTTTTTTGTGTTATGACCCCCTACTTACGAGCTTCCAAGAATTACGAACGAAACAACTTCGATTGATCAGTACTTGAACCTGGCAATGTTTTACGTGTGCCGAGACATACTATCTAAACTATTGTCAGCTTCCTTTCTCTAGATATACTCAAAAATTTATATGGCTCTTGGAAACATAAGATCCTTCTGTACATAATTACTATCGAATGTAGCTTTAAGGAAAATTATGGACAAATTTTGAGGAGATCTTGAGCATATTTCTTAACAGGTAAGATTTTCTTTGACATGCATTGAGAATAAAAGGTTGGGAATATATGTTGACTAATGACAAATACAGCCTGTCAAAATCAGTAGATTTCTTGCTTTCAAGAAAAACAAAAAGAAGAAGAAATGGGTAGATTTCTCGAGAATCAAATCCCTAGTTGCTGTCCTAATCTCATGCCAATATTAATTATATTCTTTGTTGATCAGTATGTTCTACACTGACTTATAATTAATCTACACAGTAATTTCGCGACAGAATAAATGAATCCAATAAATGGTCGTCTGTAAGTGCTTCATGAATAAACTCTAAACAACTAATTCAGATTACACCTGTAATTGGTTCGTGAAAGAGAAGGTAAAGGATATTGCTAATGAAAACGAAAGGTCTTTTTCAATTGTTAGTTCTCTTCCAATCCCTGGTGCCTGCGGATAGCATGCATTATTGTGAATATTCTTGATGCTGCTAAAAAGGCAAGGCTTTTCAGATTATCGAAAATTCACATGCTTAATCTACAAACATCCACACGATCGAGTACTGATCAAAGTAAATTAGCTCGTTTACACAAAAATAATAACATTTTTACCAAAGCTTATGTAAAACTTTATTCTTTTTCTTTTTTTTCTGAAACTAAAACTTTATTCTATTTGATCACTTCTTATAAGTTATGTAGTGAAAGAAGAACTTTTGATCTGTGAAAATATCAGTCTCTTTTAAAAACCAAGACTCTTTCGATTTTCCATGGTGTCCACAAAACAATGTGCACGCCAGGGTTGATGACCTTATATTATATACACGTGAAGTACCTTTATATAAATTAATATGAATTTCTGGCAAATGGGATTCCATTATCTGTAGTATATAGATAGATAGGTAGCTAGGTTTTAGTGGTCACCATTCTGGCTGTTGGAGTATATATCCATCCTTTATGGTTGAATTCCGCGGCAAAAGACATTAATTTATCTTTAAGTACTTGACCTTTGTAGTTGGGAATGAGTCAAGTTGATGAAGATAATTCTTTATATATTCCCCAAAGATCAAGGTTAAACAGTTGTCATAATATAAGAGCATCTTCTATGCTTATATAGATTGTGTTTTGAAAAAAATATTATGTCATTAATATCAAGATATTTACTTTTTATATGACATAAGTATTATTTGATAGACAATTAAATTGAAAAATTATTCTCCAATACTTTCATGTATCTTCATTTAATGTCTTTATGTATTTTCATTTAATGTTTCAATATTTTTCATTTAATGCTTTCATTTTTTTTTACTTCTAATTAAATTTAAAAATTAAAATTAATTAATTATTAATTTTTTGACATAGCCGTCTAACACACTCCACAAATAAATTATCATATTGATAATGTCTATATTTTTTTATACCACCTTAACTTGACATTAATGGATAATAACTGCATTAAAGAGAGTTTATTTCAACTCAATGTCTATTTATTTTATGTGATATGTAATTTTTTTATAATTCATGAAAACACTGAAGATGCTCTAATAACTCAGCTTATCTACACGAACCATAAAATTCTATTATCAATGTTGAACAGTTAGCCGCATACTAGATAGCTCCATCGGCTTTTGCTGTTGGAGCTGTGATTATTCTCACTAATTAATATAAAAACACTGTTATTGTGGTACAAAAGGATTCGAAAAGATTTTCAATGCAAATAGTGGTTTAACCTTCCCTATTTAAATCCCTTTTGTGCATCAATGCATCTATAGGTAAAACAGTTTTGGAAGTACTTCATTGGATGCTATAATCCTTGGAGAAGATTCCAACCTCCCTCAAAGGCTTCCAATGCATACGTACTAATATTTTCCTAGTATGAATACAATGGGGGCCTGCGAGGGAGGTTGAAGTCTTACTTCTCCTAGTTTAGTGTGGTTTTTGGAGAATATAATGGAAATCATGAAGATGATGAACTTCTCATCCTTGCTAAAGTTGGTGCAAGTACTCCTCTCAGGACTCCGTTCAGCAGCAGATTATAAATTCTGTCTGTCCCAAGGTACTTTTGTTTACCTTGGAATAGCCAGCATAAATTCATGAACTGCTTGTGAAGTTATAATAATTAGCTCTCGTGAATTATTATTACTCATTTTGTTTTTGATTTTCATTTATGTGATGTGTCTGGCTAGTAGCTACCTCAGTATTACTTGTCCTTTGTTAGCATATTTCCAGTGTAAAAACCAAATTATGAGATCTCCCAATCAGTTTCAATGAGATACTTAAGAAATTTCTTATTTCTAGGTTCATGAATTAATCCATTTTTTTCAGAAGTCTAAACTAAGATTACTAATTGAGTTGAGCTTCTCTTCTAACTTAGTTTTTAATTTTTTTGTAAATTCATAAACGTGTGAATTGAACTATAACTAGATAGTAAATACTGAGTAACTCTCAATTTGATGTTCTTAAACTCCCTTTCGAGTTAGGATATCAATTTTTGACACACATGAACACAAACAGTTCATAGCATTAGAGTTTTGGATTATGCTGCTATTAGTTAGATAAATAAATAATGAAGAGAATTCTTTTTACTAGCACTCTTCACTAGTGAAAAAAATCAAGTGAGTCAAAATCAAGTGAATATAATACAAACACTCTTTACTAGCGCACCTTTTAACGAACTCAAAATTAAATAAATCATATCGAGATTAATACAAACACAATGTAACCAGGGTTAACCCCTTTTTACAAAAATTTAACTTGAAATACATTTGGTATAGATTCTAACTTCGTGTTCAATTTAAAAATAAATGCAACTTTAGAACTCCAAAGGATCATAATTTATATGAAGCTATGCAATACTAGACAAGATTTTCGTAAGTACAGCGGTTGATCACCCCTACTATAAATCTTTTTGCTTATTAAAACGGAGTAAGGAATATTAATTTGGTAAGTCAATTTATGAAGAAGATTTCCAACTACCCTCAAAGGCCTTCAAATATACCCTGCTACGTAGGTACTGCTATTGGTGCGGTACGAAAATTAATGCTAGAAGTAGAAGCCATGCGACTGCGAGGGAGATTGAATCGTTACTTCTAGCTAGTTTAGTGGTAAATTTGTTCTCTTCTGATTCATCAACAGCATCAATAACTAACTGAAGGGGGTTTTTTTTAGCTCAATTGAAGTGTTTTCATAGAAATGAAGACGAAGAGCTTCGCCTTGATTTATTGTTAAATTTAGTGCAATATCTCTTAGAACTCCGTTTGAAGCAGATTATATATATTCAGAGTCTTTTTGTTTAGTTCGGAATACAGCAGCTAGCACTAATTCAAATCTTAGCAAAGTACGCACAAGCTAGCTCTTGTGAATTATCAGTCGCCTTGTTTTTATTGTTTATGTATGTGTCTATCTCTTAATTGATTGCCCTTGATTTGCTGATTTTACAAGGAATATTTCATCGCTTCGAAATCCATGTTAAGTGTATGCAAACAAAACCAAATTAAGATTTTTCCCAAGTTCTAATGTTGATCCAGGTAGCAGGGTTTTTTTCTTTTAATAATTTATTTTTGTACTCATTAATCCTTCGACCTTGTTTTTGTTAACCAAGACACTCTGTCTGGACCCACTTGAGTCGTTGTGAACCAAGTCAATTTCTATCATCAACCATTGGTTCCTTGAACTCGGTTTAAAGGTCAATGTTATTGACTTTTGACATTACATCAACACCACGAAAATGTAGCGGATGAGGTTTTAGAGTAATTGAATCATAAATTATGACAAGCACAAGTGGTTAGAGATGCAATTTTTTTTACACAACATATATGAAATGAGTTTAATTAGTTAATATGCTATCTTAAGATACATATAATCAAATTTTAAATTGCTAGTGTTTAGATTTAAACAAATTAATTGGCCTTCAGATTACATTGTTTGATATAGATAGGCAATCTTAATGTTGTTAATTTATACGTGTCGCACAATCCTAAAGCAGCCGATTCTAGTAAGGACAAATAAGGAATTCAGAGAAAAATCCCTGACCATATAGATTTGTCTGGATTTTATTGTCTTCAATCTCCAACTTCCCAACAAAACACATGGAAAATTATCGTAAACTTTCAAGAGCTTAATTAGAAGTGTGCCAGCGTTGATGTCTTCGTCAAGAGAAGTAACATCATGGGGGCTTGGAAAAGCTAATTAATTATAGAAATATCGATATATAACTCGTTAATGACTTGTAATGTAAAACAAAGAAAAGGAAAGACGATAACTTTTGTGTCTATATATTTGGATTTTTTTTTAACAGGATTTATCAAAACCCTTAATGGAAGGTTAACGGTCATTAGCTAGCACATTCATGGGGCACATCGTATATCCCTCAGATTTAGTTTAATTTATATTTGAACTTTGACTCAGACTATTTAAAAAATTATGTTCAAGAACAAATCACTTTCAAATATATTGCAATGATTGTTAGATTGAGTTTTTTTTTTTTTAAATCGCCGGATAGAGTTTCTGTACAGTAATAATTTAAAGTTTTTTTTTTCCCTTTTTGATAACAAATTTTCTTCTAAAAGAGATACTAAATAATAATTTTTTGAAAGAGCCCTAAAAACTAAAATAAAAGGTAGGTAAGAACTCGATAATGAAAATAAAGATACATCTAAAGATTTATTTTTTAACAGCAAAGAGATAATTATTGTTAGGTTGTGATCAAAAGCCATTTAAGATTTCTATGAATATGTATTCCCAATAAATATTTTGTCTGCTACCAAAATCGCTGGTAGTGTTGTTTGGGGTAAATAATATTGCTCATTTAGCTTAATAAGATCTTAGATAAGTCTACATTATCACAAGTGGTATCTTAAAAAAATAAAAAATTAACTAGAATTGACGGTTCTTTCAATACTTGTACATAAAAATTAAATTGTTTATAAATGTTCAAATTCAAGATATAAAAATCTGTGCAACAGTTTTGTTTCATTTAAATTCTATGAGCAAATGACAATTCGATCTCTCTGCATGTATATAGTATTAACCTTAATATACACCTTGTGATAATCTTGAAACTAATACAACAAACTTTCCTAGTTCCAAGTGCTTTCGTGGCTTATAAAAAATCCTCTCAAACACATTAGTAATGGAGATTTGCAAGTACAAGAACAAGATTTGGAGAACTGAACTCTCCTTGAACTTATAGATTTGGAGATTTCCAAGTGCTTTCGCGTGCTTCTTTGTTTTTTCCTGTTTGAACTTATAGATGAAGACTAAAATGAACCACCCATTATACAGTTTACGACCATTGCTCACAAAACAAGACAAGAAAGCAGAGTCATTGTTGCATGTGTATTAAACGAATCTTTGTATGATTCCAATTTCATAGAAATAAGTGACGTAAATTACTTCCAAAAAAAAAAAAAAAAAAAGGAAAGAAAGAAGTGACGTAAATTACTTGTGCAATACCGGGTCAAACAAATCCATCTTGGAGCTTCAGGTAGTGTAAGAAGATGACTGAGAAATTTCTTTGTAAGTTGCTCTCATTGCTTGAGAAGCAATCCTTGGAAAAGATTTCTGTCTTTGTTATTCATGTGCCCAATTACAATGAAACCAAAAACATAAAGAAATAACAAATGAAAGGAATAGCTTTGTTCCTGAAACCCTATATATACTTGCACAAAACCCTAATCTTATTGTGCCTCTCTCTTCTCTATCTCTCTGTATTACTTACTAGAAGATTATCAAAGGATAATTTTAGGTGTTGCTAAGAGAATTTGGAGAGCCATTAATCTCTAAACTCTCTCCCTCAATGGCTCCTCTGGTTTAGTGTTTGCTAATAATCTTCTTTTGATCCAGAAGGTCCATTGAGGGAAGAGTTTACAGAATGTGGGTTCTCAGCTTTGAAGTCCAACCTTTTAGCAAGTTAAGGTAAGACGAGCATAAAAAGCTATGGTGGCACTAGGTATGTTGATGTGGTTCAGCTCAAATTAGTTTCTATTAACTGTACTGAAACAGTGTACTTAAGCCTACTTAATTAGGGGGTTATATTCAGTTGGTAAGATCATTATGTCCAGTTTGTCAATATCTCAGTGCACTACTACTACTCTTTCTCACTTATAGTGAAGTCAACCCAGGTTGCCTTATCATCTGCTGTTGAATAGGTAGGAAATTTGATCCTCATGAGTTCAGATGGAGCCCATGCAAGGTATCAGCTCGCGCGGTCCGTAAGGAAGGGAAGAGGTAAGGCTAGCTAGAAGTAACTATTAAGTAACCGCTAATGCAAAAACTTAATTTAATATGTAAATACACAATCCATGGTACTAAGTTCTAACACATTACATTGGGTAAGTGTTAAGTTTGCAACTTGGGTGGCTGCATGCATATAATAAAGCTCATGATATGTATGTAACTAGTGATATCATAACCATCTTATTACATATACATTAATCGCACATGTGATATCATAACTATCTTATTACATATACATTGACACTAATAACTTATTATAATTAGATGAGATTAACATGATTTTAAAATAAAATTTAATCGCAAAATTGATTAAAATTCAAACTGCAACTTATTATGTGATGCCATGATTGAATGGATGGGGAAATATATATATATAAAGTCAAGATAAACTCATCATTTCATATCATCTATGAAATTTTGAAATAACTTGATTTTTATTCTACTTAACTCATTTGATAAGGGCATATAAGACTGATATTATAAGCTTACTAAAATTTGTCTGTTCAAATCATTAATATAATCAATACCCTTCCTAATAAAAGAATAAACTTAGTTGGTTAAATCTCCTATAGTGGAGTAAGAAGATCTGCAGACTCAATCCCCTCCTAACATCTAAAGGATTAATTTGTTCTAATCTGAGTTGTGCATGGGATTGGTGAGGGGTGTATTGGTGTTTGGTTAACAAGAGAAGAAGAAGAAGAAAGAGAAGTTAACAATCAATCAATTAGAGATACACGTATGGAAGAAGAAGGGAAATATAAATTAATAATGAACCTGTGTATACAAGTAGGACCTAAACTCTTATAGAGTTTGTTTGGACATATCGTTGAATGTTTAGATTAACTTATGCTAGATTAACTCATTAGGTTTTGAATATTTGGTTTAAATATGCATAAAATGTAGAGTAAAGATTGTAAATGTTCTACATATTTCTGTTAATAAACTTGTGCCGGCCCCCATATACATTTAAAACCTCGTAATCATTGGAAGAGCTATGAACTCCTCAATATGAGGTAGCTAGTAGCACCAATATTGACTTGAATATTGAATGGTAGCATATAATATTTTTGTATGATTAGTTGCAGTTGTGTATATTCTGTAAGAATTGCTAACGGTTTTACTTAAAGAATGTGACTAATTTAGCCTTCTTGACTATAAATCCTACTCCCTGATTTGTAAACAACTAATTTTAACCTTATGTCTTAAACAATGTGTCGAATTCTATTTTAGTGGAAGAATAGTTGTGGGCGCATCTTCTACTTTATAAGCATTCAAAATTCTTTTATGCTTCATTTTTATTAAGTTATAAGTATGATTTTTTTGGGGCATTTTTAACCATATGAGCATTCATTTGCTACTCTTTTATGTTTTGTTGATTATTAAGATGCTCCAAATTGAGGCATGTATGTTTCATTAAATAATTCCATAGAGTACACAAGCTTTATTTATAGATTATTCATCAAATCAATTGTGAATGTCAATATTAATGTTATTGCTATATACAGAGAGGGTCTTAATGCAAGATGGTTGTCTCTACACTTTCGATCAAAAGTAAGTACTCTCTAAGCGAGCAAGTATATGGAGAAAGATGATATTATTCTTCATTGGGAGCTTGAATCCTACTAGATGAATTGTAAATACCTTATGCATAGTCAAGTATGTGGAGAAAGATAGTATTATTCTTCATTGGGAGCTTCAATCTTGCTAGTTGAATTGTAATTAATACCTTAAAGATAATATTATTCTTCATTAATTGGGAGCTTCAATCCTACTAGTTGAATTGCAATTAATACCTTATGGAAACCAAGCATGTTCAATTGAGTAGGTGATACTGGCTAATCTAGGATTTTATTGTTCTAAGATTACTTTCTCAAATCTGCTAGATTTAAGATTTAATCCTTTTTTATTGTACTTTGTTTTACCAATATTGATTCTAATTTTGATGTACTTTTTAACCAACCGTTTTCTTATGACTTATACTATTCGTAAAATCTTGTATCTAGCTACCTTCATTTGAGAAGTAAGAAGCTCGTTTTGTCCCTCTATCTAGCTAGCTTTCTTGTGAAGTAACAGATTCATTATATCTTGTAGTTATGACTTTTTTTAACCTACTAATAAAATTTTCTCCTATGCTGTCAATATTTGATTGAAAAGAAATGCATTTCTTATAATAAATCTTCCATGAAACACTGCTATTGATATCGATTTAACTTTTAAAGATTAATCATGATCACTAATTAACAACAAAGGAATTTGTAAAAGGCGAATTCCACTAACACCCTTTACTTTACCTATAATTCCATTCAACCCTGAACTATTGTTTTAATTGCACTCACATCCCCTTGACCAATTGATTAACGATTGACCATTGCTAGTCAATTACGTTTGAGGGGCATGTTAGTCTTTTTATTAATTATTATTGAAGAAATATTAATTACCTAAAATTTTGATTAAAAATTGATTAAAAAAATATCATACAAGAAAAACAAATGTGCTTTGGTTTTTTTAGAGCGTGCAAAATCGAGGAAAAAAATTTGGTAATCACCAAATAACAAACAAACAAACACACTTTCTTCAAAAATCCATATCATAACCACACTTCTTTTTATTAATCAAATTTATCCACTAGTTATTATACTGATCAACGAAAATTGGACGCATGTGGTAAACAATAGTAGCATTTTACCAAGGCAAACATAAAAATTGATGCTAATTATAATCACTTTCAAAAAAGGAAAAAATAAAAGATGTAGTTAAAAAAGAACTTTTGACCTATATATGAAAATATCTCATGTGCTCGAACCAAGCTTCTTGAAACCATTACACTTTTCGGTTTTCCATGGTGTTTGCAAAAACAATATGCATTCCAGGGCTCACGAGCTTATATGAAACTTTATATAAATTAATATAAATTTCAGGCAAATGTGATAATTATTGATATAGGTAGTGTAGCTAGGTTTAGACTACTCACTAGTGACATCCTTTTCTTGTTAATTTCCAGAGTATATATCCATCCATCAACGTCGAATTCCCTGACTACTTAGATATTGTATTAATTAATTGTATAATTTACTTGACCTTTGTAGCAAAGAATGAGTCAAGTTGAGATTTGTATATGATCTTCATTATGCTCCCAAAGATTAAGGCTAAAGTTCTTTAGAATAAGTCAGCTTATAGATGTTGTTTTTCCTAACAGATTTATAAGAACCAAAACTTTTCTGGTGGATGTTGAGGAGTAAGTCGCATAAATAAGCTTTTACTATTTGATCGAGCTATAAGATTAATTTATTCTCGAGCATATTGGTGGTTATTACCGGCCCCTATGTATAAAACTCATTTTATAAAATATTGTTATAGACATAAATTAAAGAAAAAATAGCAAGTACTAACTTGTGAGCTACATTGGAGAAGATTTCAACTTCCCTCAAAGGCTTCCAATATTTATATTATACCGTGCTATATATGAGCCAATATTAAAATATTGCCTCATTAGTATGGGAGCCTGCAAGGGAATTTGAAGGTTTACTCCTTGTTAGTGTGGTCAAATTCTCTTTGATTATTTAGTTCATCAAAACAGTAAACGTATAGTTTTTCCGCTTTCAATGTTTTGTTAAAGATTAACAAAATAAGGAACTCCTCTCAGAATTCATACAGCTGCAGACTTTCAATTCTATCCATATATAGGTCTTTTCAATGATCATGAATCATTCCTGCAACTATATACAAACTTTATAATAGCATAACCCAAAAAACTAATAATTATGTGCATTTATTACATTGTTGATCATTTTCCCGAGGTCACGCTATAATGTTATAATAGTACTATCATATCAATACGATGACAATTATGCTAGAGTTTGAATTTTAATGTTCTGCATGGTGTTTCGTAAGTTTGATAGTCTAATTTAATCATGTGGATATGTTCATAAATATTGAAACCCTAAACCCTAGAATCAATATTTTCATACCATAAGTGATTGACCCATACTAATATAGCAATATTTTATCTTTATAATGTTTAAGATACAAAAATATTATTCTTGAGTTCCAATCCTTCCTCTCCAAAGTTAAAAAAAAAAAAAAAATTTAAAAAAAGAAAGTCATTTCTTCAAAACCTTCGTGGAGCATCTCAATAGCCAAACAAAACTTCCCTTAGCTAGCCATCATGATCTTTTTAAAAGCTTTTAACTTATTTTTTGAAAATTTTATCGTTGACACTTTGAAATCCTCGACCCTTATGTTCACTACAATCCAAATGTAGTGGCACTACAGGACCTAAAGTAGAGAGTCATTATTAACTAAGCTAGAGCCCAATAGACAAAGTACTACAACAAACAACAAGCCCTCTAGCTCTAGCTAGTGTTCTTTGATACTGTCTAGTTTGAAATAGACAGAAAAGATACTTTATAATTGATCCTTAATTTTATAACCATCACTTGTATGCACAACACACGCCTCAAAATTGTAAATTTCCGAGAGCTAGCCGGACAAAACAAAAAAGGTATGGAAATCCCTTATAAAAAGACTTTTTTGGATATCATTGTCTCACATTCCGATTTTTGCCCATCCAAAACTATGGAAACAGTTTTCGAAACATTCCAAATTATATGGTTGTCTCATATGTCAATATCGTGCCCCTTAAGACATAACCTATAGAAACACCATGCTACCTTGCTATCTCTTAATATGGGTATAGTTGTGCACCTCCCAATCTTTCAAGAGGCTGGGAGTTCAATTTCTACCAAATATATATTATAGCATATGTGGATCTTTTTCCTTTATTATGGGAGTGGTTATCTTCCGTTCACTTGACAATTTAAAAAAAAAAAAGAAAACCATAAAAATAAAAAAAGGATTATCAAAAGATTCCAAAATTGTAACTGTACTTATATGGGCCTTGATACTTTCTTCAAGAAAAATGCCTAAAATGAGTTGGTTATGGCGTGGACACGAGGGATTTGCCACCAAATTACTTCAACTCTTTTTGGCGTCTAACATTTAAGAAAGGCAACATATAACTTTAAATAATAATTTTATGAGCAAAACTTTTGTGTACATATATATTTTATGTTCCCAATTAATAAATGAAAGTTTATGCAATATTATTATTGAGAAAGAAAATCAAAGGGTATCTTGGAAGCTCAAGCTAGTAGCAATGAGAGAATTTTTTTATTTTTTAACTATAAATTTGAGAATTGAATGAAAGTAATACCAGCTTAAACTCATAGTTATGGGCGGAAGGAAATTAACAAAGACATCCTCAACTACGATAATTAATTGCCACATGATGTATTTTGTTTTTTAAATATACATGATGCATTTTAATATAGGTTGAATTTTATGAGATTTAGTATTAGAAAGTATTTTAAGAGAATATCGTCTCAAATAATGATGATTTTGCCAAATACTTCTCTTAGAAAAAGAATTCATTATATGACACATATTTCTTACCCTTTTCTTTCTAATTGAAAAAAACATATTACTATATGAGTAATGATACACTACCCAAAATATTTAACCAAATTCATTATCCAATAATTTGGCCATATCATTCAAACAAAAATTTGAGTAAATTTTGGGAAGCATAATATTATTCTCATAAAATTTATCTATGAAAACAATTTTTTTTTAAAAAAAAAAAAAGCTTATAACTTACATAATCTCATTTATTTTAGACAAACCATACAAATTTGGTACAAAAGTGATTTTCCGACTTGTTTAATAGAAAAACTTAGGGGAATTTATATATATATATATTATGATTGAGAATAAGAGACTAAATTCAAAGAAAACTATCCACATCTTGTGTTTTGGGTTAAGGGTGAGACTTAACCCTTTGACTTTTTAATATTAAGGAAAATACTTAATCACTTATACTAAGGGTTGGTGTGCATATTAAATCAATTACATGGGATCTTTAAAAAAAAACCAAAATACATAGAAATGTGTGATGTACAAAGTACAATAGATTTACTATATTTAATAAAGACATATTATTATTATTTTAAAAAAAGAAACAAAACAAAGCATATTGTGCCCTGAGAAAATGTAAGAAGATGGCCGCGAGGTTTCTTTTGTAAGTTCCTCTCATAGCTTGAGTACTAATTATTATAAAACATTTCGACTTTACTATGTCTTTTGATATAACCAACTATGAAACAATAATCAAATAAAAAATTCCAAGAACTTATAGGTCATGAGACCATATTATAAATACTTGCACAAGACTCTAAATCAAAGCGGCCATGCCCATCTCTTTTCAATCTCCGCATTACTTTACCATACTTATAGCTATAGCTAGCCAGAAGAGAGGAGAGTAAAAATTAAGCTATTGTGTGGAGAATTCGGTGAGCCATCATTCTATAAACTCTCTTCCTCAATGGCTCCTCTAGTTTAATAAATAATCATCTTCTGATCTAGAAGGAGCCACTGAAAGAGAGTTTCCAGAATGTAGGTTCTGAACTTTTAAGTCCAATCTACTAACGAACGTAATTAAGATGTCAACAGAATCTAGGTGGGTGACAACTGACAACAAGTACGTACCTCGATGTTGGTTCAGCTCAATTTTTGGCTTATTTATAATGTGTGTGTGTTAAAGAATTGATTAGCCTGCTTAATTCGTAGCTAGTTTTATATATGATTAGTGCTTTTCTAGCGCTGCTTCTCACTTATAATGAAATCAATCCAAACCACGTTTTTTTGTTGGCTTTTGATTCAGGAAATTTTATTTTTATAAGCTCAGAGATACAGCTATCTCGGTTCCAGCTGCATTGCTGAAAAGAGGGAGCAAGTTTCGGATGTAATTGTTAAGTTATATACTGATATACGACTTTTTTTTTGAAAAACAAAAAACAATATTATAAACCATATTAGAGAATATATTGCATGTTAACCACTAGCTAACTTGCTAGATGAATGAGGCCTTAAGCTAAAAGTTAATGTTGAAATTAATTTTTGTGACCCACTTATATACAGTGTTTTAAAAATCACGATTTTCCAGCGATTAATCAATAGGAATCGCTAGTCGGCTAGACACCGCACTGAAAGTAAATTGGTGCTGTTAGATAGTTGACCGGAGTTTTCTTCATTTTTTTCAAGTTCAAACCCTACAGCCGACAAGTGCAATTGGTGCAAGGAAAATGATTTCGTGGTTCGAAAATTAGGGTTAGGATTTAATTGGTCTGGGGGTTCAAAGGTTGAAGATGAAGCTTTTCAAGCTTCATTTATTTATTTTTTTAAATCATAGTCCAAAAACCGTGTCGTTGTAGACTCCCAAAAAGCCTTCAAACCATTTCATTTCACCCTATCACTAGTTGAACCAACTTGCCACCAATCACTAGCTACTGACTCGCCGTCGACTGCCTCTGAATCATCCTTTCTCGGTCAATCTCAAAGCCCAACCAATCATGAACTTATTGCTTCTTCTTCTCTTCTCTTGACCAGTCGATCTCTAACCCCTACCAGTCACCAACTGCAATAAGCGCTGCCTTATGAGTTTCTATCCAAATATTGCCCTTTCTTGTCATCATTTATCTCGCCATCGTCGTCACACCCGTTCCTCGTGCCAGTAAATTTTTTTTGTAAAGTTACGTTCTTTTGTAAATTTTGTTGCAACCTTACAAAGCTCTAAGATGATGTTTGTTGTGTTCGAATCTATGATTTTTTATTTTATTTTATTTTATTTTTTTGTGTTTGATCACGTTTGATAGGTGGTACAGTCCGTCGACCTCAAATCAAAGCACCCAAATCACTAAACAACAGGCTGTCGACCGCTTAACATCTAGCGGTTTCTTAAACACTGCTTATATACAATGATGCAGGATAATGGAAGGGAGGAAATATGTCCCCCAAAGTAAGCTCACTTGTACGATCTATGAAATATTAATTCTTCCTAACGGTGACATACATATGTATATATGAAATTATAGCATTAACTTCCGAAGATATTTCTTTCCTGATTTACCAATCTAATGAATACGTTTTCAAGAAAATCAAATTGCTAACTGGTTAGATTTCTTATAATGAAATAAAGAGGTCTAGGATCACTCATTTCCAAACCTTTGTAGCCTGAAGAAATCATCTTAAGTAGTGAAAATGGGAGGCGTGCATGGTTAGGTATGTCGCTTGGGTATGTGGTAGAAGAAAAACAAAAATTAATTAATCCAATGATCACATATACATGAACTTGAGAGTTGAGACAGTGATAAACGAATGTATTAACCTGTTATGATAAGTAGATTATAATTGCAGTGTTTTTTGACATTATTGTTGTTTGAATGTTTTATTCGTGGATAATTAAACACACTCTAACTCTATTTGAATGCCTGATTTATGGTTGATGTGTAGATGTGAATTTCAATCCCTTCATCCATGTTCATATATATATATATATATATATATGGACACACTAGATGGTTGGTCCCGGTATGTATCTTGAAGCCTCGCGATCAACAAGGAGACTGTAATCATTAACTCCTCATTACGTGGTAGTTAAAATCTAATGACACAAAAGCTTGAATAACAGCAATTACATAGATTAATTGTTTTCTCGTGATGATTAGTTGAGTTGATTTTTCTTGCAAGAATTGTTCGAACATTTTACTGAAACTGGGTAATCGATCCATTTAATTACCTTATTGTTCAAGCATAAGTACAACTAGTAACCTTGATGACTGGAAACAGTTTATTGATATATGTATAGGATAGTACAAAATAATCAGTGCCAGAAATTATTTATTTCACTCGGAGTACATGGTTCAAATGTAAAAATTTATATATACTAATAACATGATACTCTGGAGCCTAGTTATACCATATGTAACAGCATATAACATTCCATGCAATCCATATATTTAAAATAAAATGTATTATGGTCACAAAATAAACAATTTATCATTTATGGATTTATCCATCCTCTAATAACACATCAAATTAAAACTACCTCGTATCTGCAATTATTATGAGTAAACAAATTCTACGGAGAAGAATTAACATGTTAAGAGTTTTTAAAAAAAAAAAAAAAAAGTTGAACGATACCTCTTTGATGTGGTATAGATATAAACTGTAGTTGGATATTATGAACATGCCTCTTGCTCAATGTGAAGACCTAAGTTGTGTTATTGAACTGATAGATTATAATATGTTAAATCGGTGTTGTTCTTGACAGCTTAATTGGTCATTGATTTTTTATAATAGATAGGCACAAGCTCATCAGTTCATGGACTGAACATATTTTTTTTTTGATAAGGTACAAACATTTGCGAATTGAGACTCTGTCTAAAATGAACAACATGAATATTTGAGACGTGGATTGGTATCTCGAAACTTGGTGGTTTTTTACTTTCAAAGGGGACCTTAAAGCCCGCCTTGTAGATGTGCCTCCGGCGCCTACGGTTGTCGGTGCCTTGATCAGTCATCTGCCTAGTTTGTAAACATTCAAAAAACACTTTTATCCTTCATTGACCATTTGAGCAAACAAGTTTTTTTTTAAGCGGCATTTTATGATCGAAGCATGCACTACAACAAATTCTATTTATAAGTACAATATAATTAGCACGGATTCAAATGGTCTGTATTAAAAAATATTTTCTAGCACGGGCTTTTAAAAGCCCGTGCTGAATATGTTTATTTAAAAATTTTTATCACGGGCTTTTGATGACCCGTGATAGATATTTGATGGCAATTAGAGAGTACAAAATTTGTCCGTGATAAATATTTTAGTATACAAAATTTGAGGGAAAAATTCTCATTGATTTTTTTCTTCCTGCCCATCTCATTTTTGCTCACAACTCTCAAATATGAGCGCCTCTCACTTATAGATTTTTTTGTTCTCGACCTTCATCTTCTGCAAGCCACCACCGGACCTGAAATCACATCCTCCATGGCCGCCGATCTTCATCTTCTCCAAGCCGCAACCTCCATAGTTGTCGCCGAACAAGCAGCTCTCTCATCCTCTATGGCCGCCGGCCCCAACTCCTCTCTCTTTCATCTCCATGGCCAGAGCCAGACCAGTAGTTGTTGTCAAGCCTCCATGGTTGCCGCCGCTTGAACCTCCATGACCGAGTCAGCTTTCTGTCCTCACTCGTCTCTCGAACACACACAAAAACAAAGCTGTTTATTGTTGAATCCACGAGTTCATGACTGAGTTAGCTCACTGTCGACTCAGTCTCTGAACTTACGCGTTTTCATTCTCACAGGTGAATGAACAAAAAGAAGGGAAATGAATCAGGTTCGCCATTTCCGATCTCGATTGGTTTTGATTCAGTTTTTTCGTCTTCCTTTTGTGTTTGGTCTTTCGTGTCTCCAGGTGTTCGACAAAATGCCGATGAGGAATGTGCCAAAACCAATTCATATTATGATTGCAGAACTAATTCATCTCCCTTCTTTTTGTTGTTTTGATGTTTGTAGTTTGTTTGTTCATAAGAATTTGTTTATTTGATTTTTCTGCTATATGTGGAGATTGTGATTGGTGTGATTTTTCCCTAAGTAAAAGTTATGATGCATCTGTTTTGGCTCCTGGTCAACACGAAGGGTTGGGGTAAGAAAAACAAATTTATTTGGTTTGATATATCTTGTTAACCAAAGTATCTATTTAAACTTTTGTTGTTGTGGAAATAGTTCTTTTATTTCCTTTTTATGTTCTCATTTTCGTTTCTTTCGTATTTTTAAACTCCAATTGAATAATTTATGGTTCTAGTCATCAATGTGTCGTACTGATTTTATTGTGTTTGTATTTCTTGTTCTATCTTGTTTTGACAGATGGGATCAGATCTTGCGAATTGTGATGAGAATACTACTGAAGAACACTTTTATAACAATTAGTTCAGATTCTCCTTATATAAGTGACGTATTTGGAGAGCAAAAGATGAATCCTCGAATTGGAACTAGAGGCACCTACACTGCTTGGCAAACAAAGTACATTACAGATTAGGACTTAATATAGTTTTTTATGTGATGACACATAATTAGGATGTAGATAATTTTTAGGAGTTAGTATTTTGTATTAGGATTTGCTACTATTACATATGAATATTTAGAATTTATATTGTTTTGAATTTTATCACCTTTAATATTATATGAATGTTTTGGAAATTTTATTAGCTTTATATATATTCCAAATTATTATTAAAGTGTTACTTGATTCCTTACCTCTATTAACAAATTTATATTAAAGAAATAAATATGTTACTCAACAATAAATATTATAATTTATTAATTAGGGGCAAAATTAGTTTTAAACATAATAATAACTATTACAGATATCTTTTATAGTAATGAATTTATTTAGTACAAGCAATAACCGTTCCTATTATTTTTTTAGCACAGGTTTTGCTCGTACTCGTTAATATTTTTAGCACGGGCTTTTGCTCGTACTCTAATCGCGTTGTTTCCCATCACACCTTTATACATCACATACGTTTGCCCGTGCTTTGTCCGTGCTAGTTAGACATCTAGCACGGGCATTACCCGTGATTAATACGCATTTTTCTTGCAGTGATGCATTCGTAACTCTTTAAATATGCTTCATGGACTCGTGAGATATTTCAAAATGGGGCATATATACGTGTTCCTTTGATTTGATAGACTAAATCAATTCATGGTTTGTTAACAGGCCAATCCGCGAATCAATTCATATCAATACATAAAAATGGACATGGCTGTCTTTAACTTGGACAATATATTATTTGTTTCAACAGTAATCTTATTATATTTTCAAAGTTAGAAACATTATTTTCAATCTGTTATAACGTAACTTATGAACTATCACAAACAGCAAAGAAACATAACTAAGTAATAATTAAGAAAAAACATAACTAAGTAATTATTAAGAAAAAAAATATTCTCATTTTATAATTTGAAATGGATTCGCGTAATATGAATAAAATATTTTTTATTTTAAACATTAAGAAATAATTTTTTTTGAAAGAAAAAAAAACGATAATACATATATGCATCATCCGATCAAAACATTAATCATTAAACTTGTCAATGATATAGACTAATCTAGTATAAGAAAAAAGGAAAATTCTTCAAATTGGGCCACTTTTGGGTCAACACTAATGGGCCGTCAACGGATGATCGAAGTAGGCCCAAAACAAAGTAGAACGGGTCATAGACGAAATATGCTGACTACAAAAGTCATCAAGTTATATACGCAGATAAATATACAAGAAATGGTAGATCTTCTGACGTGGCGAGCACCGATTGGAGGATTTCACGTGGCATGACATATCATTGGACGAAACATGTCGATGGCAGTCTCTGGAAGATCTATATAACATCTCTCTAAAGATTTTCACAGCAACGAAATATTTCGTCGATTGAGAGATTTCGATTCAGAGATTTCAGATCACGCAAGAGAGAGATGGTGGTCTCTCGCCGGTTCGCTCTTCTGCTGTTCTTAGCTTTCGTTTCGTTTAAGCTGATCTGCGCCTCCGATGATGCCACGGTAACCTTTTTTATTTTTGGTTACCATTTTTTATTTTTTATTTTTTATTGGTATCTGTTGCTAAATCTGACGAGTCCACGTTTCAGATCTTGTACGAGTCATTCGACGAGGCATTTGACGGCCGTTGGATCGTTTCTGAGAAAGACGAGTACCAAGGTTAGCTTTTTCACATTCGGATCTATGTTTGTTATTGTAGTTTTTCTTTAGTTTTGGGAGTTTTCGTATGTTGATTGGTGGTCGCGATATCTGTTTTCAAGTGACTGAGAGATTCGAGTGTCACGATGTAGATTTGGTGTTAATGAGTTTTAAGAAAATGAGTTTTTTTTTAAATATATATATATATTTCTATTTTTGGTGTGGCTATTGATTGTAGGGTTTTGGAAAGTTGTTAGGACTTGGGTGTTTTAAGTAGAAAGTACTATATTTGGAAATAGAACATTCTGAAAGCACTCACATGTTATATCTGTAAGGTTATATTGTATTTAGTTGTGTGTGTGGTGTCTGAGCTCATGTTACCAATATGGATACTTTCTTAATTGAATATATACATGGTTTTACAGAAAAGGGTGTTAGTGGAAACTTCATTAGATTAGATTTTCTGTTCTGCTCCTGGAGTTTGCTACAGTTTTTGTTTGGTTTTGTTGGGTTGTGCCTATAGTGTTTTATGTGTACATAGGACGAATGCATTTGAATTAGTCAACAAACTGAGGTTGTTTGTAGCTTACAAAGAACGAGTTCCAATACTAGTTTCCATTTGTGTTGCCACTTCGTCTGGAATTTTTGTGAATTGTAATCTTATCTTATCTGTGTAAGTATTAAAACTTGCAATGGCCTTGTGTTGAACTTTTCTCTAATGAGGGAGGACTATATTTGGCCTGCAAGGGAAAATTATAATCCATGTGCTTTTTCTTTTTTTTTTTTAAACCTCGACTTGTTCTTTCTGCTCAAAATTTCCTAAGTTGTCTTTGTGGAATAGATTTGTGTAAAAAGTTGGTTATGTATGTCGATGTGTTCTTTGGGTTGTAGGTAAATGGACTCACTCAAAGAGTGAGGGACATGAAGATTATGGCCTTCTTGTGAGTGAGCAAGCACGGAAGTATGCTATAGTGAAGGAATTAGATAAGCCCTTGAGTCTTAAGGATGGAACTGTTGTCCTTCAGTATGAGGTTCGCCTTCAAGAGGGACTTGAATGTGGTGGTGCATACATTAAATATCTGCGGCCCCAGGAGGCTGGTTGGAAACCTAAGGAGTTTGACAATGAATCTCCTTATTCTATTATGTTTGGACCTGATAAATGTGGTGCCACAAACAAGGTGCACTTTATTCTGAAACATAAGAACCCCAAGAGTGGAGAGTACGTTGAACACCATCTCAAGTACCCACCCAGTGTACCATCTGACAAACTGACTCACGTGTACACTGCCATCTTGAAACCTGATAATGAATTGCAAATTTTGATTGATGGAGAGGAGAAGAAGAAGGCAAATGTCCTCTCGGCTGATGATTTTGAGCCTCCTCTTATTCCTGCGAAGACAATCCCTGATCCAGATGACAAGATGCCTGAGGATTGGGATGAGAGAGCAAAGATTCCAGATCCTGATGCAAAGAAGCCAGAAGATTGGGATGAGGATGCTCCCATGGAAATTGAAGATGAGGATGCTGTGAAACCTGAAGGATGGTTAGATGATGAGCCTGAGGAGATAGATGATCCTGAAGCAACAAAACCAGAAGACTGGGATGATGAGGAGGATGGTGAGTGGGAGGCCCCAAAGATCGATAACCCAAAGTGTGAGACAGCCCCCGGATGCGGTGAATGGAAGAGGCCGATGAAGAAGAATCCTGCCTACAAGGGTAAATGGCATGCCCCACTCATTGACAACCCTAATTACAAAGGCATTTGGAAGCCTAGGGAGATTCCAAACCCAAGCTATTTTGAGCTTGACGGACCTGACTTTGAGCCTATTGCTGCTGTCGGCATTGAGATCTGGACAATGCAAAATGGTATTTTGTTTGACAACATTTTGTTATCTAAGGATGAGAAGGTTGCAGCCTCATACAGGGAGACCGCTTGGAAACCAAAGTTTGATGTCGAGAAAGAGAAACAAAAGGCTGAGGAAGCAGCTGCTGGATCGGATGGTCTTGCTGGATTCCAGGTTATGAATCAGCAGCCTTCAGCTCCTGTTACTACTATATTTTTTGGAATATAAATCCTTAATATTCAATTTTTTTTTCTTTTCCTGCAGAAGAAGGTATTTGATCTCTTGTACAAGGTTGCAGACATTCCTTTCTTGGAAGCATACAAGCTTAAGATTCTCGTAAGTTGCATATCCATTTTTAATATTCATTTTTTATTATTTTGTGATTCCTTTATTATTAAAGGTGGGTGACCTGAAATTGGAGCTTGTCTTACAGGATATCATTGAGAAGGGAGAGAAACAACCAAACCTCACAATTGGCATCCTCGTCTCCATCGTGGTGGTTTTCCTCACAATTTTTTTCAAGCTTATTTTTGGTGGGAAGAAGCAAGTAAGTTCTGAACTTGGTTTTCCTTTCACCACTATGCTTTGTTAGCACTCCCAAGAAATCAAAACTTAAACTCGTGTCTTACTGTGTTGGTTCACCGTGTGCAGCCAAAAGTAGAGCCCGTAAGCACTGGAGCTACTGAGAGCCCCAGCAATCAAGAAACCAGTGGTGAGCAAGAAGAAGAAGAGACCGAGCAGGAACCAGCTGCGGCAGCTCCTGCTCGTCGGAAAAGCAGACGTGACAATTGAAGAGAATGGAAAGATGGAAAGATGATACTGGTGATGGTTATTAGTTTCACTTTTGGTAGAGATTATCAGCTTTAGTTGTTTTCCTAGCTGGATTCTTGGGATTTTCATATCTTTTTGTTAGCTCTGTTTTAAAACACTAATATGTATGGAGAGTGTAAATGAGACGGTCTATCCTGAGATGGTTCCTTTTTCTGCTTCTTAAGGAAGAATAAATCGGGCCAATTAAGGATTTGATGTTATTGCAGATTGAAGGGTATAAAAGTCGTGTATTCTGTTTTTGATCATATTTGAAAGCTCATACAATTTGACTGGAAGTGCTACGCAACTTGAAAATATCGAAATCTTGGCTTAAGATTCTGCGATCAAATTCATGCAGGGTGGAGAGTTGAGACTTTGTGTTGGATCATAATTGTGCAATACCCAAAGGTTTGTGAAATCCAATTAATTTAAACAAATTGAAGTTGATCTAACGGTATATTCTTCTAAGGCTTCAATTTACGTTATCAGATCTTTCGTTTGTGTTTCATTTTTAAATCTCTGCTTAATTATAATGTTTGAAAAATAAATGAATAAATTTAAACAAAAACAAAAATCTATCACGTTTCTTTTTATCTCTATGGAGTATAGTCTGGGACAGGATTTTCCTTATTGTTGCCCTTTCAAAAGGTACCAAATATGAGCAAGTTAACTTCCAATGCTTCAAAAATGTGTCATAGATTGTTTCGCAAGTAGCATCTTCAGTCTATAAGACTGTTTCACAAGTAGCGTCTTCAACTTCACCAAAATGTCACAAACTCTCCGGTGAATCTAATGGGTAACGGGGACAATTTTTTGACATTGAACTCTGAAGTACTACTCAAGACACAAACATAATCATATTGGGTTAGGATGTGGGTTCTAGTACGGCCAATTAAACTACCATTACTTAATACAATCCAAAATTGCCCGTCACATTTGGGTTGACACAAATTCGACAAGATAAACTACAGCTGAAAGGTAAAGGAATGTTTCGTTCCTATGTGCAAGGAAACTTTGAGGTAACTACGTTATGAATAACACCTTAAGCAAGAGAGGAGTTTGGGTGCAACAAATGCATCATGCATTCTACACTAAAAGACTACGTCAGGGGATGTTCGAGGTATCTATTCCTATTTGCAACCTAGTTTTCCCTTCGGTACGAATTTGCCCTGGACAAGTCGGGAAGCAACTTTTAAGTTCAACTGCGCTTCATGGACGGACGGGCCTTTAATGCAATTTGATAGGTCAGGATCTGCCCATAAGTCCTGTCCAGATTGGGCTTCTTTGGACTTTTTAACACACAAGCTAGGCCCTCAAATCGAAGGCTGGCTGGTGGGCTCCAGTTGCCTTACCCATTTAAAACCTCTAATTTGCCCAACAGACTATTCAAAGGTAGGGCTCAATTTCCAAATTTTCCCAAATTTGGATGGTAAATTAAGCACTTACGGTATTTTGCACCCCATAAAATCATATGTACACCCCTTACACGCTCATTAAAATTTATAAAATATTATAACTTATGAGTACACCCCCATACTTAACCAAATCTGTCCTTTGTCTAAGTTTTTCAAAATACCAACAATTAATGTATTTAAGGGGGACATTGCACAAACGGCCTTCAAATCAGGCAAAATTGCATAAATACAGGAAGTTTGACCTAATTGTACCAAATTATCTTGAGCTAAGTGTAAAGCGGCAATGGTTAAAGGCCTGAAAATGACCAAAATTTCAAAGTCAAATTTCAAAAATACCCTCTCTTATTATTTTAATCTAAAAACTTAAAATAATATATATATCAAGTAATTTTATCATTAGTACCTTCTAACTTTAAAAAGTTAGAACGAACCAATTATATTCATCCATTACATTTAAATTAAATATGAGAGCAAATTTATTTTAGAAAAGATAATATAATAGACGAATTTGATTGATTAGTCTTAACTTTTTAAAGTTAAAAAGTACTGAATATAAAATTACTATATATACATATATATATATAAATATATATATATATAACAAAACAAAAATTGGATCTTCTCACCAAGAGGAGATTGTCTAATGATCTTCTCCGGTTTAAAGGAGATCATCCAATGATCTCCTCTAATTGGAGGAGATCTATATATATTTTTTAACTTCTTTTATATTTTCATAAATTAAATTTGGTTGTTGAGTTAATTTTTTGGGACTTTTGTATTGAATTTATGATACAGTATTGATAAAATATCCTTGTTCTTGATGATGTTGATGAATATGGATTCATTATGATGTTGATTTGGGATGAAATGATGATGATGATGATGAATTTTTTGGAGATGGTGATGAAGAAGATGCATTGATTTTGTTTTTTTTTTTTTTTTTGTTTTGTTTTGTTTTGTTTTTAAGTTTTTAATTGAAATTTTGTTATTTTAATATAATAATATTAAAAATATATAAATATGTTATTACTTCTAAATGGCTCATATTACCCTTGACAATATGTAGTAAACGATAGATCTTAACAGACCTTCAATAGCAAAGAGTATTTGTGTTACACTTTTGAAAGCTTAAGGTTATTTGGTGTAATTAGGGGCAAACTTTTCATATTGGTGCAATTTCATCTAATTTGAGGGTTCTTTGTGCAATTTCTTCATATATTTATAATAAGGGTAAATTGGAAAAACAACCCAATATTTATTAACATTACATGAATATGGCAACAATGGGTCCTTCGATGCTAAAAATACTTGAATTTTCATAAATTTTACGAAAACGCCCCAACTATGGGTTGACTTATCATTGACCAAACTTTAAACAAATCATTGAAATGTAGTTTGGTTCTTTTATATTATATTAAATAAATTAAAAACCAATCAATCAAATTTTGTCATGTCACCTTTAATTGAGAACAATTTTATCTTTTATTTAAAGACAATTTTATCTTTTAATTATATAAAAAATTAAAATTAAAAAAATAAACAATATAGTCTTCATCCAAATATGAAGCCCAACAGTCTTAATCGTTAGTGACCTAGGTGGTCTCTAATGGAGACCAATTAGGCCTCTATTCGGGTCTTTGGTGGAGACTACTTCGGTCTCCAACAATGAAAATCCAATGTTGATTCTCCACAAGGGTCTCTATTGTTAAAGACTCTCAGAGACCCAATTTTTTTTTTTTTTTGAATTTCCTATGAGTTTTTGTTTTTGGTTTTTTGAGTGTACATAATCTTGGTTGACGGATGATGAAGAAGAGAAATGATAGATGAAGAAGATGAAAAAAATGAAGATGGTGAGGTTAATGGATGATGAAGATGACAATGAAATGGAGATGATGAAAAAAATGATGTTTTTTTAATTATTTTTATATTTTGATTAATGTTATTAAATTTTAAAATTAAAATAATGATATATTAACTTATTAATATTAATTTTTTAAAATTAATGATATTTTAGTCTTTTCCACACAATTGACCATTACTAATAGACAGTCAAAATAACTAACGGTTGGAATGTTTTCATAGCATTCATGAAACTTCAAGTGGTGTTAGCGTAAAAAAGGCCATTGTTTAAGTGCATGTTTTTCTCTTTGATTTTGATACACAATATTTTCTCTTTCTACGTCATTAAAAACAGGATCTGTCATCTATTGCTATTAGAATTTAGAACTCAACCAAACAACTCTTCATACATATAGACTTAAGTATTTTTTTTTTTTTAAAAAAAAAAGAATTCATAACTTTTTAAATTTTATTCAATATAATTATTATTTTATAAATATTTTAATTGGATAAATCATAAATATATGAATAATGTGACAAAATAAATTGCCGTATTATGATCATGTCCGTGTTACTTGGTTTTGTTGGTCCACAGAAAGAAACTGAAACAAATTTGAAGTAACTACCACTTCCAACTTCCAACCAAATAGACAAAAATAGAAAAAGAAAGAGGGTAGAAATGACCAATTGTCTATCCACATATTTATTACATGTCCAAGAAGGACAAGAGAAGAAGAAGAAAGATATACTACTCTCAACTCAAGTGGTGCACCCAGCCATCAAAGACGCACCACCTCCTCAACACCGAACACATCGTCATACTAATTTAGTTTTATCCAATTCTCTCCGATTTTATCTCTTAAAAATAATTCAATCCAATCTCTTATAACAAGAGAGAACCTTCTAACATTAAAAATCTGGCAAACTCTAATGGTCACTCAGCACAAATGCAATTCGACAGCAATTACACCTATAGTCAGCCAACTCTATTACAATTTGCCCTAAAATGAATGTAGATATTTAAAATTATATAAATTAACCATTTTAATTGAACATCATGTTGATATTCCTTAAGGGCAATGTTTGTTACACGGGAATACAAGAGAGATTGGGATTAAAAATTTCCTAGTGTTCCAAATCCTACATCTGAAGTGCAATGGGAGGGATTCAAAACTCAATTATAAACTCTCTCCACTTCGCCTCTTGCGGGAATGATCATTCCCAAGCTATAAGGTCGGATTCAAACAAATGGGAATGATCATTCTCAATCTCGTCTTTCTTACCATTCCTCTTACTCCTCCGTCTCTCTTTTTCTCCCACTTTGCCACCCAGTTGAACCCATCTAATGGCGAACATAGGTCAATGATGATGAATCACCATTGACGAATACAATGAACCCATCTAGGTTTGTAATAGACGATGATCTAGGTTTTAAACCCAGATCACCAAACCTCCTTTTTATTTTTTCGTTAATTTTTTGCTTTCCTTTCTTGTTTTTTTTTTTTCTCTTGGTGGATAATGTTATTGATATTTGTCAATCTAGTGGATGATGTCTGTCGTTAATGATGTTTGCCAATGAATGATAATTGTTCCGAATCTGGCGGATGATGTTGTTGACAAATGTAGACCTTGTTGATGATGTTGAAGACGATGAAAATCCATCAGATTGGATCTTCATCATCCATCCATCTAGGATGGACAATTGAAATTTAATATGATGGATCTCAACTTCTTTTTTTACTTTTTTTTTCAAATTTTAAAAAGATTTTAAAAAAAAAATCTAATAATTTTAAGTATATAATACTTTAATTAATTTTATTTAAATCAACTCTCAGTCTACACCAAACACAATATGATATAATTTTAATTCAATCCCTAATTTTTTAATTCAATCCAATTCAATCTCAATCTCTTCCAATATTATTCTCATTGCCAATCCACAACGTAGCCTAATACTTAGTCGTTATGGAACTCTTTAAGAAATTTCTCTTTTGGTTTTATCATCATGGAAAAGGAACGTATTCTGGGTAACAATTGGAATTTTATATCTTGTATGTTTCACCCATGAGCTCGGGTAGATACAACCGAGCAAATTTATGGAACTAAAAAAGGAACTCAAACTATTAAGAAACCAAACATAAGAGGCGGTAATTTACAAACTTTGGGCACCAAATTGTATATTTACTATAGCTGGTGCAAAGCTCGAAACTTTGCCTATTGCTCCTTGTCATAAGGCTTCTGGATAACTTTTCGGTACCATATGGGGCTTGGTACCGATTATATTTGAGTAAGTGAACAACGTAAATAAGACCAAGGCTATACCAAAACACTCATTGATCAACACAAAAAAATTGTTTATAAATATCCCCAAATGGAGACCAGACAAACTGGGTACAGTTCACCTTATTATGTCATGTATGAAAAAAACAATTGTACCCTCACCTACAAAGAAAATTTTTTAAAATTAAAAGCAGAAGTTAAGACAAAACTTAAGCAAGTTTTTGTTGCAAAGTTTACTCTGTGCCAACGTTTCGCTGTTCCGGCTTAGAAAAGAGATGGATCACGCCTATTATAACTTAAACTCATCTTTCAGTTCAAACCGATTTTAGGCCACCTGTTGATTTGTATCTTAATTTACCTGGAGTCTAATTGTAATTATCGGCGACCACCAGTCTTTCTAACTGGAGGTGCTATGTCCTCATCATCTGACTGGACATCTCCATACTGCCACATCCCCAGCCTTGCAGTTCTAGCTTCCTCCTGGAACTTTTCCAGATTCTCCAGGGCCACCTGTCTATCTTTGGGCTCCCATTTCTTCCTTCTCTCTACCCTAGCAAGTCCTTCCTGAAAGATGCATGGAATCAAATGAGACAACCAAACACAAAAGAGAGAGCATGAGAGACGAATAAGTTGCCAAGATGAAGTTGCTAAAAATGAATTATACGAGTTTCAAAACTAAGAATACTAACTGATCAAATTATGACTCAAAACATACAAAGGTAATGCAATTAAATTTCCCGCTGCAGAGGATAAACAAACCAACCATATAACACTTGTAAGTTTGACAATGATAGTATAATTTTTTCATTCACATTATTTCCCTTCAGACTATAAGTACTGCACAATACAGTGGTTTTTCTTTTATGGGATAATTACACATAGTATTTTGTTTGTAGCAACCAAGGTACTAAATTTAACAAATTAGAAAGGATTGCAATTAACTGAACTGACAGCTTATTGAACAGAAGTACCAAGTAAAGGGCTATTATTCAAACCTGCAGCATGAGAGCATTTATGCTAATCTCAGCATCCACAGCAACCAGCGTTACAATAAGAGCTGTCCCAGTTCCCTGTCCTTTAGCTTTTCCTCCAGAAGCATCCCTTTCCTCTACTTTGGCCCTAAATTCTTTTGAACTGTTTAATGTGTGCTCACTCAAAAACTCAGCTGCTTCATGACCATACTCATCTTCCAATCCAGGAACCTTAATGTAAGCAAGACTGCATAGCTGAGCAAGAGCAGGTGTCGATGCTACTGAAGGATCAAGAGGCCTTAGTTGACTGTATGGAACAACCTCTTGATTCCCATAATCAATGTAAAACACTTCAAACTGATCTTTTGCAGATTCAACAGCTCCCCGAGGTGCATTGACAATCTAAGCAAGTCAATTCAGACAGATTAAGTGAGGAAAAAAAAGGGAAGAAACTTATACATCGGAATTAACTTAAACACAGAAAAGAATTGAAGGTTATTGTTTTAATGCAGAAACCAAAATATATCAGCATATAAGCTAGGAGTCTCAATTTTATAAATATGTATAATAAGCCACTAAGCACTGCAACTGAACAAGAAGAAAGTATTAGGGACCAATAACTATTGAGTTATGCACAAAATATAATAAAATTCTCTCTTTTTTGGGCTATGATGTAATTTCCAGCCCAAACCATATCTTAGAAAATAACTGACAGAGATACCACCAAAATACAAAATGTTGTGTACATCTAAAAAAAAATTAAGAAAAACTCAATAAGTATATACTTATAAACAAGCATCTCAATTCAAAATGGCATCTTTCCCACATCTTCCTATCATGCTTTGATGCACTCTTCAATTGCTTTCTACCTCACCACTCTCATACTTCCTCCACCCAAGCTTGGCACTCATTGTGAGATTTTCCCAGATGACCCAAACTATAATTACTATCAGTTTGCAAAACCAGTTCAAGTTCTTACATAATATATATGACCAAAGTTTTTGCAGCAGTAAATATGTAAGGGAGGTGAAAGATGATTCTCACCATAGCTCGATTCCATGAATTATCCGCGCTAAATTGAGCAAGGACAATGTCGCCCTTTTTAGGATTGAAAGCACCCATTACAGGAGAATCCTTAAGATTCAGAGAAGCAAGTTGTTGCTGGATTGAGGCAACTTTCTGATCCCCAACTTGCTGGACATAGAACTTACCACCACCCAGAACTTCTGTAACTACGACCTGAAATTTACAGTAAACGATAAGTAGTTTAATAATTAAGGCACATGAAGAAAGCGGAAGAAGATACAACAGTATCTAGAGTACCTTTAGCACTTCTTTCTGTTTGCTTTCAACTGCTTTACCATTAGATACTTCCTCTCCTTCAACATAATTCTCCCAAATCTGCAACAATATTGCATAATTAGCAGAACAAACATTAAACTAATAACAATAATACAGATACATTGTGATACTTACTTTCAATTTCTGTGATTTAGCGGATCGCTCAGCCTGTTCAAGAATATGAGCATCTGGGATCCTGTCACTACCAAAAGAAGTTTGTAGCTTTGCCAGGCCAGCTTCAAGCAGTGTTGCTGCCACATTGGTCCTTGACTCCCACAAGGATCCCAAGAAAGTTCCAGTTCTATCAACAGTTTCCACTTCAATCTGTATATAAGTATACATATATAGATTAATATAAGTACATAAACCACCCAATCTGCAAACTGTCAAGTATACGAAGCATAATACCTCAACATCTCTCTGCAAGATCTTTCTTCTCATTAGTGCAATTGCTTCCTCAGAATAGGGCTCATCACGACCAGGACATCGCACACCAGAGAATGAAAAGGCTATACTGCATGTTTCCTTGGGAATCAACAATTTAAAACGGTGGCCACTGAGGACATATTCCACAACAGCAGGAAATCTCCTACTCCGTTGAAGGAATGGCAAGAAATCTCTAGCTTTCTTGACAGATGCCTGTAAAAGACAGACATTTCAATAAAACTAATAAAAATATATACAAAGCAGGACAATGTACTCAGTAAACATTATATGATTATGATTCTACCGTAGTCAGGTCTGTTATGTGCATGATTGGGGAATCCTTGTTAGAATGAATTCCTTTCTTCGCATTAGTAGCACGTGATTCAGCTGCCAGAAGGGCATCGTAGTAATTTGATCTTTCCTCAAAATCTCGATGCCTTATCACATTGCCAAAGCCACGAGCAATTACCAGCTCAGCAATATTTATTCCAGCCTGCTGGCCAGTTGCACTGGATGGAGTGACTGAAGCTGCATCATCTCCCTCAACTTTGATGGGAGAAGTGAGGAAGACTGATCCAAAATCCATTATTCTAGAATCTCCCGACCCGGCTGCACCTGGGGCTCCATCTCCCGTAGGGACCTTCCTGGAATATTCCATTTGAACATTCACCTGAAAAAATTATATATAACAAAAACATAAAACAAAATTTCTACCATCATCCAAATCAAGTTCAATAAATAATTGATCATACTTGTCGACTAATCAGGCGTGTCCTCAAAAATTCCTTTGCTTCCCTGGCATAGGCAGCTGGCTTCTCATCTCTGCGAGGATTGCCCATTTTAGGACACCTGATACTGGAAAGATTGACTCGTCGCTCAGCCAATGGACTACCATATGGGATAGAATCATCAGCTACAATGATGCAGTCCCCACTGACAACCTCCACAACCTGGAAACAAATATAGGTAAAATAAATACCTATGGCATATAAAACAACAAATATTTACATAGGCATAACTCGAGACAGCAATAGTCTATTAATACCTTCCCAGTGAAATTCTGATTGTGAATTGCCTTCGAATTTGATGTTGGTGGTACATAGTTTGTCCAGATTCTCAACCGAGTTTTCTTGGCCTGAAGCTCTGCAGCCTTAAGCCGCCGCTTGGCTTCTTCTTCCATCATATTTGCACTCCATTCAACATATTTTGCGAAGCCCTAAAGTAAATGAGGAAATTATTCAGAATTACCACATATATGAGAGATGACACACAAACACAGAAGATGAATTTAGTAAATGAATTTAGTAAAAAATTACAATAAAGCAACCAAAAGAATATGGGCGTTTCATTTTGTAGTGTACAAGTACAGAAAATTAGTGGAAGTTTAAAGCACCTGTAATACAATTTCACAACCAACAAGTTTATCGATTCAAACCACAATACATATCAAATCCAAAAAAAAAATTGCACAAGCACACTTTTAACATTTCTTGAAATGCGCCATCTCAATAAGGTACGATAACGGACACAATTTAACAAGTATAAAAATGCTTGAACGAATTTGTTAAAACATTTCTGCCTTCACTCCAACCTTGTCCAGTCATTTAATTCATCATTGTGAGGAAATTTTCAATAATTGACATATTTGCTAAGCGTTTCCAATCCTAAGTATCTCATATAATAGTTACTAAATCTGATCATGTTTTCATACACATTCACTAGTTAAAAAAACCAGACATTTTGATCCAAGCCTAGCAAGGAAAAATGATTAACAATGTTCCATCAGTTACATCAACAGCAAAGGTAATCAGATATTTCTTCTACAAATATAGACATCTACTAGATGTCATTCCTAATGTTCTATGGGGTGTTTTACATTTTCAAGAATTGACCGTATAGCATTACTTTTCATCATCCATACACCTTGCTCCAGATTAATGAGAATCTGTGCAGTGCTGGGGAAACTACACAAAAAAAAAAGGAAGCATACCACGCAACAATAACCCTGTACATTACTAGGACCTCCACTAAAGAATCATAGAATGGCAACAATTACCATGAAATCAGAGTCTTCATTTCAATACTAAAACCATCGACAAATATATATCAGCATGAAAAATATAAAAATCTGAACACATACATTTTCCACAAGCTCCAGTGCCAGGTCCTTCGCTGTCTCCCCATCAGGATAATACACCGAACCAATCAAATTACTGAATTTGTCAACACCTTCCAGTACAATACGGACCTATACAGTAATTCACCTTGAATTCAGACCATCTCAAATAGAATGCATAGGAACATAACTTCAGCAAAGATAGACTACTTACATCTCTATTCAAAACACGCATCTCTGTAAAATATTTGGCATCCACTGCATATGGATCATCGCTGGTTGATCCAGCTGAGGCCAAAAGTTTCTGAGCAGAATTCAAAGGAGCTTGAGTTCCAGCGGAAACAGCTCCATCGGTCTCATCGGAGGTGATATCTACATCAGCTGCAGCTGCAGGCTTTCTACCCACTGCCGGGGACTTAATTCACGAAGGGAAAACAACATATACATAGAACATTAATTAATACTGGTTAATGAGACATCAAAAGAAATTGCTCATTGAAAAAAGAAAAAACAATTGACTATGTATGATATCAACCTGGACTCCCGCAACAAAAACTTGAACAAACTGAAATTCTGGAAGCAGGTAGACCCGAATTGTGCTACCATCACGAACCTGCTCAACAATGCCTTCCATGGGTCGCCCCTTGTTTGCATTTAACAAACCCATGGCATCCAAATTACTAGGATCACCAATGGCAGAAGGGGGAAGCTTCCTGATGGAAGCCTCGGCAGATCCTGGCACCTATAACCAGGAATAAAAAAATATATTAAATAGATGGTCATTTATAACGTTCTTTTTGCTAGCCAGATAGTTTGGCTAATATTTTCGTAAACCTAACATGCAAAGTAACTAATCCAATAGTAGAGTAGTAAAGCATTTAAAATAACTGCCAAATGATTGGCCCCAAGAAAGAAATTGTCCAAAAAGTAGTAGGAAATAGCCGAAAAATTATAATAATAATACACACTTATGTATACACAAACACAAAACAAGCACTTCACCTCAAAGGTACACGGATTTCTATATTTGTTAAAAATATAAATTATTGGCCTGAAACTGCATACTCAAGTTCATTGTAAGATGAAGCAATTTAGATTATGATTGAAGGGAAGAAGACAACCTTGCTCCAGCGTCCAAGACCTTGTTGCTTCGCTTGCTCTTCAACACGTAGCAGTTCAGCAAGGTAAGGACTTGCCTCTCCCTTCTGCTGAGTCTGCTCCTTGACCTGCATACAACAGGTTCAGCTCGAAAACACCCAGTGCAAAAAACAAAGGACAAAACTTTCAATTTACAGCAATAAAAGAGATAACCTTAGCCCAGCCATCAGAAACAACAAGCACTGCAACGTTTTTGTCACCAAGGATGACAGTGCCAAATTCCCGGTTAATCGAGGTTACTGCATAATCCACCCTGAAAGTGATCTCCTGTGTATGGCATATTTGAGTTAGAAGAGAAAAGCTCATTTCAAACATATTCAATCAACTAGCCAACAACAAGCAAATGCATACAAAAAAGGGAGAACCTTTCCTATGCAGAGCTTCCTCAAATATTCTCTGCTTTCCCAAGCAAAAGGCTCATCTACACCTCCTCTACGAGCCTAGAAATAAGATTCAGAAACCATGACAAAACAAGTTCTGTTAGAAATATAACTTATAATTCATATTATACACTAAGAGAAAAAGGAAATGAACATAAACAAAGCAACTAAAAAGAAAGTTTGATTAAAGACAACACACATATTAGACACACATTTTGAACACAAATTCAAAACAAATAAAGAAAATTAGTGAGGGCACTTAAAAGTGAAGAAGAATTACCAGTCTAGGAGCGATAATTGATGATAACGTGATGGTTTTTTCACGCGGAGGTCCAGTGTTGGGGCTGGACAAGGACATTATGACCAAGCTGTCACCTGATGGAACAGCTTTCACTCTTGCTCTGTACCACATTCCCCCAGCTGCTGTTGCCATCTGAACAGCTAAAAATCTGCAACCAAAACATATAATAAATCTTTAGCGAAAAAGACATAGATAAATTCAGTTCAATTGCTACAATCAGTAACTACATCACTTTAACTTGCCAAGTATATTTAAGCACATCAAATCAACACATAAAGAAACGATCGTACAAACATATTAATAAATGAATCAAATACAATAACATAAAAAAAAAAAAAAAATTAATAAGAAACCAATAACATAAGAAATCAAACTCATGTCACGTTCAAACTTCAAATTACTGTCATACGAAATAGAAAATATTAGATCTGTCGCATTGACTTCATTAAAACTCCAAAAAACATACCAAATCAACGTTTAAACGAACAACTCAACACATGCAAGAACAGAGCACATAGGATTGATCATGATCACAGCAGCTTCTCAAAAACAACTCGATCTATTATCCGATCAAGCAAATCGATTATGAAACCAACACTCTTCGAATCAAAAACAAACGAATTAACAAAAACGCGAAACCTGAAAATCAAAATTCAACTACGGTCGATTCAAAACAGCATGCAAATCTGTAAACGCGCATTCATTACAGACAAAACACGAACAATAAAAAACTTTAAAAAATATAGAAAAAAAAAAATTCTATCAACTAAGCACCAGAAAAAACGAAACAAACAAAGATCTGTCGATAAAACGAACGAAAAAAAGCCGTGAAAGAAAAACTGAAAGAAGTGGCCGTTGCGGAATACCTGAATCGATAAAACGGCGCGTGAACGGATCTAAAAACAGAGCGAAAATGGAGACTAAAAAGTTTAATGGAAATTGATCGAAAGAAGAGAAGAGACGTATTTAAAGGGGACCGGACGGCGGATCAGAGAAGAGTGAGAGGAGGATGAGACAATGCGCTAAACAGCGGGCATATAAACAGGAGAGAAAAATTAGCTGAGTGCCAAAATACCCTCGCAATTCTGGCAAATTACGTAGAATACCACAAGATACGCTTCCGTTTCTGTTCAAACAGCTCTATATCTATCTGCGAACTCCAGTATCTCAACCATATCTAATATCTTATAATTAATATTTTTTAAAATAAAAATTGATTTAATTAAAACCTTTTTTTTTGGATAAACACGATACGGACAGTGAAAATGGCCTCCCTTATAATGACGTCAATTTTAGTATTATTTGACTGTTTGTCAAATCAATGCGTATGTATTGCGTGTGTTATGGTGTCTACTTGACTAAATGATCTATTTTTGGTGTTATCTAGGATTATCAGTTTTTTTTTTTTTTTTTCAGATATTCATCGTTTGGATTTACTTTTTAACATTTATTTGTGTAATTAATATAGATGATACTCATTTAGGGGAAATAATTTGATGTTAGCTTGTTTGGGGCTGATTTTGCAATATTAATTGAGTTGTGGTTACTGAATTATTCAAGAGGATGTTTATTGGCTGATATATTTGGTATTTCAATATATTTATAATGAGTAATACTATATTTCCAAAAATTTGTCTAAATTCATTGTTCAAATAATATGATAAGCTTGTAAATAATTACCACATTAAGTATACATCATCCTAAAATTAATATGATAACTAAAAATCAATTTATCACATCATTTGAATAAAATTTTTAGAAAGTATAGTACTATTCATTTATGATTGATCGATTATGAAGGGACATAGACAAAAAGAAAATGTACTTAAAATGACAACTGGATTATGTAATCTACAAATATTTGAGAAACGTTGTAGCATTTGGGGTGAAGAATTATGAAGTTGAGTAGTTTATATAACATGAAATTGAAAGTATAAATGATTACAGTCATCAATTGTAATTTAAAATAAAAAAACTATAATTGAAATTCTGACAAAATAATTAAGCAATGAGTTTATCCTTTCTCATTTCAAAGTTGTCTATTAGTGGTTGAAATATTGAGCTCGCATGTTATTAATGATCACTGAATTAGGTTTACTTTGATAGAAACATTTAAGATGTTAGTTTTCTTAGTTTAGTCAATAAATTACACCAACATATGTCATTATATATTCAATCACGTGCTATAACAAAAAATAATAAAATAAAATTATTAAATATTTCTTTGCAAGCATTTTATTAATGGTAATGCCACATAGCCTAAAAATTAATAAAAAAAATTAAAAAAAAAAAACAAAATAATATTATCCCTTATTATATAAATTATGTGATAAAAAAATAATAAATATAAATTAGTAGTCATATAATTGAAATCCATATTTAGAATTTTGTAGCATTATTGATTTTAAAATTAAAATACCAATTAAGTCAATCATATGGAAGGAAAAGAAGAAAAGAAAATGGAAGAAGTGATGAATAGAAGAAGTAAAAAATGTTGACAACATATTTGTTATTATTTGATAAAGATTGGGGAGGTGTGAAAGTTGGACTTTTAACTTTAATTGGCAATATAATGTAAATAGAGGGAGGCACGTGCAGAAGTGGTGGGCGAGGAGAAGGTGGAGACCAGTGAGTTAATTTCTAGCAACAAACAAGGACAAGCGTAAAAGAGGGGGTTCCATACTTCCATTAGATCTTTCTGTTTCTCTCTCTCACGACTTTCAACTATATTGATGGGCAAGTACAGGATCACCCACCTCTGACCTCACTTTTCTTTTACCGTTATGTTACTTTCTTTGATCAAAACAATCACAACTCCTAGGATTTTCGCTTTACTGTTTATTTACCAAATTTACACTGACCCATAATAAGCAAAAATAAATCAATCAGATTCTGCAAGTCTGTGGGTTGACATTCAGACTAGTTCGGTCAGATTAATTACGTGTCAAAAAATTACTTTTTGTATTTAATGATATATATTTTTTTGAAAAAGATACTTACTGATTTCTTTTTTTGGAAAATACTATTATAATTATATATGACAATTGATGTTGATTGCTTGGAAATCCAATACTAAACAATAATAGTAAATATTGATTTGAGCCCCTCGTGTAAAGGGAAAAGGCAAAAAGACGTAGTTAGCACCAAAAAGTACTCAAACTTGCGATAATAAAAGAATTTAAATAATTGTATTGAAAAAAATAGAATTTAAAGAATTTTACTAACAACCTAGTGTTCATATTTACTTGTATCAACAGGTAAATTTGAGAGCAGAAAAAGAAATTTATGTTAGAAGGTATTATTATAATTAAAAAATCGAGCAAATTACAATTTAACTATTCCAATTGAAACATAATTACAAGCGGAACAAACTTTTTACTTTTATTACAATAAACCCATATGTCCGTTAGTCCATTTTTGTTAGAATTAACGGATTGAGGATAAAATTATTTTTTAATCTTATTTTTTATTTTTCTTTTAAAATTAATTTTTTTAATCAGATTTCGACTATCCATCTTAAGATGAACAATGAAGATCAACTGATCAAAAAAATAAAAAATAATAATAATTTCTCTCTTTCCTTCTTCCTTACTAGCCACCGTCACTGTGTCTCTCTCTCCTCTTTCTTCTTCCTATCCACTTCTTCTTCTTCCCATTTTGATTATATGAAACTATCTAAAAATCAGTCTCTCTTTCTTGTTCTTCTTCATCTTTCTTCTCCTTCTTCTTTTTCCTATCTTCTCTTCTCTTTCTTCTTCTTCTTCTTCTTATCCTTCAAACCCAGATGAATATGGGTTCGACCAACCCAGATGAACCTGGAAAGAGAAGATTGATTGGTTTTTGTTGGGGTGGAGATAGGGGTTGATAGGTTGTGTTTCAAGGTGCTGGAAAGGGATCGTTTCAGGCCTTTCAAGCACAAGTGGAGATAGGGTCGAAGTAGGAGTCAAAGAAATGGGTGCTTGTTAAGGGGTTGATGGGTTGTTTTTGGTAAGTGGAGGATGTGTAGAATGAGGAAGGTGGTGGGTGGTCGGAGAAAAGAGGCGAGTAAAGAGTGGTGGTGGGTTTAGGAGGAGAGAGGCAATGAGTATAGAGATGGTGGTGGGTTTAGGAGGAGAGAGATAGTGAGTATAGAGGTGAAGGTAGAGGTGGAAGTGGTGGTGGTGGGTGGATCTTGGTTGATGTTAGTTTGAATTTTTGGATGATGATGATGATTTTCAAATGGGTTTCAGATGTGATTGAGTTGGTGCTGATTGAGTTGAAGATTAATTTTTTTTTTTTCTATTGAAGTTTAGTTTAGGGAATTTGGTTAAAGATGATTTAGGAAATTCTTTTAATCGACTATTGCACATTGGTTGGTGATATATATTTTTTTTTTCCAAATTTTGTTAATGTTTTGAAGATGGGTCATGATTTTATTAATGGAGGGTTGATGTTCCTTCATCTGGTTGATGTTTTTTCCTAGATGAAGGAACATTTTTTTTTTTTTTACTTTTATATTTTAAAATAAATTTTTATTTAATTTTTTATTATAAGGGCATTTTGGTCTTTTGATCATATTTATACTGTTGACTATCAAATTTAACTGAAGATTCCCTAATAGAAGGGGGGTTAATTGTAATAAAACTGAAAATATCCCTTCGTCTATAATTATGTTTCAACTGGGTAGCTAAATTGTAATTTGTTCTAAAAAATAATATAAAAGAGTTTAAAATGTAAAATTTTCAAAGTTTAGGAACAAATTCATAATTTATTTTTCATGAAAAATATTTGAGGGAAGAAGAGGCCCCGCCAGCTTCTCCCTTTGTCTCTGCCACCAAGAAAAACGCAATGTGCAATGTCAATAAGAGTGTTTCTTTCAAAATAACAATAATAATAATAAACGCTTCCATCTAATCTAAAATTTAAAATTACAAAATTTTTAAAATTAGTGAGATGTTTAACGTGCGGTAGCTAGGGATGGCAACAGATCGAATCTCGTTCTAATTAGTTCGCCCCAAATCCAATCCAGAATTTTTAAAGGATGCCCCAAACCTGAGCCATGCCCCAAATTAGACATTACTTTCCTTGTCAAATCCGAACCTAATTGGAGAGACGTGCCCCTAAACTCAACCCGCTGACCTGATTTAGTTTTTAATCAATTATATAATTAATATAAAAAAATACACATTTAAACTTCCAATAGCTTAATTTAATTACAATATAATATAATATATATAATTATTAATATAAAATTCATAAAATACAAAAAAAAAAAATTAATTCAAATACAAATGACTTGCTACGGTACAAATATTTTGTTACAAATAGCAAAAGACTTGTTACATTCATAATAAAGTTTTATTATATAATTCAAAATATTACTACTATATAGTCATTAAGGATGACAACTTGTCGAATTAGGTTCAAGTCAACTCACTCCAAATCTGATTCTGAATTTTTAAAGGATGCCCCAAACCCTACCCGCATCTTAAATGGGTGTTACTTTTTGCTCTAAACTTGTTACTATTAGATCAGGTTTGGATCAGATCAGGTATTATTGCCACCCATAGTGGTAGCAATAATAGTTTATTGTGAACCGTATATCTCATAATTAAGTAGTGATGGACTTACAAAATTTTTGAAGGGACACATAAATAAAATAATAAAAATGTCAAAAATTAAAATTATTTTAAATATATAATATTTTTATATAAAACAAAGTTCGATAAGGTAATATAATTCATATAAAATAAAACATCCATTATACTTGACTTAAAGTAAGTAGTTTTATTCTTAAAAATTCTAATAAAATTATTAAATAAATTAAAATTAAAATTAGTAGACTAATTTAGTAAGTGATAAGATGTCAGGATAAAGAGATGTTAAGTGAAGATGACAGGGGAGGATTACAAAAAAAAAAAAAAAAAAAAGGCAAAAAGTTGTTTAGTGAAATTGCAAATTTGCCAATAAAGCTTGAGTGGCCCACCAAAGTACAAGTAAATAATAGTTATACAGGAGAGAAAACATACCCGATCAAAAGAGAAGGATTGCAGAAAGAAAAGTACTAATTTATTAGGAGTGGGAAAAGTACCAAGATTAGGAAAAGTAGGTATAAGAAAAATAGTAAAAAAAGAAAGTTAATTATATTATAATTAAAAATAATAAAAATAACAAGAAGCATGAAACAAACTTGGAATTTCTTCCCAAAAATTGAAGAGAGGCAAGTGATCCACCTGGTCTCATGGTGGGTTAATTAAATTGACATTTTAAGTTTAAATTTTCCTTCCTCAAAGCTAAGAAAATAGAGAGATACAAATAGATGATTAATATAGAGCCACAACTTATTTTCAATTTTTATTTTAAAATTTAATTGGTTTTTTTTAGAAGAAATTAGAATTTAATTTATTAAGATAATTGGATTTCAATATTGCTATACTTTATCTCAAATAACGTTTTCAATATCATCAAAGATAGGGTAGGTGGGTCCAATAAAGTAACCTAACTAGACGAATCATGATTTGAGTCATGATAGGGATTGTAAGACTAGTTCCTAATGTTCCATTAGCATGAGCAAACACATAAAACTCACTGACAAGAAAATTAGAAATATTAACTGATAATCTAGGATCTTGGCTCACGTCTTAATTAAAATACCCTAAGAATTAAGAAACTAGGACTTGAGATTACGGTCTTGGTTTATATCTTGATTGATGTGGCCGAAGTAACATGTGAGATTCGTAACAAACAATGAGATTCTTTAATAATCATTGAATAGAATGTTTAATGTAGCATGTTTAACACACACCTAGTTACACTTATCAAGACGATTATCCATGTAGCTATCTAATCCCACCTATCATATTATAATTAGCTGACATGATAATGATTTGATACGGTACATCGACTAACTAGTCACGTTTTAATCGACCCGACAGAGAGTAATGGACACTTGGTCCTAGACGACCTAAAAGGATTGAAGTATTGTTTGTTTGAACTCTACTCCTTCCATATCATCCATCGAGCGCTTAAGGGGTGATTTTATTAAACGGAGATTTTTTCTCTCTATCTCTTTAAAGATTGTCACTGACTCGAGCACGGAGTAGAAAAGCCAACCGCCTACCAACACTTCTAACACTTTTTTTTTTTTTTTTTTTTTTTTCTGTTTTCAAGTTGAACTGTTATCCAATACATCAAACCGCTCAAGAGGCCATAATGTCGTCGTCCTTTGACAGTTATGACCGGTCACTCAAGGCCATGGCCAGGCGTTCACCATTAGCTTCATTCAACTTTCAGTCAACAGTGCTTACCTGTACTTGAAAATCTTTTCACTTTCTTGTTGACAGTTTTCAATGTCAGCAAATATAATGGATATCAAAAATCTAGTACAGGTATTAATTCAATATATTAGTATGGTCCATAAACCAAGATGCTTATTTTAAATTAAGTAAAAAGAGATTTCGATTTTGTTTATAAATTTTATAAAATGTCACTTTTTTTACTTAATATATGTCTACCAACTTCTTTGAACCCTAACTCAAAAAAAAGAAAAAAAAAAAACTTCTTTGAACCCCAATTTTATATAAATACATCAAAATGGTTATTTTATTAGAATAAAATCTTCTGTAATACTATATTATAATTAATGTAGTGAGATGAATTAATAAAATAATATTTTTTCTTTTTTTTATTTGTCAATCTCACTACATTAATTATGAGACAGTGTTATAAAAGATTTTTTTCTCTATTAATTACAAAGGAATTCAAGTTGATTGATCCATGTATATTTAAGTCCTTTCAAGATAGGCAATTTATAGAATAGACATATAACATTTAATTATTTTTTTCAACAAGTTGAAATTAAGAATAAAAATTATATAAAAAATAAACTAAAAAAACCAAACTAATCAGTAACTTACCCATTCAACATTAGTTAAACCTACTCGATTTTGAAAAAAATAATATTACATTACCCAAAAAAATTCTCAAATTCATTGTTCATACGATGTGACAAATTTATGTGTAATTAACATATTATCAATATATCATCACAAAATTAATATGATAAATATAAATCAGCTTGACACACCATTTAAACAGAATTTTTGAGTAAATTTTTTAGAAATAATATTAGAGTTTCCAAAAATTTGTTCAAAAAATTTATCTAAATGATATGATAAGATGAATTGTAATTATCAAATTAATTTTAAGATGAATTATTGTAAAAAAACTAGAGATTTTATTTCTTCTTTGATAAACTAATAAAATTCAAAGGCTAAAAAACTAATAATTTCAACGTAAAATCAAGAAAAATAATATTGATCATGACATTCACAATAAATTAAGAAGTAAAATACTTTTACCATAAGTCCGTAACCACGTTTGATCTGCTTGTTTTGCTGTTTCTTGTTTGTACTTAGTAACTCTCATTAGTATACTAATTTGCTTGCTTCTAGATTATACCTTTCAATTCCATCTATTACTGAAAGTCGATACAGATTAGAGACTCATATTTGGATATTATTGGATGTAAATTAATTTATTCGACAGTATTTGGCCAAAGAAAAATATAGGGAGATTTGAATATGAGAGAGATTGCTAGGTTTGACATATATAACTCCAAGGTAAAAGTCTACACTTTCCATCCAAAAGCAAATAAAAATTATTGGCATTTTAAATTCCATAAAAATTATTGTTTTTTTTTTTTATTTTTATTTTTTATGATTAGAACTAGCCCAATGTACAATTAGGACAAAGAGCGTTAGATGTTGTGGTACGGTTTAAGAATCAGCTCTTAAAAGCAAAATAGGCTAATCCACAAAGAGTGGGGGAATATACCTATAATAATGTGAAACTTTTAGATTTAGAATTCTTCAGTTTAGAGAGGGCAGCTGATGGTCTAACCACCAAACCATAATCCAAGCTACAAAATTATTGACATTTTGATATCTCTAATATTTAGTTACTTGTAAACATTATTGATTCAACTTATCATGATTTTAATAGTGTTCACAAGTCTACATCAAATAGACTCATAGAATTCTTTTAAAATTGTTCAAAAGTTGGAAAAATCCTCTAAAAACAACTTGATTTATGAAACATTATCCTTTTACCAATCAATATTTCATTTTTATCCAAAATCCAACAAAAGTTAAATTTAATAGAAAAATTTTTAAAAAATTAAAAAGACTTTTTTACCCCAAAATTTTTTATTTAAAAATATAATAAAAATAAAAGTAAAAAACTTAATAAAAAATTGAATTTGATTAAAAAATAAAAAAATATATATTGAAAATGAAAAACAAAAAGTGACTGTCAATCAAATCCACTAGTCATAAACATTCAACATTCAACGGTTAAAAACATGAATGAACAACAAATCCTCATCAACAATCGATACCATCATCATCCATTCAACACTTTCATCATCTTATCGTTGGAAGCCACTGCCTCGCCTCTTTCTTTCTCTTCTTCCCTCTCTTTCTATCTCACTATTACTTCTTTTTTCACATTTTTGGGTTTCCAGTAGCAAGAAACCCCAAAAAAATCCCTTACAATATCATCAATCCCCCACAATTATCATCAATCCCACAAACCTCCACCACCAATTGCTTCATAAATCAAAAAATAAAAACAAAAAATCCATAAATCTATAATGAAGTAAATTGGAAAAAATAAAAAATAAAAAACACTAAGTACTTAGGTGGTGAAGACCATTGTCGAACGAACTTGGGTGGTGGAGACCACTACCGAACGAACTTGGGTGGTAAAGATCATTGTTGAACGAATCATTTGACGATCTGGTATGAAATCATCTAGGTTTGTTGCCGAATGAACCCAGGTAGGTTCATACCAGACATTTGAACCCACCATGTCATCGTCAAAGCGCCATTATCATTACCGGGCGGAGGAAAAGAAGAGAGAGAGAGAGAGAGAGAGAGAGACCCGAACGCTGAACGCCGTGAAGACCTCGAACGTTGCTGATCTCTGCCTAGAGATAAAGAGAGAAAAAAAGAAAAGAGGAGAGAGAAAGAGAGAGCAAGAGAGAGAGGAGTTGAGAGGTTTTTTTTTTTTTTTTTAAATCTTATATATATATATTTTTTAAATAAAAATATCACTTTTTATAATTTTATATTAATATTATTTATTTTGATTTTTTATATTTTAATTGACATTATTTTAATTAAAATTTCAATTATTTTTTCTTTTTGCCTCTAAAGTCAAATAATCAGTCATGTGAATGTAACGGAATTCATGACCGTCAAGAGTATTATCGTCCTTTTGTACTCCATTGGGGGGATCTGGATATTTATGTTAATATCTGATTGTATTTCAGATAAATATAAAACATTAAGTTATAAAATAAATATATTCTCATACGTCAGGTTGGTTTTTGGGATTTTTCCTTAAAAATTTAATTGGCATATACAGCCTCCTAAATCTCTAGATTTCTTGACGAAAGCCTGACTGATTGTATTAATGTTAAAAAGAGCGATCAATCTCTACAGTCATATTCGAATTGCATGCATTTTACTATTAATGTGCAGACATCAGAGGCTAAAAAACTGGTCACCTTCCTTAACTTCCTCCTTATCAAACCTCAGTGACTTTGAAATTGACTTAAAATTATCTTTAAAAAATTTTAAAAAAGTCCACTTTTTTGTGCGAGCCTCAAATATTATGATAATCCTTCATTAAAGACTTCTTCCAAAGTATAACACAAGTCCTAAAAATTTCTCTTTTAGGGAAAGCTTTTACCTCGTGTAAATTGAAGAAAAGATTTTCTTCTTGACCACAAAAAGAAAAATGAGCATAAAATCAAAGTTTAAAGCCAAGTTGACTGATCCCATTTTTTAAAGGTTCCATATGAATTGTGAGAATGAAAAGAGAAGAACCATCATTTCTCACCAGAAAGCAAGCAAAAATATAAAGGGAAAAGACAAGAAACATTACTTTCTGTTAGGATTTTTCCTCTCTCATAGTTTAGAAACCAAACAACAGAGCAGACCATTTCCAAAACAATATATGAAGTAAATCATATCTATTATCTGATATTCAAAACAAAGGATGGTCCGCCTCCACCTATCTATGGATGGAGAGAGGCTACTAGCGTCTAAAAGAAATCTCCATGCATTGCTTGTGGAATCTTGTTGTCACCCTTTTACAGATGATATTGACCATCAAAACAAGGAATAAAGTGTTCTTTCAAGAACTAATTTTTGAACAATCTAAAAGTTGTGCATATGTAGATCCAACAAAGTGATTTTCGATATCAGAAAAGCACCCGGGTTCAGTACAGATGCTTCCCTTGTAAAGGGTGTTCAATGCCTAAAGATTTGTTGATAAAAGCATCAAAACACAACCGCTTGATTTACTAATTTTATGATTTCTCTTAAGGTTTCAATGGCATAATCATGTTTATGTAAAAACTGGTACACCATGCTTAACATGGTACTGCTTTACATACTGACGCCTGTGTAACGAATAAGATAAACCATCCCATGAATGGCAAAGTGCGAAACCATCAAAGATGTATGCGTCTGGGAGGGGTAGGAACCTTGGGTAGATTTGGTATTGTGTCATTTGGTCCTAGATCATCGATAGGTGGCCGCTGCTTATGGTGATCTGTGACTGATTGATAAGCCATTTATAATGCTAAAGCCTGCAATCAAGAAAAAGGCTACAAATTATAAAAAAAAAAATTAAAAAAAATCAACCACTGCATTATAAAAAGAGAAAGTTTCTGATCATTGAAGCAATTTCATACATCTTTGATAGAGATCAGAAAAGACTAAATCATCACTATTCTCTAGGAAGCTGGGTTAGGAAGGATTTAACAAATATGTTCGGGTATTCTGCCCTGGCCTCACCTCACTTTAAAGGGAGAGAATTGGAGAATAAGAAGATTGTAAACTCAGATTGAGGTCAGTGTCACGCTTACAATGTGATCGTGGTTAGGAGAAGCATAAATGCCAGTAGTGATGGTGGTTCTTCTTCGAGTACCACCGGGAGGTGGATTAGATATTGCTTTTAGTCCAGTAGGAATCACAATTACTGGCAGACCCACAAGATTTCCCAGGCAAACCTTTTCCCAATCTGTTGCATTTCCAATGAAGGCATCAACTGTAAAACTTTCTTTCACTTCTCTAATTAATTTTCCCCGAGCTCTTTGTGCCTGCGGACAATTATAAAAAACATGAACAGTTAATGTATCTGTGAAGAAAAGAGTATAAATAAGATTCTTCTCAGTTGTGCTTTAATTAAGCATTTCTTCTGTAGCAAGCATCAACCTTGTTAGATAGTTCCACATTGGTTGAAAAAATGAGTTTGCATTGTTTTATAAGATGAGGGTAAACCTTCACTTACAAGCTACTTTTTGTGAGGAAGTTAGACTCAAGACTTCTTTCTGACAAACCTGTTAGGCCAAAGACCATTTTTCTGACAAACCTGACCACTGACTGCTTGAAAATTCTCATACAGTGTCCACACTGCTACTCATGCTTTTCTTAAGGATTGATGGTCAATAGTTATAAAGCATTGATCTCAGATCATTATAAATTTTAATTTTAACAAATTTAATACATAAAATGATGGTTTGTGCAAAGGCAAAGAGAACATGGAGCAATTCACTTATTCTACAGAAGTCACGGACTAGCTTTTCTATATGACATAAGGAAATCAATCCTGCATCATGAAGACTGGTTTATCATGGAAATCATCGATTGTTATTCTTTTATTTTTTTCCTTTTCTAGAAGATTTCAGTAGCGATAAAATTCTTGAAGTAATTGCAAAAAACATATTCAAGTTGTCAAGTCATATCCATATGTAACAGCCAATCAAATTAAACATCAAACCTGCACATAATCAACTGCTGGAACTACGCGGGCACGACGCAATTCTAGAGGCCATTGATCTTGAGCTTCATAAACATCATCCTGCCCAGAGCGTTGCCACTCATCAAAGTGAGCCAACATTTCAACATCCACTGTGAAATTCAGGATTCCTTCAACAGAGTCAACAGTATAATTTAATTTAAAAGGAACCATGTTAACGCCCTTTGCTGCCAGAACTTTAACAACCTAGCATTGACATCACCAGAAAAATTGAACTTTAGGCTCTACATTAAATCAAATTAGTCTTACACTAAAAAAATTCATAAATTTTTGCCTACTTCATGATGCCATAACTAGATCATGGATGAAATTTTGAGTGAGAGTATTAACTATGAATTTCAGTTTAGTTACATTTGTAAATTAAAAAATAACTCTTCTAACCTCCATCTCAGCATCATGAAGATATCCGACTGTTAGCTTTGTAATGTCAACAGTGAATGGATCTCCAAAGGGGATGTCTTTTGATGAGAGATCATCTGGATCCTTTCCTCGAATAGTGTCCAAAACAACTGCACAATCTGCAGCACTTCTGCAGAATGGGCCAAGCTTATCCTGCAAAACACAGAAGGGAAAATTCAACATCCATTGTAATCGGAAAATTATTTGGAAAGAAAATATAGATATATTACCAAGCTTTCTGCTATACTCATCACACCAGTTCGACCGACAGTACCAAATGTTGTTCGCAATCCTGTCGCACCACAACGAGATCCAGGGTAGGTGATGGAGCCAGCTGTTTCTGAACCAATTGCAAATGGGACCATGCCTGTTAAAAATAATGTAGGGTTTAGTTTTAAGCAGTTCAAAGATTGGTAAGTTTTATCAATAAGGCCTTGAAACATAGTTGTGCAACAATTATGGAAGATGAAAAAACCCCCGCATGTGCTACTCCAACATCATCCTATACAATGCATATTGTGCCATAAAAAATTTCTGAGGTTTGCTCAAATCCAACATAAGTGGCATGATAACATACAATAGAAATGACAACAGTGAACAGCGTGAAACAGAAGATTACCAGCTGAGGTGCAGGCAGCAGGCCCAGCTGATGAACCCGTTGAGAATTTCTCAATATTCCATGGGTTCCTTGTCCGACCCCCAAACCAGATATCATCATATGCCAGTGACCCAGAAACAAGTTTTGCAACAAGAACAGCGCCTGCAGACTTCAACCTGTACAGTAAGAGAGTCAAAAGTCAAGTAGCCAAATATGACTTAAATGTACTTTCCTTGTGGAGTTATAAAAATTTAAATACTTCTAGTACCTCTTGTAAACCCAGGCTTCAATGTTGAGAACTTGGTGTTCGAAAGATGTTGAACCCCAAGTGGTTTTATATTGCGGTACAGCAATTATGTCTTTCAATCCATATGGAATCCCATGAAGAGGCCCTATAAACAGTTCAATATGAAATCAATAAGCAATTCATGAGTAAATACATAAACATGAAACAACTGATACAACTTCACATTAACATAATCAGAAAATCAGACTTCTACTGTAAAGTTTTCTGACAACACAATAACCTCTGCAGATAAAATAGGAGATAAGCCACTCATCCTTGTTCCGCTTCATCATTTTCTTAACAATGCCAAAGGTGCTACATCTCAACTAAAATTTTGAGGTCGATTCATCTCTAAGATCTAATCAATATCGGACATACTCAAAAAGCAATGATGTTTGCAGTGGTGGTTCGTTTGAATTTAATGACAAAAACAAGATACAAGACATACCCAAATATTTTCCTTGTGCAAGCAATTCATCTGCCTCTTTCGCTTGCTTGTAAGCTAGTTCTTCAGTGTAAGTAACCACAGCTTCAAGAACAGGATCGTACCTGGCCTTGTTTACCCATTGCATCACTATCATTAGCAATAAGAAATTGAATTGCAAAGAGAATAAGCTGCTAGTATATTTTTCACACTTTTTACCTCTTCAATCTCCAGAGAAAGATTTGAGTAAGCTCCGGAGATGTAATTTGTTTTGTTTTTATGAGTGTCCCCAATTCAAGAACCTGGTGAAGACGTCCCAAGGTAAATCATAAGAAGGGAGACAATGGAACAGGTCTTATAGACTTACACTGCAACTTTATCAGTTTTATTTTATAATAAACTGACTCACACTCATAAAGGCAATGTCTTCTTCATTCTTCGGCCTCCATATGTCAGAGAGAGAAGGATAATTGAACCTTTTGCTCACTCCTTGTTGCTTGTTCATTATCCCAATCAGAATTAAAAATCAGAACAGATGGGTTACGCAGCCCTCCATTCTCCGAAGCAACTAGTTTGCGGTTGGCTCTGATTATCGGTATATTGAACTCTATTGCACCTTTTGAAATCTCCAACACCTAATTAAATACACGCTCAATTAAGTACTATTACAGAGTAAAACAAATGACATTACAAGAAGAGAATTAAAGTATTATCGAGCTATATCAAATCGCTTCAGTGCAAGTAGCCTAAAGTTTACCTTCCTTTCATTGAAGAAATCCGAATCAAGAAGTTTAAATGCCCTTCTAAGCCCCGCAGCATCTGTGAATTTCTCTGAATATTCAGTACTGTTTTTACTGTCCGGATCAAAATAACGTGACAAAACGTATTAATAGACATGACATACAATAATCAATTAAACTAAAGTCCTCATTCTTCACATTAGCTTTAAATAAGCTTTTCACCTGGGCATAACATTACCCAAATGAATCAAAACTTTCTGAGACAACAATTCCCAGATTTCTTAAAATTTCTCACCTGTTTTGCAAGTGCCAGGGTAAAAAAATGAAGAAAAAATTGATACTGCTTCAAGTTACAATGGCAAACAAAAGGGATCACATTTGAGTTCACCCTATGAAGTTGAAGGATTGCATGCTTCAATACCAGATCTTCATGGTGACAAAGTAATAAGTTGTCTACAAAATTGCATTAAACGGAAATTAAATATGGAACATATTTATTTGCGCAGGACCAACTTCATTTTCTCTATTATAAAGCTTATAAGAGCGCCGTATGCTCATAGAGTCTTCCATAGATGATGGCTTACCAATTTCACAAACTGTTTTGATAAAAATATTAACAAAAACATTCAACCTCTGCCCAAATCAAATTAGAATCCAGTGGGTATCCATAATATCACATTCATAGGCATAACATAGAAAAAGAAAGAGCTAGAAGTACCATTTTCGGGCAAGTGCCAGCAAGAAGACGACGAGTGAAATCGCCATTAGTGTCTTCGTGGCAGTGAAGTTTCAGGGACACAGAAGCAGAAGAACCGACAGAGAGTGAAGAGAAAAACACAAAGACAAAGAAACTTGTCCACGCCAAAGGACACGTGTCAGACGACATGACAAACAGCGACGTTGTTGTTTCTGTTTTCCGAGGTTGAAGATTTTAGGTTGGCAAATTCTCATATAAACATTTGTTTCTCGTGAATGCACACAAGCACTTTTAACATCTGCCATTTCTGTTCTATGGAATGCTCATTCTTATAGTAATCTCATTAAAGCGTATGAAGCATCTTCACTGTCGCGAGACGGCACCTCTAATTCCGCGTCAACGCCTTGAAATGGTCAAGACCGGCCAGTAAAGGCCGAAACTTCAATTTTATCCTCAAGGTTTAGGAAAATATCGAGTTTTCAAAACTATTTTAGAAACAACTTTTTTTATCCCAAATATTTTCAAAACTTTTAAAAAAATTTAAACAGTAAGTTTTTAAAAAATTCTAACCATTAGTTAGCTAACGGTTAATGGTGACTTTAGACTATTTTTAATAACTTAAATATAAAAATATTTTAGATAATTTAACTTATAAATTAATTACTTTATTAGAATAATTTTATAATTTACGTAAAACTAATAACTACTAAAAATAAAAATATTTTTTTATGTATTCTATTAATATTGACCATTAGTTGAATGATAATTTTGAAACTTTTTATAGAGTTTTTAAAATATTAAGGATAAAAAATATTATTTTTAAAAGAATTTTAAAAATTTAATATTTTTTAAAATTTTAGAAACTAAAATGAAATTTATTCGCTATGTATTAGTGTTCAAGTTCAAATATAGACTTCCCAAGTCTAATTGCACGCCTGTGTGATTGTGTAAATATAGACTTCCAAAAGGGCAAATCAGCCAACAAAAATAACAAACACGTCTTGTAACATTTTTTTTTTGAACTTTTTTTTTCTTGGAAAAAATATATTTTTTTTATGTTTTTTGACTGCTTTCAAGATGCTTGCATTTCAATTTTAAAACGCGATTCTTCTCTTCCATTTCTATCTTCTTCGCAAAAATTAAACAAGTAAATAATATTTTTTGGGAAGCAGTGCCTAACGTCGATAAACATAGAGCGTAAAGTTAATGCAACTCTAATATTATAGAAAGCTGCTTCGATTTACAAACTTCACAGGTATTTATTTTAATTTTCTTGTAATCTCTCTCCTTTTTCACTATTATATTTCTTTTCTGCCATTGCATTCTCTGACTCTGAATCTTGCTATGTTTTGCCCACCATTGACAATAAAACCTTCAACTAAACATTAATTTCTCTCTCTCTCTTTTTATTTTTGATACAAACATTAATTTCTCTCTAACGGCTTCAGTTTTTTTGTTAAATCAACTTTATTGTAAATGGGTTTTGCATGATTCTGGTTTTTTTTTTTTTTTTTTTTTTGGCAATTATACACCGAGTTGAGAGCTAGGGTTCATGTTTTATGTATTTAGTTTTTTCAAGTATCTGATATAAAATGTTAGTTAAACTAATAGATTGGTTTTTTAGTTATTGGGAAAACCTTGACTTGCTTTTAATTCTTGTTTTTATAAAAAAAAAAAAACCCATTGGCTGCAGATAAGAGATTTCTGTGATACTGTACATAAATGTGCATTGTCAATGCACAGTTACCCTTTATTGTCATTAGAAAGGGGAAGTTGGGAAGTTGCGCTTTTGTTTTACGGTCTACTTACGCCTTATAAAATGAATGATGAATTACTATAAAAATTTTTTGGAATATATATTTCTTCTCAAAGAATTTGTCTCAAGTAAATGCTGAATTGATTTATCTCTCTTTTTAATATTAGCACCTGTGATTCTGAATTTGATAATGTCATGGTTCATAGCTCTTCCTGATTGATGGAAATTGTTTTTTTATTTTTATTTATATATATTTTTTATTTTTTTAAATTATTATTATAGTTGAATTTGTTTCTTAAATAGTCCTTGGAGAAATGCCCTTTCTTTTATTACCAATAATTGGGGGTTGTCTTTGTGGTGAGTGTTTAATTGTAGCATAGGGAGTTCTAATGACCAAGAATAGCTGGGATTCTGGGGATTCTTTGTGCACTGATTTGTTATTGTTGTTGTTGTTGTTTCTTGAACTTGCTAAATCAAGTGAAGAAATATCGTCTGTTTGGTAGGATCCTTCATACTAGTCCCCATGCTGAAGGTACCAGATCATCAGGTTGCAGGTCACATTGCCGTTCTTGGAAAGCTTGGTCCCCTTATAGATGATTCGGGGCATTTCTACAAGCCTCTTCAGGATGATGAACGTGGCTCCAAAGAGGTGGCTTTCTACACTTCTTTCTCTTCTAATACAAGGATTCCAGATCACATTCGGAGATTCTTCCCTGTCTTCTATGGAACTCAACTTTTAGAGGCATCTGATGGATCTGGCCTTTGTCCCCATCTTGTCTTGGAAGATCTTGTTGCAGGCCGATGCAATCCATCCGTTATAGACATTAAGATTGGTTCCCGAACATGGTATCCCCAAGCATCCAAAGATTATGTCCAGAAATGCCTGAAGAAAGACAAAGAAACCACCAGCTTATTGTTGGGTTTTAGGATATCTGGGTTGCAGATATATGGAAACAATGAATTAGGATTCTGGAAGCCAGAGAAGGCCCTTGTCAAAGCATTTACTCCAGAGGATGTCAGATTAGTCCTACGGAAATTTGTATCGTCTAATTCACCCTCAGATTCAAATGCAGTCCCAGACTGTTCTTTTGCACCGAGTGTTTATGGTGGTTCTGCTGGGATTCTGGCACAACTGTTGGAGTTGAAGGCATGGTTTGAGGATCAGACTATTTATCATTTCCATTCTTGTTCAATTCTTATGTTTTATGACAAGGAGTCGATGATAAAAGGAAGGAGTTCAGGTGCTGAAATAAAACTCATTGATTTTGCGCATGTTCCGGAGGGAAAAGGTGTTATTGATCATAACTTCTTGGGAGGGCTCTGTTCTTTCATAAAATTCGTCTCTGAGATCCTCACCAGTCCGGATGAGCACTCAACTGAACCATGTTCACCAGACTCGGAGAAGAGATGCATTTCAACTGACAATGGCACAACAGAATGAATGTCCATGCTACGCAACTGAATTTCTAGACATTCTCACCACAAAATTGAATTTTCAATTCTATCTTCGTTAACTCAAGCTTATTCACATGATGAAATTGGCTACTTCTGTAATAAACTTTCCCTTCAGGCACAAACTATTTTCTAGCCGACAGGGTCTTGAATCATAGATTGAGATTAATGAGGCCATCCCAGTACGTTTCTATGACCATATTAAAATTTCTATCCAACTACTACCACAGTTCCGGCTGGGAAGTGAAACAACACTAACAAATCTTGATTTTCACATTCTGACCATGTCTGTTTTTCGTGACTCTTTATTGACTTGATGCTAAGTCTTTATTCGAGATAAGGGATTGAACTAACTCTTTTTAGGTTCTTTTTCTTGTGGTCATAGTCTATTACCACACCCCATGATGAATTCTACTAATGGCTTGGATGTCGAGACTCAGCTTTATAAAGACTTGAGTACATTCCTATTTTCTAGTTATTATATTTCCAAAAAGGGTTATGTTAAGAGTGCCAAGATATAGCAGCTGTGTTATTTTGATAGAACATCACCAAGATTCTGTTTTTTTGGGTAATTATATTTAAACATTTGCTGAATCTAGCATCACAGGTTTACTTACTAGAGGTCGTAGGTGTAATATGAGGCTAAGTTATTTTATTTCTTCTGAAGTTTGTTACCCTCTGTTGTGGAATTCTGATTCCCTTGTTTGGTTAGCATACATATATTACTGAAAATTTGTACAGCTTAAGTCTAATACATAAGTTTGCATATATTTTACTGGATCTCAATTTTACAAGCAAGCCCCACTGTGTAGAATTTGAAACAGAGTTTCTAATAATTGACAGCATACCTTATCTGAGTTATTGTAGTAAAAACTTTACATCTATGATGGAATATTTGTGCCAATCAATTTCAATTTTAACAGTGTCATGCCAATTCTTCAAGTTATATTCTAAAGTCTAGCAACAGGAGGAAGCACTTGCTTTCCTGTAATGGCAATTTTTCTGGGTCCAGTACGGAAACTGTTGCTAGTGACAGCATCAACCGAGGGTTCGCAGCCGACAAACTAATTTGAGATTATCTTTCTTTGAAGCAATGCTCTTCTTACAATGTAATTCATTTGAAATCCAGTAGTGAACTCCAAGCCTAAAAATTACTTCAATTTCTTGCAACTTCTAAACATTACATATATATATATATATATATATGTAAACATACACAAACTGGTTAACAAAAGGCATTCATCACTTAAAAAAGTGCAAATTATAACCAAAAATGAAATCCTCCCTTCTATTTTGCATTTTCTGCTTCACTACAATTAGCATCAAAGTCTGCTTGGCAGATCCTGATAACCTCGAGGATGTGTGCCCCGCGGCTCCAACACGTAAAGACACCGTTTTCATCAACGGCCTCCCATGCAAGGATCCAGCCACCATTGCTGCTTCGGATTTCAAGACCACGAAACTGAAGAATGCTGGTGATACTGACAACTTTGTCCGATCTGCAATGACCCTTGCCACTGCTTTCGATCTTCCAGGGCTTAACACTCTTGGCCTCTCGGTTGCCAGAACCGACATTGATGTGGATGGCGTTGTGATGCCTCACTCTCACCCAAGAGCCTCGGAGCTGTTGTTCGTCTTTGAAGGTGTTGTGATCGCTGGTTTCATTGACACCAGTAGCAAGGTCTTCCAAAAGGTTCTTAAAGCAGGAGATGTCTTTGTGTACCCCAGGGGTCTGCTCCATTTCTCTTTAAATTTTGGTTATGATCGTGCCATTCTTTTCTCTGTGCTCAACAGCCAGAATCCTGGAGTGGTCAGCATCACTGATGCCATGTTTGAGCCTGATTCCGACATGATCAATAAGCTTGTGAGGAAATTTATCTCTAGCAATAATCACATCCAAAATGTCACGTTTCAAAGTTTCAACAATCCGTGAATCATAGAACATTGTGTTTGAGGTCATATTTATAATTCCTGTGTTTTTCATTTAACTGAAAATATTGTATTTATTTGAGTGTATTGTTCTTGTAGTTAGCTTGAATTGGTGATCAACAAGATTGTAAATTTGTAAATGATCTAATCTTGTATCAAAGTACTAAATCTTTGTATTTTACATAACTGGTTCTTTAATTATTCACGTATAGCTCCTAAAGCCTTGCTTGTAAACACGGACGTAACAGCAAGACCAGGGAAAATTTTGTAATTTTAAGAACTATTGGGGCATAATATCAATAAATGAAAGATAAAGAAGGGATCATATAAGACCTGTCCACTCGACTTAAAAATTCAAATCAAACAATTTCGCGCCAAACAAAACAAGAGGGCGAGAGAGAGAACTGGAAGAGAAATGGTAGCGTTGTGTTTCGTGTTGGATTTGCGAAGCCTCTCGCCTCCACTACTTGCAGAGTTAAAGCAGGTATAATCGATTCGATCAATTCCAATGCCATATCATGACAGCTTCTTTGTCGATTGATTTCAATTGTCGATTTTGGCTGCTATCTGTCAGCTGCTGTTACAGCTGGCTAATTTGTACGCCATTTCGCCGCCTCTGCGTCAATCGAATTCTAATCCTCTCAGTGATAGAATCGGCTTGTGCTATCTCTTCAGAGACCGCATTTCTTCATCTGACGAGGTAATTGATTTTTCACTGATGCGAATTTTGAATTTCATAAAAAATGCAAGTGATATGTTTGCGTAATTATGCCTGCAGTTAATTTTTTCTTTCAATTATTTTCTAATATTTAATTCAAACAATCGAGTTTATTTGAATTCGAAACAGCTAAAGATCGCATACAGACCAAGTGGAAACTTGAGTCTTCGTGACTTTCACCACGCAGTTAACAACTTGCCTAACGATGCGTTTTTGCCTCAAGTAAAAGATGTTGGAGCTATCAACTGTTATGGTTATCTGTCCCTTTCTATCTTCTTTTTTTGTTTTGGTTTTACGTTATGATTAGTTTTATCATTTTTTTTTTTGGCTGTGCGTGTTAATTGTTTCCTTAATTGACAACAGATGTAAAACTCTCAAGTGTTTTGAGTGATCAAGTTCTGTACTCATGGGGAAATAAAGATATTATGAGAAAAGTGATAGTTTTGAGTTCGTGTTTACCTGGAAACATGGACCCATCCATGAAAAAGACTCTCATGGTGAGAGTTTAAACTTCTGACTTTTTTGTGATGTCTGCTTAAGTACTTGTGATAATCTTGGAAACTCATCTTTTTAACAGGACGCAGCTGACAAATGTGTTTTGGTTGAATTTGTGTTGTTTGAGCAAAAATCAAGCCATCTCTGGGATATGCTAGAGCATATACACAGTTTCCTTCGATCTATCTCTGATCTTGATAACTGCTCGTTTCAAACATATCTTCCAGGTTATGTACTTAAAACATTATATATGTATGGGACATGATACTTTGAATATTAAGAAAGATTCCTCATATCTTCGTGGAAAAGATTTTCATGGACTTTGCTTAAATGGCCTAATATCATAATGTTTGAATGGCTAAGGTCAATTTGTTATTGTGAAAATTGCCACGTTGTCATTTTTGTTGATATGGACAAATGCAACAACAGAGTTCAGAAAACCATCCAACTTAATTTGGGTGTTTCATTATGGCTTTAAAATGACATTGATATTTTGTATTTTGTGGACCTTGGATGTTGACAATGGATAAATTAATCTTGCTAGATAAATCTAAATTCCCAACATTAGTTCTGTGTTCTCCTTATTTGGGGAATAATTTTGAAGAGGTTTGAAATCACAAGAGAGTTTTTAAAGAAACTTACCCTCGGTTGCTATCAAAATAACGCATATTGTGTATTTTGTATTAATATTTTAACATATTCGCAGATGCCAATGTATTTCAAGGCCTGGTAAAAAAATGGCTCCAGGATTTAAAGGATGACATGGAAGAACCTTTACAAGCTCGTTTTGTCTTTGAGAATAACCTTGTTGGTTCAGTGAACCAGATAATCTGCAACTTGTGTGCATCTGTCAATCAGATTGTTGATGGGTTTAGTCCTTGTCAGGTATTGCCATCTCTGTGTACCTTCAAATGCTAGCATTAATGCATTTTCATTTTTGTCAATATTTCATTGCATTTTGGCAGTTCTTGATTCGAAAAAACCTGACTTCTATAGTTCACATAAGCCAAACAGCTAAGCATCTAGATAAAACATATTTTGTTTGCAAAAATTGATGTATTGAGTTTTAATTAGTTACAGGAGGAAAGTTAGCAGTCTTTTCTCCTCATCAATCTCCTGCAAGACAAATTATTTAATGTTTCACGTTATAATAAAATATACATCATGAATTAAGGACCATAACTGACTTTGGGTTTAAGCCTCTCATCATGGATTGACTGCTTATAATTGCTATAACTGTCTATCAAACTATGCCTCTAGGTTGCAACTTTTATACGAAGATAGTCAAGATACTAAGGCCCTATGTCTGAACCAAACCAATAAAATATTACACCAGCAGAGTAATATGTTACTAAAGTTGGTTTACCAGCCTGCAAATCCTAGTGTAATTATGAGCTAATCAAAGGCTTATCATTTTTAATTTAGAACCTTTATAATTTACTTTGGGAGGATTAATAATCTCATTAAGCATCGATATTTCCAGACATAACAGAGTGCAAATGATGATTATGGGTTGTCATGCTGACATTTGGTTTGCTGTGCCATGAATATGCTCTTTGGACAAACTGTGTGCTTATAGTTGTTTGGATTTCAATCAGGTAGCAACATCAGTCTAGGATGCTTTGAATTATTGATTGCTAGTAATAGGCTGAAAATTCTGTCTCTGTGTCATGTATGCATGTTTGTGAATATAATATACACATAGCACAACAAGAGGCCCAAAATGGCTATTAATTCTTTCCCCTTATATTCTATGTTTATTGTCAATAGAAACTGCATAAAACTTTGTTTATTGTCATTTCTTTTATGCTATGTAGATGATGTGTTGCTGCTATGCCTATTGTAGATCTTTATGCATGAAAGCAGCATTGATTTTTGTTCCTTCCCCTGTATTTCCTGTAGACTTGCAGGTGCCATGGCATTCCATTAGGCAATAACATAAAAAATAGGGTCAACGGGCCTTCTTGTCCAGTCACTGGTCATGATCTGGATATATCTGACGTCATTGAAAACTCTGTGAAGGTTGGGGAAAATACAGTCTTGTTGATGCCCTCGTTCCAGAGCTCGTTGAAGTTCCAGATAATATCTTCACCTGTTGACTTCAATGTTATTGAGAGGACTCCCTTGGGGTCCCTTAATGAAGGTAAATCTCTATCTGTGATGTTTTGGTATATGTCGTTAGCTCATTGCAGTTTCCTTCAGGTGTTGTTCTTATTTATTAGACTTTTTGTCGTATTGCTTCTTAGGGTAATTTTAGTAGGATGTGAGGGTATTCTGTTTAATGTTTTGACGTCAATTTTATAAAATCTCTTGCTCATTTAACCTGAATTTTAGCTAAAAGAACAACTGTAATGCTTATACCCACATCTATGATATAAGCTGCCAATCTCCTTCAGTTTGATGGCTGCTTTGTATTCCTATTTGTGTTGTGTGCATCATAAGGCAATAGTGCAATACAGTTGTACAAAAGAACTGTAACTCAGATATTTTGATACATATTGTTATTTTTTCCAATATTAAGTTAATTCTGTTAATTGTAATAATAATTACTTAAATGTTCCTCAGTTAAACTGCATTACAATGCAAGATTGTGATAGGCATTCTGTTTCTTTTGCCGTTCTTATTGGGATTATTGGGATGTTACATGGTCAAACTGATATTTCACTGTAATGTTCCATTATATTCGACTGTTAAGCAATTAATATGATACTACCAGATTCTTTTTAGTTAGTTCTCTTCCTTTACTACTTTATGCGATTAATATTTATTCTTCCTTGTTTGGTATTTAATGCAGGTGATATTACTGGAGCTTCCTTCATTGTAACTCCATCTACTTGTCAAGAGATGGAAACTGCTTCAGATGAAACAGATCAAAGAGAGTTGAACGCTCAATGTCCGTGGAAGGCCGCTCTTTGACTTTTTGGTTTTTATTGTGATTGTTAAATAAAACATCTCTCTTCTTATTTCTGAAATTTATTTGTTTTTCAAGCTTGATTTTGATATCAAAAAATATCCTGGATAATTTGTGAATACTTCTTTGTGGACTCCTTTCATCTTCCTGAGTCCAGTTTTGATTGGGCAGTGTTTCGAGGGCTTTGCAATGCTCTACATTCACTGGACCAGGGTTTGGTATGCTCTTCATTTTGTAATGTGGAAACTATGAGGAAGGCTTCTTTCCACTGTTATTATATCCTGCAACCCTCTGATAATGGACCGATGCTTCTTAGGGTAAATTTTGAGCTTTGGCTGTTGTGTGATTATGTGTTTATTCTTTTGAAAAGTGTGACTGTGCAAATATGCCATTCCTGTAAATTATTCAACCTCTTTCTATTATTTGAATTCTCTTTACTGGTGGGGTAGTATGTATTGAGTACTCTAACTCATCTCTTATGCTCCTTTTTCTTATACTATCTTTGATTGTGTCTATGCTAATTAATAATTATTAAACATGCAGCGTCTTGCGGGTTCAGAGGAAGTCTTGCCTGTCCCTGATGTCAACCAATTTACTAATTCTTTGGTAGCTAAAGAGATTGAGATTTCCATTCATACATCTTTAGGAAAGGTTGAATCCTGTCTTTCTGGTTGGAAACTGTTTTCTGATGCTTTATTTTGCACTTGTTTCAAGTTATTGTGCTCTCTGACTGCAGTATCCCTCTTTGCATGATGTATTTATTTGTATTAGGCTCAACTGGAATGAACTACTGAATCTATGTTTTCCCGTAATGACAATAATATGTTACATTTTTATTCTATGGGAAGGAATATTATGAATTTATGGATGAAAGCATGTTCATTGGTGTTCGATCTTTAGTTTTCACTTTTTTGTATAACTGGCAGATGGAATCAAGAGAATACAACCCAGTCGTACATGAGAGAGGCTTCCATCAAAAACTAAACTCACTTGTAAAGGAGAGCTTACAGTTTGGGTAATATCCTCTCCATCTGCCTTGAGCTTTTTATAACATTCAGGTTTATCAAAATGCATATCCTGTTGAGAAAGTATACTGTTATGCAAAATTTTAAAAACCTCTTAATAGATAACCTTAAGCACGAAGTTAAAATTTATCCTCAGTTAGTCGTCAGCCTTTATGAAAAGCAGTAGTCAAAGTGTCTTAAGAAGTCTGATAATATTTCTGAAACTTAGATAACCAAGCTTAGAAATAAGAATGATAACTTACAGTAAAATGAACATAGCCCTCGGCTCAACAGAAACTGATTTCAGTGACTTGATTCATTCGTAGAGTCTGAATATATCATTAACATTTCTCTTTGTGCAAATATTCTGTTAAAATCTGCTAAAATTTGGAAAGAGATGTAACAAGTGGCTAAATGTTGAATATCACACAAAAATGCATCTTTTCACCTTTGTCTTACATAACTTGTGTTTCAAATTTATTTTGCTTACTTAGTATTATACTTGCCACTTGTGAAGGAACTTACAAACATTTCAAAATATAATTCAGTTTGCATTGTAAATACCTGTGAATGGCCTCATTTTTTTCCTGACATCAATTTTGAGGTCGTTTGTGAGCCTTACATGCTAATGAAAAACAACACAGGAAAATTCTGGTTTTCTGGATACTATGGCTACTTATATTATTGGTTTATTTATGATTTCAGCTAATCAGGAATATGATTAGCTGATCCCTTTAACTTCAGATATTGGTTACCATCATCATTGTATATCATGGTAATTAGCACTTTGCAGCATACATATCCAATCTGAAGGACAGATTTTTTCCTGGTAATTTACTTTGTTCACACATTATGCCAGGTCACTACCTCCCAAATTTCCCAACACAACACCTGAACTAAACTCATCCCAACCAAATTCTTCAGAACGGACTGCAAAGTCAAATTCAGCTGCGGAAATTGTTGTCTTGGAAGAGGAAAACCAAGGGTTTGATCTAACAGCTGAAGAAAACAAAGCCTCTGCTTGTATTGCTGAAGAATGGGAGCAGCTGGTTGTCAGTGAAACGCCCAAGAAATATTCTCCCACTTGTATAACCAAACCCAAGCAGGACCAGTCAGTTCTATCGCCACCAGACACTTATAAGCCACTAGATGAAAAGACTTCAAAGATATTAGAAAGGCTGGAGGTGCCAAGACAGCTAAAATCAAAGTCAGTTTCTCCCGTTATTACAAGCAGCATTGTCTCAGATGCATCCGTGCCAATGAAGAAGCGTCTTATCCCTTTCCAGCCCAGTCAAGCTGCAGAAGGCACGACTTCAAGTCAGCTAATGAAACCCAATTTCCAGAGGATAAAACGGAAATATAAATGAGACAAAAGCAGTTCTTTGCATAACATGGAGTTCCTGTTGCAGAAAATCTCCATGGCAAAGACGTTCTTTATGCTAATAACATAGTATAGGCAAAAAGCATAAATGCAAGGAATGTTTTTCATATAATATTCATGATAAAGCCTAATGAATTGAAGTTTAAAATGCTCCATACTTTCTAAAACTTTGCCTTTGTTACTGTCTAACTAATTCCGGGATTAAAAAGTTTTAGGATCTAGAAACCTTGCGGGCGATGGTTTCCATGGTATTAGTTTTTCGGACAATTTTTGTATCCATTCTTAGGTTGCCAGTTGCTAAATACGTAAGTTTGGCTCAAAATCAGAACATTCTGCGTCTCACGTGCAAATAAATAGAAGGGAAATTGACAAATTGGACCCTGTAGTTCGCCGTGAGGGTAAAATACCTTTAATGGTCAAAATTCGCCCTCTAGTACTTGTTTTGACCAAAATCCCCCTCTAATTTGCATTAATGGCCTCAACTCTCCTCTTTAATTTGTATTAATCTCCAAAATCCCCCTACTATTATCTTTCCATTAATGAACCCTTACAATTGGAAGAGTACATAGATAATTTACTAAAAGTCTATGATTAAACTGTGTTTAACAAAATTTTGAGGGTAAAAGAGGTATTTTAATTGAAATTACGGCTAATATGAATTTTTTATCCTCCAGTGTAAACAGAAGGGAGAAAATGAGGAAGAGAGGGAGGATTTGATTTTGGCCATTATGACGAATTAAGGGAGAGTTTGTCAATTTCTCTAAATTAAAATATTAACCAAAATATAAGATAACAAGTTATATCTCTGTTATACAAAAATTTCAAAAGTAAATGATACTCAAAAGTCAAAACCGATTTCCGCGTATACCTGTGAACACAAATTATATGTAAATGGAAAGTCACCACCTATGAACTTTCTTTGATGGTAGATCTTCTTGTCAAACACAGGTTTCAATTCAAAGTAATTTTGGAACTTTAAGATATGAAATGACGGTACCCCTAGATGTTATAAGTATTAGAAAATGATTTTAAGACGACGTAGTAAATATTGTGACAATTTAAAGTATTTTCTCAAAACAAAAAAATGACAATTTAAAGTAAGACGTCATGCTATATGCAAATCTTCAATCTGGGAAATTGGTTTTTGAGCTGTCATGCTTTATTTATATGAATGACAGTAAAGCATTATAGATTTATTATCATGTCTTTTGAATTACTTAAAAATGTATAGTGTTAATTATAGTCCAATATAGCTTAGTGGTAGATAAACCTTATTGTCAAATCATAGATGTTGGCATCATATGACATATGACATTAGTTGAGCAAACTTAGGTTTGTGATTCAGGTTTTGTATACTGCCAAGTTGCCAACAGAATCAAACCACCCTGTAAACCATCCAGCACCAAGCCTTTCTTCCGTTGGATGCACCGCTAGCGGTGTAAGTCGTAACTGTCTCAGGAAGTTTAACGCAAGTTGCATCACAAGATGCAACTAGCGATGCAAGTGGTAATTCTCACTATTTTATTTTTTCTAATTTTGATTTGTGAATTACTTATTTGTTTTACCGATTTTTCTCAAAAGTTATTTTGATATTTATCTTGTGGGAAAATCTTGGATTTTTTAATCTATATCTTTTTCTTCAATGGAATTTTTCATTTATAAAAAAATATATTTTTTGAGGTAAAACTTCTTGAAAATATTTTTGGAATTATTCTGATATGTATTTGCCGTTTTTAAAATAAATCTTTTTTATTTATTAGAGTTTTTTTTTTTCTTCTTATAAAGCAAAATAAAAATTATTCACTTGGATGAATTGGGTCATGATCCGATCATACTAGATAATATGAAAACATTCTCATTTAATGCAGATTTATTTTAATTCTCTCATCTCTAATTAAATTCTTTATTTTGTAAATAATAGTGAAGAGATTTAAGAGTGCATGTTGGTGTTATAACTACTAACTGATTTTATAAAGTTCAGTGTGCATACAATAAGCATCTAAATGTAATATGATAACACCAAATATGCACTAGAGGGTTTTATGTATTTTGTGAGCTATAGAGTGAATCTCAGTTTTTTAATCTTAGAAATAGTATGTTTTTCTAAGCAAATACAACAATATATGTTCTTTGAGAGAAGGCGGGCCTCAACCTTGAAGTTTTTAAAGGAGTTCAAGAAGATAGAGATTAATTAAGTCAAGGGGAGCTCGCTATACAATATTGGTAGAGAGAATATAACACTTTACAACAATTGTAAAGAATAAGTCTTTAATCATAAAGAATGAGTCTTAAGTTGAATAAGTCAAGGTCTTTGTTTATTATTTGAATCTTCATTAATTAGTATAAACATTGGGCGTGAACTTGTGAATGTAGGAAAAAACTGAACCACGTTAAAAATATTACTGTATTTTTTTTTTCCTATTAGAATGCCTTTTTTTAATTATTATAATAAAACATTGTCGATTGTTATAACAATTTACTATCAATCATTACAATGACTGAATCAGTTAATTATAACAACAGGACAAATTTAATTTAAGCCGAAAAATGTGGTAACTTAAAAAGAAAAAACGGGTCTAAACTAGTTCTTCACTCATCAAGTCTGATAATGATCCAGATTCAAGTAGCTACATTACAAATAGTATTAAAAGAAAAAATGTATAGTGCCATTTGTCAAAACTAAAGACTCAAAACTATTACAAAATACAAGTACACAAAAGTATCAAAATTTATTATTCAATCCATAATTACATACAGAAGTGCTTATGATTCTCACATGCAAACTGATACTAATAATACAAGTTTAACTATTTAAATTAAAAAATAATTTTCTTGTAAAAAAAAAAAAGAAAAATAATACATACATACTTACATATATATATATATATTCTTTCCTTAAGGATTGAGTAGGTTGAGGCCGGCATTTTACAGTTGCCCTGAAATTGATTGAATCGGAGCCCCAATATCAAACAGAAAAAGAAATGAGTGAGCTTGACATCCTGCCTTGCTCATTTCTTTTCTAACTTCTTCCCAAGGCTTCTGGTTGGTGGGCGACCCAAATATCAACAAGCCCACCATTTCCTGTCTGATTTCTGTGCCTAACTTTCTATTAGTGGTTGTACAACGTAAAGCAATAATAAAGTCATCATTAAACACCACCAAAAGAAAAAAGAAAAAGTCATCATTAAACATTAATATCTTCTAACATTCTATGAACATGCATGTAATGATGGAGGGGAAAATAGGAGGGACTTTAGCTGGTGCGCGCTTCCAGTGATTTGAGCGTTGAGATCAAAAGTTCTCTTTATGGAAATCAAACTTGGTGGTGGTCTTGTGAGAGAAATCCAAAGCTAGTTGGCGCAACTCCTTTGTCAGTGCTGGTGACCCACAATAAAACACCCCTGCATTCATTAAAAAAAAAACAACACAATGCTCAATTTCCCACCATTCAAATGATGCCTTGATATAGTGTAATCTATGTGAAATTATACAAGAAGTCATAGATCTTTTTTACTTTAATAATTATATATTTGATCCCATCTTCAAATATGTAAAGTGTAACCATAATGAATAATCTAATGATACAACATATATTTTTACATACTTAATATAATCTTGTTTGGCAAAAACATGTGCTCGGTACAGGAAAAATTTGTAAATATTGTTGCAACTATAAATTGTTATTTTTTTAATATCAGATTAAAAAAAGTAATTAGTTTTTTTAAAAAAAATTATTATAACAATAAATAAACTCAAATGGTCAAATTTCTTTCATTCCAATAGAGTAAGATTTGAGTTCAAAACTTCTTGTAAAAAAATAAAAGAATAATTAAATTAAAATATAATATGTAATAAATTAAGGATTAATCTGATTGAATATGATGATTAATTTTAAAATAATATCATAAACTATGTTATTAAATAAGTGTCATGTGATAATATGAACTTAAACGGTTTTTGTGATTATCCACTTCGATCTTTTGCAAAGATATGACAGAAAGAATGACAAAAGAAAGTCCAAATAAAGCAGCAGATAACATGTGAGTCACAAACTAGTCCAAAAAAAAAGTAAATGTGAGTCACAAAAAGATAGCAACATATAACAAAAATAAAGAAAAACAAAGTTATGTAAAACAAAAAACGATTAAAAAATGATTTAGACAGAAACAGTCAAACAAATAAAAAATCATGGGAAGGGTCAATGAACATACCAACTCTTGTATCGGAGTGGTTGAGAGCAACGCGCTTGTACACGTTCCTCCAATCAGGCTTGGCAAAATGGGACTTGACACGGGTGCCTGAGACAATATCGACGCCATTCTTGGCGTGATTGAGGGACTGCAACATTGCAATGAGCGCGGACCTAGCGTCACCTTCTTCGTAAACGCTGGTGCAGTAGTTGTGAAGTTCAATGACGTGGTTATGGTCCAACTCTGCCACCTCGTTCATGACCCCTTTGAACCAATCGAAGGACCCTTGTTCTCTAGTCACCCAGTAGAAGTATGCCCTTCTTGTTTTGAAGTGGTCTTTGATTCTTCTATGTCCTGAATTGAAAGGACTTGGTGTTGCTGTCGAGGCACTGCCGTTTTCTAAGGCTAATTCTTCGTCCTCCATGGCTTTGATGTTGTTGACAATGTCCTTGACTATGCTTATCATTGGAGTGGCTCCAATTCCTAGACCAACCAGCAAAACCACCTCGTATGCCTTGTAGTCTTGTGCTGGTGCTCCATATGGTCCATCAATTAAGACTCTTGGGAAACTGTTCATTATCATTATCATCACCATTATTAATGCATTCAAACTGCAAATTCCTGACTTTTTTTCCGGATTGAAAATTTTAAGACGCAACCCTGAACAAAGCTACATACCCACACATAGATAGGAAAGTAACACAAAAGTGAAAAAGTAACACAACTACAGACCCATACATTGGTAGGGAAACGAAACTCGAACCGGCTCACGAAAGAAGAGGCAGGGAGAGATGCCAACTGCACCACTTACCAGCTTCCAAATTCTTGATTTTGGTACCATAATTCATTATATCTTAGATTTTTATTTTTATATATAAAACGTTTTCGTTTAATTTCCATTTTATGTATGATGAAATAAGGAGGAAAAAATTAAAAGCCTTTAAAAAGGTGATATCTAAGGTAAATTTCAATGACTTATGTTATAATTTGATTAAAACAAAAAATAATAAAAAAAATAATAATATGCATGTTTGACTCTTTTTTTTTTTTTTTTTTAATCATTCCATGGCTGTTCTTACGGAATTGGCGTGGTTTTTGACTTAATCATGCATACAAATATTTTCCAAAATATCTGATGTGAGGGAATCTACAAAGGCAGATGAGAAATGGACATGTACTTTAGTTGTGGTCGATTCATGCACTTTATTTATCCATCTCTATCTATTTTACTTGCATAATGTGCCCACATCTCTCAAAACGACAAAATCTTTTAGATCAATCAATTGTTTTTTTTCTTTTCTTTTAGGATTGAGATTAGTTTAGGAGACTACCAAGACCAATCTAGCTAGGAATACTAATAGTACAGTCTGAAAAATTACTTTCATATGGAAAGAAACCAGTTACACAAGGATTGAAAAGAAACTCATATAAGGGTGAGAGAGTAACCCATACATAAGGTGAGAGAGCTTTGTTATTTTACGCTACTTTTGAGTGTCGAACCCATGTCAACCCATGCCACCAAAGGCACAGGGGCAGCTGCCATTGCCTATCATTCAATTGTTGAATATGTATGGTATTAACAATATTTTAAAATCGCATAAAAATATATATATATATATTTTAAAATTCGTTTTTAAAGACATGGGGTGGCGGCTATATGCGTCTGGCTATTTAGTGCGTGATTGAGGACTATCAATAATTTCGTGTTTTTGGGTTTAGAGAAATCTTGAATTATTAATAAACAGTATAGTAAAATACAAATAAGCCTAACAATTCTTTTTTGCTTCAATAATTAGGTTACGCAATTTTTGACAAGTTTTAAATGTTAGAAAGATTTAAAACTCATGTAGGAGAAAGATATGATTTAATTTTAGAATATTAAAAATATTGACCTAAATGAATGGAAATTTTAAAATAAATTAATGAGATTTTTTGTTTTTAAAAATGTAATTAAGGAGATATTCGAAGCTTGTCCAAATATCTAATGTGTGAGTGGATTCTACTAGCAGCAGTTGACAACATCAAAAAGTTTATTAAGAACATCACTTGCTAAGATGGGCAGGTGAAAAATATCACTCATTTAGCTTGATAATTACCTATAAATGTGAATATCTCTTATAGCAATTAATATTTCAAAAAATAAAGTTTATTAAAATAAACTGTGTCACCCTTCTAGTTGGTGTTTGTTATTTGTCTCTTATATAATGGTGCACCCATGTTGCCCAAAAACGACCAATGTTTGAGATCATTATTGTTCGATCTGAATATTAATTAGCAATCATTAATTGTTAGGTATTTTCAATATTTTTACAGGCATGGGCGGCAATTTTTGTATACATGGCCCTATTATTCAGCTTGTGATTAAAGACTTTAATATCAAACATTTATAACAGTATCCGCATTAGGAATATTTAACTTTTCCTCTATCAAGCATATGCAAGCCTTGTTATCACTTTGTCCTCTTGTTGACAATAATCATGCACAGAGACTTAAGGAAGAGTTTTACAGTAATCCTAATGGCTTAGAAATTAATTAAGCAGATGGTATCCTATGACAATAATAATTGATATAGATACTGCAGACAATAGTACAAATGCATGACGCATGCTTTGTGAAGCAACAATAATTATGGGCAGGTAGTTGGTGGTAGGATATATATACTAGAAAAGAGACAACAGATATGACGGTATAAAAAAGCGAATAGGTTTGGCCATTTCTAGTTGTACTCAAGAATATTGTGTTGATAAATGTCAAAGAATGATGCAATATTTTTTATTCTTTTTTTCTTATATAATAGGGTATGTGTATATATGGGTGAGAAATGTGAAGACTTGTCTCCTAACCACTATGATTCTCTCTTTATTTAAAAGTTTGACCCAATTAATATGATGCTAGGCACGTGTAGTCAGCATCAGCCACCAATCATCTGACATGGAATCTATCTAAAATATGTTCAAAGAAAATAAAAAATGTTGATGAAGATTATTACTAACTGGTATTTTTATTTAAATGACTTACTTGGGAATGCTATTTTCTTGCTTGCAGTCGGCTCTCAGCAGTCCACTTTTTCCATTCAGAGGTGGCCTGCATGCCTACAAAAACAAATGGAAGGTGAAATCAGTCACATTATCACAGTATCCGCTCGTAACATATTATTTTATTTCAATATATTTCATGTTAAATCGTATAAATATAACGTTAAAAATTTATAGATGCAGGGTTAGCTATACATTAATACACTATAAGTGAACAAATTCCATGTTCAGCTAAGGTTGAGTTGGAAAATTCAATGTACTATTGTTCGTATTTAATGTATCCTTCAGGAGCAAAAATTAACAAACCTCAGAGAAAACGTTTCTGAGTTGTCCTGTCCAATCGCCAAGGGTTCTAATGTGTACACTGAGGTAGTCATCTCCTGGGGCAGAAGTTATGGAAAATGGGTGCCTGTTTGTTTACATGTGAATGAACCCCCCGCACAAGGAAAGCAAGAATCAATTAGTTATAAGGAATTAATAATTAATGGTAACTTTGGTGATTGTTTCGAGGAAGATGGAAAATGCCAAGCTAGCTACCATTCAAAAGGAGAGACGGCAGCGCAATTGACAAACATGCATTGCCCGCTCTTGTATCTGAAGCCTTGAGGCTTTGACATGTGAAGTGCTAACACATTTCCTGGATAAACAGCCACCTGCATCATATCAAACAAAATCAGATTGAAACTCCGTCGAATTAGTACTTTTGTCAGTCTGTTTAATATATAACATTATGGGTGTTCCCAGATTAAAACAAAAAAAATTTCTTGATTTACCTTTAGTATGTTAACTGGCTTGATGCTGGATCTGAGTGCTCTTATTAATCTTTCACAGGCATAAAGGCATACTGGAATGGCCACATACATCCAAGTCTATTGCATGAATTTCACATTATAAAAAGCCATAATGTCAGGTTTTTTTTTTTAATGAATCAAACCAAGTATAAGAAAGATTAGAAAGTGAACAGGAAGGCACTAACCGTTTTCTTGTACCATTTATGGGTCAAGTAGAGGTAATATCCGTGAACAATGAGCAGAGTGTAGACAATGACAAATAAATGATGTGAATACCAGAAGGCATTGAAGCCAGTGAGCTTCTTGAGGGGTTCGGGCAGTTTGAGCTTATTTCGCCTGAACCATGGGGCAGCCAGTGTAAAGGCTATTGCCATTAAAACAACCATCACAATCCCACTTATTCCTTCCACTGACCACACAAAATGCCAGTAGCTTTTAGGCTGATCCCCAAAAAACTGCTCCATTGGTTGATACTTGTCTTCACTTGCATTAAGAAGCAGAGGGAAATCGCATGTTAAATGAGCTATGGCGTGTATCCCGACACCAATAGAGATTGCAATTGCTATAACCTGAAAAGAATATCAATACAACTTTATTTTAATTAGTTTCATTTGTCTTCATGCCTTCGAATAAATTTAGTACAATTGATCAAATATCATCAGATTTTCTAATACCTTGTGGAAATTGAGGTTGTCATCGAATGGAACAACAACACCTAGTTTGGTCTTGTTCCTGAGCCAAGTGATTGTGTTTCGACAGACTGGTAGCAAAATCAGAGCCATATTGAACTTCAGCGTCTCGGCAGCTCCCTTAGCCATACAAACACAATTTCCCATTACATCATATGCAGCTCTACGTCGATACTGCACAAATTTGTATGCAAATAAGCCTGCCATCACTCCAATCCAAAGCGCCATTACCCAAACTCGCTGCCAATTGTCTAACAAAAAGTACTTGGCGCTGTGAAAAAATCTCCTTATTGGGTTGTCAAATTGTGTAGGCTTCAGCTTCTGGCTCAACATTTTACTCAGGTTTCGACTCTCTCCTGCTATAACTGATTGACTTGGTGCTTCTAACAGAAGCATTTCCAGACTGTCTATCTGAATTGCCAATGACAAACATGATCATCATCAAAATGATCAATCAAAGAAGACCAATTATCTCAATATTTCATTACATTCTTGACATTTTTATTCATTTAGGAGTTATTTGATTACCATGATGTATCCGAGATGATCAGGATCTAATTCTTCCATGATCAAAGCAGCATACTCCTCTGCTTGTTTTTGGATGTTTGAGAGTTTGTTTGCAGAAGCACTGAGACTGATGATCTGTAGATGTATGTTATCATTTTTTGTCAAATCACAACTTCTGACAAGCACACATGCTTGATAAGTCAATAACATTTACTGAATTCAATGAATTCCGATTAAAAAAATCAAGAGAAAAACAAAATTCAACTTCAACTGCGCTTGATATGATTTAAATTTCCATACCTCTCTGACTTCCACTTCCGTGATTCTGCCATCTGCATCTTTATCCACCCTGCATAAATCTCCCCACTTAATTAATTAAGCTTACGGTAACAAAACAAAAAATTAATGCTAAAATGATAATTGTAAACATCATTAAATTCTCTCTCTCTCTCTCTCTCTCTCTCTCTCTCTTTTTGTTTGTTATTACATGTCAAAGAAAGTTTGAAGCCTGGAGTCGAAACTCTGGTTAGAGATCTGATCCCAGAACTCTCGAAGCTGGTCCTTGGTGATGGAATCGCCTTCAATGTTATGTCTCCTAGTAAGTGCATCAAACAACTCCACTGCAAACTCCTTTGACTCCTTGTTCATACCTGCCGTTTCGTCAATCAAAACAAATCGTTAAGAACTTAAAAAACTAGTAATTTCTTTCACCAGAAAGGAGATTTTGAGGTCTCATTATGTTGTTTTAGCACTTTTATACCTATGCATTCACCGAAACGAGCTCGGAGCAGAGCCCCATCAGTGGAAGCACTTATTTCAACAAAGCGCTTCTCAACAGCAGCCCACCCAGCAGCACCATCGGTCTTGCTAATAAACTTCAGTCCTTTCAAAGCATGAGTGGCTGCAGACTTCGTCCTGTCAAAGCGAGCAGGAGGTTTCTTTGAGAAAGAAGCCAAGCGCTTGAACTCCTGAGAGACCTGCCTGATTCTGGCGGAAGCACTTCTGACCAGTGACGCTCCGAAAGAAGCGGACCTCTTCTCCAAGCCTCTGGCAAGCAAAGCCAGCTCAGGATCCTCCTGGATATCAGCACCGTTGGTAGCTTTGACGCTGTGGACGGCCACGGAATCATCACGGACGTCGAGGGTGATCTCAACGTAGGGCTCCTGATTATCATGTGGTGATGATGATGAGTTAGAAGTGGAGTCCACTGGGATGTTGAACCTGGCGCTTTTTCTTCCCACTCTTTTGTTCAGAGGCCCACTTAGAGGACCACTGTGGGCGATAACCTTTTCGCTGCTCACCACCTCTGTGTCTGAGTGATGGTGGTGGTGGTGGTGCTCTGGAAATGCTGTTCTTCCATCCTCTGTTCCCATGTCCTGCATCTGACAAGACAAAAACTCGGAAAGAGACACTTGAATCAACCCAGAATATCCACCTCTGTTTAAAAGCTAATTAAACACACAATTTTTTTTGTTTTCTGCCCTCCTCTTTGGATCTTGATTTTTGCCTGTAAAGTTTGATTAACAGGATCATGTCAGATTTATAGGACTATGTTGGCGTCTGGTGCATGTGGATACGTCTCAATCATGTTGTGTATATATAACGTTGGATTTTTCAAAATCGACAAAATCCGTATTCAAATAAATTAGCATGTGTATGGTAAACTTTTTATAAATCATGAAATTATATAATAATTAATATGATATTGGTAGTTCATATAACATATCATTTAAGTAAAAATTGGTTAAAAACTTTGGCAAACATAGCATTGATATATATATAGTAAACTAAGAAGTATGGAGTTGATTTTTTTATAGTAAAGCTAATTAAACACACACAATTTTTTTGTTTTCTGCCCTCCTCTTTGGATCTTGATTTTTGCCTGTAAAGTTTGATTAACGGGATTATATCAGATTTATAGGAGTATGTTGGCGTCTGGTATCATGTGGCTACGTCTTAATCATGTGTGTGTCTGGTGTCATGTGATACGTCTTAATCATGTTGTGTATATATATATATATATATATAACATGTTTGGATTTTTTAAAATCGATAAAATTTATATTTAAATAATGTAGCATGTGAATGTAAACTTTTTATAAATCATAAAATTATATAATAATTAATATGATGTTGATAGTTCATATATCTTATTATTTAAGTAAAAATTGGTTAAAAACTTTGGCAAACATAATTTTGATATATATATGTAGTAAACTAAGAAGTATGGAGTTGAGATTGGAAGGCCATTTGAAGTTTCACAATTTCTCTTTTCTTCCGCGTGCATGATTTGTTCGGTACAATGTCCACGGTTTCTCATTTATCGAGCTTCTAACCTAAGAGAAAAGGTAATATGAATCAAAACAATTCCACGACTAAATTTAATGTAAAACAATAAACCACGTGATTTGGGTTTTAACAAGATTTTCTACAAGTCAAGCTAGTAGTAATCAAATAGCTAGTTTCTGGGGGAAACAAAAAAAGTAAAGTCGGCAGATCTAATTAAACTTGAAGAGTGATCAGACTAGACTAAATTACTATTATGATGGGATTGATGTTATTAGGATTAGATTAACAATAAAATATATTGAATTACTTTTTAAATGTAATAAATATTTGAAATATATTTATTATTGATAACATATATAAATAAATAAATATTAAAAAAGGGATATGAGAGAGGATTAATTAGTCCCGTCATTTTGGGTAGGACTAATTTATCCCACTCAATAGGATTAAAGAAAAAAAAAGTGGGATTAAATTTTGTTCAATTCTACCTCTGGGCATTAGACAAAACATTTGTCTAATTCCTGACAAACAAACATACTATTAAGGTATATAATTTATTTTATTTATTTACTTATTTTTGAAATATTATATTTAAATTTGGATTGAAAAGTGGTATACAACTCAATTACGCAATCTCATTGTAAGATCAAATTAGTTTTTTAAATGATAAAATGCATTTTATTTTTTCATATTACAATTTTATATACAATTGTTTTTCAAAATTTATGGGGTCAAGGTCTCCCTTAGCCTCAAATGGCTTCGCCCAATATAGATTTTCACATAATTAAACTTGGATGAGATTTTTGTGCGAATATAAAATTAAACTTATGAAGATAATTACTAACAGGATACTATTTTAATTATATAGGAATATAATTTGTATATTATTAAGAGCACACATTATGAAATTTTCTGGGATAAATTTTTTAATTTAAAAACACATACCCAGACATATATACATACATATATATATATATATATATGCACACACACTTGACATTTGCCTTGGGATGACCTAATCACATATACTTCATGTGTGATTTCCAACTATGATAGAGATTCCTTATCGAGCCTGTCAATGATTTCAAGTGACTATATGGAGATGGTATTAACAAAAGTACTTATGTTTCAAAAAAGAAAACATCTTCGTAATTTCAAATGAAATTCTGATTCAAACAAGATCAAATTCCTAATTAAATTAATTTTTTTATTAAATAGAGGACTGAATAGTTAAGTCAAGCATTCCGTTAAGGTTCTAGCTTTTTTGGTGTTGCATTTGGAACATTACATTTTTTTTCTCTTTAGAATAATGCAATTATATATTATATCATTGAATTCTATTACCATCTTGGAATCAATAAGATTATTGGGGTGAAAATTAGTGATTAAATTCAACCCTAACGGTTTGCAAAAACTAATGATTTTAACAATAGAAACAAGTTAAAAATTAAAATAAATAAGTTATTCTCATAACTATTTTTTTGTTTTTTTAAATACCACTTACGTTTACTTAAAACTAAAATATTATTAAATTAAATGAATACTCTTACCATTAAATCATATTGCGCTATGGTTCTTTAGAACTACCCATTTAATAAATTGTTAAATGGATACATAAAAGATATTGTTATTATAGTTGTACTTTAGCTTATAGTGTATTGTTATTATAAATGCACTTTAGCTTTGTCCTAAATGAACAAGTCAAACTACCTTGTACCGAATAATGATATCAAGATAAAAGTTAGTATTTGGATTCAAAAGCAAAGATCCACAAAAATTTGAAGTCGGTAGTAAAATTAGTAATCATATGGATGAAAAATATTCGTCAGAAATTTTAATTTCTTGAGTAATCGACTTGCTTGAATCAATTAATTCAGACGTTGACACCAATGAAGACACAAATTGTAGTCAAACAAACAGCATCATTTCAGCAAATTTTCTATGTCATATCTTAATCTACACGATGTCTATATTTCACATGACTGTAAGTAACAGAAACTGGTTTTATAGATAAACACATTCAAATGAAATCTATACTAATCTTTCTCTAATCAGAACATATAAATTACACCTAATTATTTTGATCTGAGTAAATCATCGCAACGAGACAACATTTTGATGGCACCACGACTACTGAATTATTTTATGTTATCGGACTGGTCAAATTCTGTGTACTTAGTGCTCCAAACAAATTTTGATACTTTTTGAATATATATATATATATATATATATATATATTATCAACTTGAGGTCCTCACCACTATCGTCAAATTGTGTAGTAATATATTTTGAATATATGCCCTGTATTTAAAATGGAACCCTACTTAATCTGTAATATATTACTACACAATTTGAAGATAGTGGTGAGGACCTCAAGTTCACAATATCTATCTATCTATATATATATATATATATATATATATATGCCCCGTATTAAAATTGGAAGCCAAATCAATCTGTAATATATTACAATTTGAAGATAATGGTGAGGACCTCAAGTTGACGATATATATATTATCTTTTAACTTTAAAAAATTTAGGATAAAAAAATCTTAATCATCCATTAGATCTAATAGATAGAATCAAATATTTCAATCATTCATTAGATCTAATGAACAGAAAAAAAGAGGACACTGACTATAGTACCACTATATATATATATATATATATGTAAAAGATAAAAATCTTTCATTCAAAAGATTATGTGAAAAATACTGAATTAATTATATTAATATGAAGTGAAAGAATAATTCTCTAGTAAAAAATATATTCTGAAATATTTTTCAAAATTTTTTATTGTCATTGCACACTAACATATGTTTATATATCCACTCATTATGATAGTAGTGACAAATAAATGGTGGAAATTCAATGGTTCAGAACAAAGTTTTAGTACACTACCAAACTGGAGAAGAAGCCTAAAATAAAATGTTATATATTATGAGAAGTCAATCAAAATTATTCGGAATAAGATAAATATGCCATTGTTGTACACTTCAAAATAAAAATACACTAGAGCAACTAGCAATGAATATGAATTAGTGCCACGCATCGCGGTAGGTGAGTTAACATGGGTGACCAATTTGACTAGTATTTTATAAGTGACGGTTGGTGAAGTTCCACTTTTTAGACCTTGGAAACAATAATGAAATTGCTAGGATAATCAGAAAACTATCTAGTCTAAAGGTAGCACTTAGATCATGATTGCATCAATTTGAACACCGATATTGAAGCGATCAAATAACATATGTTAAATTGATCATATAAAAATCTAAATATAATTAGCAGAATTCGCTAAATGTCAGTGTTGTATATAAAATATTGTTATCACTTATAGTTGTATCTACTTTCTAGACTGTTTGATATCAACCCAAACACAATCTGATCTACTGAATTTTAAGTTAATTAATTGCGAGAAAAATTATAGTTACTAAAGTATTCACAACCAAAAAAGTCACTCCTAACCAGCCGACCTGTAAATCAAACACCAAACGAAGATTGTTTGAGAACCAACTGGCCCAAAAACGCGGACGTCAAGGGTTGACAAAATTGGGAAAAGGCCAAGCAATTGTTACAAAATTTACAGTGAATTCAATGCATGTTTGACTTTGAATACAAATACATAAGATAGGCTTGATCTTTCCTTTCGCCAGTACAAGTCTAGTAAGGGTAATATAGCTGGCAACAAAAAAGTCGACAAATGATCGTGTGGGTATCCCACTGTGCATGTTCTTGCCCTTGAAGCTATAGACAAGACAAAGAGTTGAGGATGTAGCTGGGCCCATCCTTTATGATATTGATTTTATACTCAATAAAAATATTATTTTCATCGATTCATATAGATAGACTCTCTACTCTCGTATTGATTGCTCTTCTATTTCTATATGGGATAATTTCCCCCGCATGAAAATAACTCTTCTAATCGAATTACATTAGTGTTTTATCTTGATTAGTTATAATATTAATCTGAATTTGTTTCAATAATATAAAAGGAAAGGATAAAAAGTCATGCGTCGAGGATGACCTTAGCCTAGAATTATGTGCTTTTTAGTGGATGATGTCTTCTAGAAGAAAATAATTACGAACAGTCGCCTATGATCCAGGATTTTATCATAGGTCCAACATCACGATCCACGTTTCAGAAACAAGCCCTTCACTGAATTGTTTATGTGCTTTTCAAAAAGTGTATATTAGGTGGTTTGATGCCTAATGGCTTTTTATAGAATTGCTTTAAGCACATTACAGTTTATTATTATTAATTATTATTAAGCTGGATCTAAGCTAACACATTTGTCAAACCCAATACAATCTTGAAGTGATCTAGTCAGTGGCAATAACCTTAGAAATTAAGATAATGATTTTGGGGTTGTACCCATCCAAAATCGATAAAACACTCTCACATATCTGATAACACCAACATTTATGATAAAAAAATCACTGAAAAGCTATCCGAGCAAGGAGCACAGTATAGATTCATGTAAAAAGTAGCTCTTCGTAGTTTTACCCTAACTAAGATCTAAGAATGATCATAAGAGCTAAATTATCTTTGTCATCAAACCTTTACAGGGCAAGAACTTAACCTTCAATTCTTAAATCTGTCCTTCGAGTAGAAATAGAAAGGAAGATTGAAGAGTTTTCTATTTGTTCAAAATTTATATCAAATCGTGTGACAAATGTTATATCAATACTGTATAAATTATAAAGTGACATAGAAAATTCTTTTAAAAAAAAAATTAATATAGAAAATGAATTGAAAATGAAAAATTGTTTGTTATATCATTTGAGATAGATTTGAAACAAATATTTAGGTTATTAAACAAATATTTAAAGTGTCATTCAATATGAATTGATGATTAAAAAATTAACCTCATCATGAATCAAAACCTAATAGTGACACTAGCTCGAGTCACTTTATTGCAAGTAATATTTAAAAAAAAAAAAAAAGGTATTTAGGCTATATAATAGATTAATAGATGGCGTTACTCTTGACTACGGAAAGGAATGGATCGGGCCGGTTTCACCTGGAATTACTGCACAATATATTCTTCTGGGCCTATTACCCCATATTAATTTTAAGTGTACCAGTCCATATAATTTTGACAACATCAGTCCATATAAATTATGTGTGCTTTTTTAAAGTAACAAATTAATTAACGGGTTTAAATCATATTCCGACTGGATCAGACTCAACCGGCCCACTATCGTTTGGATGCATGCCGCGAGTAAGTGCTTAAATTTACATAACTAACTGAAATATAAAATTAATCAAAATTTGTATGCATTATGTGACTAAATTTATAAAACTGACTGCAATCAATGGTAAAAATATCTGACATCACTGGTATTATGTTTTTGGTGAAGGAAAATATCGACATCGACAGAAATCAATGTAAATTATGAAAAGAACGAAAATTTAATTAAACACTTTAGGAAATGTTAAAAAAAAATGATCACAAACATAACCAAAAATAGAAAATAAAAACATTAACACATTTATTACTATAATGCACATTAATATCTAACATTAATGATCGGAAAAGGTTGATTGACCTTCTCTATGCTTCGTTGGGGGGAGACCAGTTAGGCCGCATCTCCTCCTATTCAATTTGAAAAAGGTGGTTGTGGCCTTAATTACTTGCATATGGAAGTCACCAATGGCCTCTACATTATGGTCAAAGGATGCCGTAAGAGGATGTCGAGGTCGTCAGCCTCCTATTGTTGAAAAATGGAAGAGGTCATGACCTCCTCCAGTTTATTTTTTTTTAAACAATTTTTTCCATATTTATTATTATTATTATTATTATTAGTATTATTTGAAAAAATAACTATTATTAAAGATTAAAATTGATTAAAAAATAAGGATTTAACAATATTCTTATTAGAAATGGACTGCTATTGCAATAGTGGAGATCCGCCATTGGACATCCGGAACCACAACGGAGGTATGAACCTCTATCACATTGTGGGGAGATGCACTAGTGGGATCTCCACTGCTACGGTTTTGAGGATCCCATGCATCAGAAGTTTTTCGTTTAAAAGAAAAAAAAAAAAAATTGAAAAGACCTCTATTGTTAATGGAAATCCACCAAAAATTTCTGTCTTTATTTTTTTATTTTTAAAAATGTATTTTTTTTATTCATTCAAAATTTTCAGATTTTTTTTTATTTGTTTAAATATTTTTAATTTTTTTAATTTGTTTAAATATTTTTAATTTTTTTTTGTTTAAATATTTTTAATTTTTTTACTCATTTAAATATTATATATTTTAATTTTTAGATATGTGATATGTGTTGGATTTTAATTAGTTGTAAAATTTTTTAATTTTAAATTCATGTGGCATGTGTCAAATTATTATCGTACAGTGAGCATTAAATTGTTAAATTTTAAATGGCTGAAGGGTTAAATGGTTATTTTAGGATGTTTAAATATTGATAAAGGTTAGATGAACATTTTATCTTTTCTACCACAGTTGATTGTTAAAATTTTTGTCGGTGGGACAAAATTGATGATTTTCACGAAAGGGTGGGATGAGGGTTTTTAAAGTAAATTTTCATTTAGAAAAAAGAAATATTTCACCAAAAGATAGTGATCACAATGAAATGTATTCTAAGAATTTTTACAAAAGTTAGGGATGAATGTTTTTAAAGTAAATTTGTATTTAGAAAAAAAAAATCACTAAAATATGGGGATGAAAAATAAATTTATCCTATAAATTTTAATTACTAAACACATAAAACGACTATAAATCAAGCACTTACCTTGTGTGCTTCCGCATGAGTGCATATATGTTAAACTAGAATAACTTAATTAAATTTTTAATTTTAAAAAATGATTGCAGCATCCATCCATCATTTTTTACTCAATCCAAAGTGCTAGCTTAAACTATATATATATATATATATATAATGCTTTTATAATTAAATATATTTGATTTTAAAAAATATGGACTAACCAATAAAATTTATTTATTGTATTTTCTCTCCTAAAGTAAATTCTTTCTCCTATTTAATTCAAATGCAATGGATGAATTTGATTGGTTGGTTCTTACTTTTTAAAATCGGGTATACCTGATTATAAAAGCACTATATATATGTATGTATATATGGTTTTTAGGTTTTAGGAGAGAAAAATCAAGATATATTACATAATTAATTTTCATAATTACGTAATAAATAATAAATTTATTATATTTATTATTATTATTATTAATTATTCTGATAGAGATGAATATTTACAAACCATGTCTATCCCTATTCCCAAATATAAATTAGTTATTATGATTTATCATTATTGTAGCTCAACTATTTCTCATTCCAAAAGGAGTGGATACTAATGGATATCCATATTACCATATCTATCCCTATTCTCAAATATAAATTAGGTATTTTGATTCATTGCCACAGTGGCTCCGCTATTTCTCATTCCAAAGAGAGCAGATACTTTTGGATATCCATATCGACAGATTATTTTACCATATCTATCCCTATTCCCAAATCTAAATTAGGTATTACGATTTATCACCACTGCAACTCCGTTAGTTCTCATTCCAAAGGGAGCAGATACTTACGAATGTCCATATCGATAGATTATTTTGTCATCTCAACTTAATAAAGTTACAGAGCAGCCAAACGGAGCGGATATTTTAAGTTGAATCACTATTGTAACAAAAGTTGAAATTTTAAAATAATATATATTTTAGTCATTACAATATTTCATTAATTACATTTAAAAGAAATCTGTATAACGTAAAATTAGAACGAATTTATAAATATATTATTTAGGGAAGGATAAATTTGGAATAATATATTTGAAAAAAAACTATTAAATTATTAGATATTCAATGAAAAGTAAAAAATTATAGTTTTTATTTTCAATGATTTTTAAGTGTTTTAAATGATTTGACTACTTAAAAAGAAAAAAAAGCTCATTTAATAAGTATAATTCAAATTCATTAAGTAAAAAATGATAAAAATAAACGATAAAAACACATTTATTAATATAATGCACATTAATATCTAACATAAATGATCGGAAAAGGTTGTTGGCCTCTATATGCAACGTTGGAGGGAGGCCAGTTAGGTTGCATCTCTTCCTATTCGATTTGAAAAGGGAGGTTGTAGCCTTATCTACATATAGAAGTCACTAAGGACCTTTATACAATGGCCAAAGGATGTTGGCGACCTCCATACAATGGTAGGAGGATGTCGAGGTCGTCAACCTCGTATTGTTGAAAAATGGAAGAGGTATTGACCTCCTCCAAAATTTTTCAAACATGTTTTTCCATATTTAATAATAATATTATTATTGTTTAAAAAAATAACTATTATTAAAGATTAAAATTGATTAAAAAAATAAGGATTTAAAAATATTCTTGTTAGAAATGAATTGCTATTGCAAAAGTGGAGATCCGCCAACGGGCCTCCGATCCAGTGCTACAATTGAGGTATGAACCTTTATCACATTGCGGGGAGATGCACTAGTGGATCCCCATTGCTACGATTTTGAGGATCCATTGCTAGATCCACCATTTTGAGGATCCAATTAGAAGTTTTTCCTTCTTTAAAAAAAAAAAAAAGAAAAAAAACTCAATTGTTAATGGAAATGCACCAAATTTTCTTCTGTCTTTATTTTTTAATTTTAAAAAAGTATATTTTTTTATTCATTTAAAATTTTCAGATTTTTTAAATTTGTTTATTTTTTTTTTACTCATTTAAGTTGTTGGATTATTGGGTTGTTGGGTTGGATCCACTTAAGATGATCCAAACCCATGACCCGATTCAAATCTATTTGAATTGGATAAGATCGAATAACCGTTGGCGGTTATTAGAAAATACCTGTCACTTCTATAAATACTTGAGGTATTTCATTTATTGAAAGATGATGGAAAATCAATTCCAGAAACTTTACATACACATCATACTACAGAAAAGAGAAAACAAATGATAGGACAAAATTACACTGTGATTTGAGGTTCATTTCCGCCTTTGTGATTGGAATCCGACCAGTTGAACAATTCAGGATCCAGAGCAATTTCCGTTGTGTAGAAACGGATACGCTTTTGATTTTCGTTTTACTAGTTTATAGAATTTATATACCGTATGAATTTTTTCATAAGTATTATATATTTTAATTTATAAATATGTGATGTGTTGGATTTCAATTAATTGTAAAATTTTTTAATTTTAAATTCATGTGGCATGTGCCAAATTATTAGCTTATAGTGAGTGTTAAATTGTTAAATTTTAAATGGCTAAAGGGTTAAATGGTTATTTTTGTATGTCTAAATATTGATAAAGGTTAAATGAACATTTTATCTTTTCTACCATGGTTGATTGTTAAAAGTTTTGCTAGTGGGACAAAATTGATGATTTTCACAAAAGTTAGTAATGAGGGTTTTTAAAGTAAATTTGCATTTAGGAAAAAAAATATTTCACCAAAAAATAGCGATGAAAATGAAATGTATCCTAAAAATTTTTACAAAAGTTAGGGATGAATGTTTTTAAAGTAAATTTGTATTTAGAAAAAAAAAATAGCCAAAAGATGGGGACAAAAATAAAAATTATCCTACAAATTTAAATTACTAAACATATATAAAAGGAGTATAAATCAAGCACTTACCTTGTGTGTGTCCGTGTGTGTGTATATGTGTTAGACTAGAATAACTTAAATTTTTAATCTTAAAAAATGATTGTAGCATCCATCCATTTATTTTCATTCAATCCAAAGTGGTAGCCTACACTCTATATATATATATATATATATATACACACACACACACACACATGTATGTATGGTTTTTAGGTTTTAAGAGAGAAAAATAAAATATATTACATAATTAATTTTCATAATTACGTAACAAATAATAAATTTATTAAATTTATTATTATTAATATTATTAATTGATTTCGATGGAGATGAATATTTATAGACCATATCTATCCCTATTCCCAAATATAAATTAGATATTACGATTCATCGTCATTGTGACTCCGCTATTTCTCATTTCAAAGGGAGTGGATACTAACGAATATCCATATTACCATATCTATCTCTATTCCCAAATATAAATTAGGTATTACGATTCATCGTCACTACGGCTCTGCTATTTCTCATTTCAAAGGGAGTGGATACTTATGGATATCCATATCGACATATTATTTTACCATATCTATCCTTATTCCCAAATCTAAATTAGTTATTACGATTCATCGCCACTGCGGCTTCATTAGTTCTCATTTCAAAGGGAGCGGATATTTACGGATATCCATATCAACGAATTATTTTGTCATCCCGAATTAATCGAGTTGCAAAGCAGTCAAATGGAGCGGATATTTACGAAAATCCATATCCAAGGATAATTTTGTCATCCCTGCTAAATCGTGTGATAGAGCAAAGACAAGACAAGCATGTTTTCCAGAGTTAGATTCTCTTAACTGATCTCAATCTTCTTATTATTTACTGATTTTACTCATTTTGGTTCATGCATTTATTAATATATATTATCTGATGAAATATATTATTTCGATAATTCTCTGAAAGATGTCACGAGTAACTTTTAATTGAATCTATCGGAACATTATTTTTTGTTAAGGAATTGATATCAGAAACCTAGAATATATTGATGAATTTAACAATTTAAAAATTATCAACCATTTGAGGAACTTGAATATTTGAGAATTGAATTTCGGCTCTGTTTGGATGTTGACAAATATGCAGTGGAAGCAAGATGTTTGTTCATAGGAGACTAGTTTTTAATTTCATAAGACATCTAAATAACCAAACTGAGAATTTAGGGACAGAAAACACACCATCAAACTTTATTGACAATGTAGAATTGATTGATCACAAACAATATAATCTAGTGAGTATGAGTATGTGCAATTGCTTATGAGAATTTATTTTTGTGAATTGGCAGAGATTTCATGGTGAGTCCAATGATGGCCTTTCAAACCTGTATTTTAAACTAAGTCAGCTCAAAAGGCAAATTCAGGCTGAAAGAATCATTTCAATTCGAGTAAGACACAGCTTTACACTTTTTTTGGCTTTACTTTTTTACATCTCTGAGTCACTCATTTTGTAGTACAGTGTTTGTTTTCTGATGATTCAATTTCTTTAGTAGCGCCGGGACAGTTTCTCAGATTAGGGATGGGATTGAAATCCATCTCTAAATCCAAACGGGGATGGGATGGGGAAGTCACCCATATCCCTATTTTCTCTATTTATAATATAAAAATGTAAAAAGTATATATTTAATAATTAAATTTACTTTAAAAATCTTTTCCAATTTTTCTATTTATGATTTATAACATATAACGATTTTATATTATTTGATCAACTTTTATTGTGTTTTATAAATTATGTAAGAGAATTTAATGGATTTCCTATGTTCAAATATTATGAAGTTAGCATATTAAAATTTTATAAAATTATTTTGTGAATTATATTTTAATAGTATATTTATTTATTTTGAGTCAAAATGGGTGAAATGATGATAGAAGAAAGTGGGGAAAAATAAAGGAATGGGAATGGAGGAACCCACCCCCAAATACCATCTCCTTTGTGTAGGTGTAGATGGGAGGAAAAATGAGGAATGGAGATGGAGGAACCTACCCCCAGTTCTCGTTGCCCCCATGCACATCTCTACCTTCATAATTGGTCTAACCAGTAACTCATCCCCATAAAATACCATTCTTTTAATTAAAGAGCTTAGTCTTTTTTCCTATAATGAAAAAAAAAAAAAGAAAGTCTTCTGGTATTCTAATTCTGTGAAGAATCCTATTTTTAGGGCAATTAATATTGGATATAAGGATCTAGGTACAACACCATAGGCTTTATATTCATTCTACATTTACACTAAGCTCGTGTTACATGAATATATAAGTCCGTTATTAAGTCTAATGAATTCGTGATGAATCTATCCTGTTCAGGAAAAACTTAAGAAGAACAAAAGGAAAGTAGAATTTGATGTTTCTCAGTTTTTACTAAAAGCATCGAGAAAGAATCTTCTATTTTTGGTGGATAATGGATTCAGTACCATACCTCTCTGCAAGTACAGTGGATTTCCTCAGGGTTTGGGGGCTGAAGACTATGATGTCTGCCATGATGCTGAATTACTAACAAGCACCGAGCTTCCATTTGTTGAGAAGATACCACCTTATGTTACCTGGGTTTTTTTGGACAGGTATGATAAAAGCTTCCATGTTTCTTTTCTCTAACCGAAGATTAACTGAATGGGACCTGATTCTGGATTACCCTAGAAGTCAAATTTTCAGATGATTTGTAGATTTTCATTTTTATTGTTTAGGGGGAGGTGTTAATAGATATGTGAATTTTGCCTAGATCCCTGTGTTTGTATTTCTCCGATATCACATTTTCATCTGACTGTATAATGTTGCTTTGATATCTTCTTGGGTTGCCGTTTTGGGTTGAGAACAACGGCTTAATTATATGCTCACGTAATCTGGATTACATATTTTTCCGACTTTGTTGTGTATTAAGGTTTTATTATTGTCCTTCTAGTCTTAAATGTGTCTTATGAAGCACAGAAATCAGAGATTGTTTGAAGATCAGTCTGTGGTCGGAAGTATTCATGCTTATGGTCAAGGTCAACGTAAGAAAGAACCTCTAATATGTAGTGGCAGTGAAGAAGACAATGAAGAACCGGAAGTGGAAAAACATGAATTTATTGAGGGTGAAGATCGTATTCTATGGTATGTTTAAATAAGATGCAAGTTTAACAAATTTTTCGGTTTTTAAGAGGCATGTTATATAATTTTTGATCGATCATATAGAGAAACATTGATATTGTATTCAATTTGATTAGTAATATTATGATACGTATGTTATGAGTCATAGTTTATCTTACATCGTGACTCATGATATATTATGATATTATGATTCAAGTTACAATATAATGATGTAAGTAGCGGAATTGCCATTAATCATTATAGATTAGTTTACCAGTATTGTATTATTATTTACTTGTTTATGCTATTGTTAGTCATGATAGTTTAGAGTGTCATTATCCGTTATCTTCTCTCTATCTACCTATTCTCAATTTCTACCTTAGCAAAAAAGTTTCACACCAATAAAATAATGCCATACAATCCCTGAGTACTGATGCCAAACAAACTGCATGGAAACAACAAAGACAGTACTTAGACATTATGAGGTACGTAGAGAAAGACCTCATCTCTCCACAGGGTAGATGTATCTTATGAATAAATGAGAGTTGTCAGAGGTGTAGCTGCCTTAGGGCTTGTGTAGGATGTAGCTTACCAAAATTTGGGTGAAAAAAAATAATTTTAATAATTGTAACTAAAATTAATTAAGAAATATTACTTATAGGGTATAACTTACCAAATGAGACTAATATTAATTGTAGCCCAATAGATGTAAACCCAAATCCCAAAACCAAACATATTGTTAAACTAAAATCCCGAAATCTAAAATGCCCGACAAAATATTTAAGTAACTAAAAGAGAATAAAAAATTTTTTACACTCTCCACTCCACTCTAATTCCTTGTTTGAAAAGAGCATAACAAGTAGACCCTTTTCTAGTTCATATGAAATTTCAGAATATATCTTCACTTTCTGAATTATGGCAAAAAGGCTCACCAAAACTTTCTTGGGTGATAATTAATTAATTTGTTTGGTGTTCAATCTCCTTGTATTTATAGTTAGTACAAAGCTTTCATTTTTTGCCATGAAACTTGTTAAAATATCATTTTGCTTTTGCAACAAGATGGATGATGACTTCATCACGAAATGTATATTCAGTCATCTATATTGAGAGAAAACTTATTAGACTATATATTCTAGTTAACAATAGATAATTTTTAGTTTTTGGAGTAGTGTACAACTTTAGTAATGTTTTCATGTGTATTCATATTGGTTTTGCACCTTTTGTGTTTTCCTTATGTATGATATATATTTGATGGTAAGGTTTATTATGCCTCCTAGATAGTTTTTTTTTTTTTTTTTTATAATTTTATTAATGAAATTTCTCTCATACCATCAATATTCTACTATTACAAAGAAAAATTTTGCTTAGTACATAATATTAGTATTTTTAAATATGAAGATAAAATTTAAATGAGTTCACCCAATATATGAAACCTCTAGCTACAACCTTGTGAGCTGTCGAAGTAGTTTGCAACTCCAATGAAAGATGTGTAAACTGAGCTTACAACAACTCTTTTAAGGAAGAGACTAACGATAAAAGAGAGAAGTAGATCGAAAGCAGAGAAGTTGTAGTAAAGAGGCAATTTCATTTAATAAAGTCAAAAGGCAAGGTTGTCCAAAAATTTTAGGTTTGGGACTCAAATGTTGGATACATCAAGGTGGGACACAAATGTCAATTCTCATAGTTTTTGAGCAATTTGATGGTATTTTCACTTTCTTTAAAGGCAATTTTATCAAAAAAATTTAGGACACAAATAATAAATTTAATTTACTTAGATAGAACTCTTCATTTTATTTTTAGGTCATCTTTATCTTTACGCAAAATCTGCTTTTTTTTTTTACCAATTTTTTGTACTAATACGGATTGCTTTTGACGATTTATAAGGGCCAAGGTGTAATTATTGTTTTCTATTTGGCAGGACGATCTTGCAAGAGCATGGACTAGGTGAGCAAGTACTTAATATTGTAAGCCAGTTCATTGGAGTAGCCATTTCAGATATAAAGGTATTTCAAATTATTTTATGAATCTGATAATCATGTTATCGATTATGCGTTGTGTTTGTTTGAAACACTTTTGGCATTCTCGTTTATGATATATGTTTGTTGGAAACTTATAATAAATTGCTGGGCAATAATGCATTATGTTTGGGTTTGCAGCGCAGATATAGCACACTGGTAAAGGAGAAATATCATGACAAAAACTGTAACGCTTCTGGTCCTGGGGATTCAAGAAGTCAGGAGGGGGGCATGTCTCTAGAAACGACCCTTGGTGCTGCTCTGGACACTTTTGATAGCCTTTTTTGCCGTCGTTGCTTGGTATGTAAATATTTTTAGTATGGCCATTTGAATTTTGTTTGAACAAACTATGCTTATATAGTTATTTTTATCCAACAGGTATTTGACTGTCGTCTGCATGGATGTCCTCCTAATTTGATTTTACCTGTAAGTGTTTCTTTTTTTCTTTTTTTCCTACAACTTAATCTGGTTAATTATAGTTCACTACGGTATCTGATTGCAGCCATTTACTTTTCAGAGTGAAAAACAGCCTGTATGGTCTGGATCTGAAGATGATAGGAAACCTTGCAGTGATCATTGTTACCTCCAGGTACAATTTCTCGTCTCTCTCTCTGGATATGCACGTATACACTAAACATATTCTCTTTTTGACATGTGGTTGTGTTCATTCGCACCTCAAGAGTTGCTCGAAGGTTTTATTTTTTTTTCTTTTTATTTATTTATTTTTTAATATCATTATATGGTCATAAATTGTTATTAATTTTCGTTTAGATCAAAGCCTTTTAAATAGAGAAGTTGTGAATTGTGGTTCCAACCTGAATGTCTTGCAGTTAAGAGCTGACCAAGATGTGGCAGGAGGTTCAACTGTCGATGTCCCACAAAGAGATATTGGCACAGACCTAATTGTGCTAGATGATCAAAGATGCAACTCTGGAAAAGTTCCATCTGTTACTTCAAAAGCTGTTTATGTCTCAGAAGTCTCCACTGGAAGAGCTCCAAATACAGATTCTTCTTCCATGCAAAATAAGGGAAAGGGCAAGGTCGTACAGCATTCAGCACTAGTTCCATATGGTATTCAGCATAAAAGTCAGAAACGCAGGAAACTATATCCTTGGGATATAATTCGTACATTAAGTGAGTATAGACCGAGTCCAGGTGCAACAAGTAGGCACTATGTTGGTGCATCCAATGCTCTTGACCCTCAAAAGACCACCGAAGATTCACAAAGTAAATCCAATGAGTGTAGGAAACTAGTTATGAGCAGTTCTGAGTGGAAACCTATTGAGAAAGAACTTTATTTGAAGGGAGTGGAGATATTTGGGAGAAACAGGTACATAGAATTCCAATTTCTATCCCTTTGTTTAACATAGTAATTATAATTACATGCATGTAACTACTGAAGATTTCAAAAAAGGATCCTTGCAAAATCTACATGTAGCTATTTATTTTTTATATAAATTTTTGGAATTAACATAACAAATTTCGACCATGACAAATTAATGAAACCTTATATTATTTTCAAATCTGAATAATGCATCACTCTAACTAGCTGATACAGAAGTGGTTTTTAGATTCATTCTTGTGGATATGGGTCGTAGGTTGCCTATTATCCATAACATGGCTGGTCTGTATAATTTTTAGTTAAGAATAATTTTATTATGCATGATATTAATATTTTTTTTTTAAAAACAATTGTTAAATGAAAATAGAACAATAACATAGCCGGTTGTATAATTTTTAGTTTGAAATAATTTTATCATGTATGATAGAAATAAAAACTAGAAAAAAATATTATTGAATGAAAATAGAACAAATCATTAATTAGATCGAAATATGTATATGAGAATAATGGAAGAGGATTGATTAAAATAGTAAATGAAGAGGACATACCTGAGCTTCTCGCATCATGTAATGTAGTTATGCACATGTCGTATAGCTTCTGCTTTTCTTTTTAACTGATGCAACTGCGGGACTTGATACGTTTATATATATAATTTTGTTCACAACCACTGCTCCTGCTTCTGGCATAAAAGACTAGCTCTTTCTTTATTATGTAATTTGCAGTTGCCTTATAGCCAGGAACTTGCTTTCTGGCTTGAAGACTTGCGTAGAAGTATTCAATTACATGCGTGACAGTGATTCTTCATTGTCCCATAAGGAAAATGGGAATGCCAATACAGATCATACAGTAAGTACTGATATTTTTCTTTCCAGATTTATAATTCTATTCTAGAACATAATATTAGAAAGAGTTGAGACAATGCACGTTGCAGAATTGAATTGTAATTTAGTTTCTGCAAATATATCCGCAGGATTAACATTTCTTTATATATAGTTGCACCAAACTAGTTTTGCTTTTTCATTCTCCTCTCACCGGGAATCCAACTATTGTACTGTAGAGGTTCACTCAAAAGAGCAGCATGGCCTTCAACAGGCTAACAATTGTGAAAACTGATCTAGTTTTTGTTGGTTTTTGCTATTTTTATTAATATATTCATTCACTGCGGGTGAAACTTCGAACAAAAATATCACTTTTAAAGCCCAGATATTCGCTTAGAGTCAGATTTCGGGTTTTATTTTATGCCCATGGGTATATTTTTGTCTTGTTTTCTACCCAGGACTGCATTTTAGATCCTTCCCGTTTCACTTATGTTTTCTAAATTTGATTTAGGAGCAAGAAATGCCAAAAAGACGTAGGTTATTTCGTAAAAGGAGTAAAAGGAAGCTTAAGTATACCTACCGGAAGTCTACTAGCCAGCCCTCAATGCGTAAAAAAGTTGCAGATGATAAAACTATGTTACGTAAGCACTATACACCATGTGGATGCGGGACTGTCTGTGGAAAGCAATGCCCTTGTCTGCAGAATGAAACTCGCTGTGAAAAATATTGCGGGTAAGTGGTATTTTTGGTGAATAAGGTGTTTGCCAATTGCAGGATAAAAGCACGAAATTTTATGCATCCATAGGTGTGTGTTTCTTGCGTAGTTTTGGATAGAGATACAACTAGGATATTATAGAACATTGGCTCATAGCTATTTTAATTATTACTTTGTTTGTTGCTCTTGATTCCAAACAGAACTACATGTATGTGGATTATTTGTTGGATCCCTTAAGTTTGTTGCCTGTCAATGGACTGAAAGAAGATAATTTTTAACTTAAGAATAAGATTCTCACAAGTAGCTATTAAATTTTAAGGTGCTCCAAGAGTTGCAAAAACCGGTTCAGGGGATGCCACTGTGCAAAGAAACAATGCAGAACCAAGCAATGCCCGTGCTTTGCCGCTACACGTGAATGTGACCCAGATATTTGCCGCAATTGCTGGGTTAGGTAATGAGTTACATGCGCTTATTTTATAAATAGTTTTAGATGATCATGCCATAAAATCGTACGTGGATGTCGTATAAGTCTACTTCCATTGTTGGATTTCACTAGTTTGTTTATTAGAACACTTTGTCATTAAGCATGTCGATTAATTTTATAATTAACCAGATAATTAAGTTAAAGTCATTTTTGTGTACTAAATTAATTACTTTATAATTTCTTGGTCGATGCAGTTGTGGAGATGGTACATTGGGTGAGCCACCCAAACAAGGACACAGTCAATGTGGGAACATGAAGCTCCTTCTAAGACAACAGCAGAGGGTGAGCAATTCATATATATATATATATATATATATTTAATCATGAAATTGGAAGCAGTTTTTATTAAATTAATTACGTGTTGTAAATGTATCATAACCTTAAGTATTAAATACTATAATCAAATCATTTTTTATAAGTTTAAGGTTTTTGATTTGATGATAATTAACATATTATTAGAGATTGAAGATTTCTGCTTTAAATCTTTTATTTCCTCTTTATCTTGAATTTTTATTGTTTGTTGCCCACACGGTTTGGGCCTATTGGTAACTAACTCTTGTGATGTAATTTGTTTCTAGATCCTCTTGTCCAGGTCTGAGGTTACTGGATGGGGAGCCTTTCTACAGGTAGTAGGTAACGAATTGTCTTATTATATTTGCCTTAAAAGTAGTTGCTAATGCTGGTATGTGATTTCAGAACTCTGTCAAGAAAGATGAGTATGTTGGAGAATATACTGGTGAATTGGTCTGTTACCCAGAAGCAGATGAGCGTGGGACAATAGAAAAATGTGGTCCAAAGTCTACATTCCTTTTTGACTTGGACAACCAGGCAAGATATGCAGACCAAATGATCAGGAATGTTGTTATATACATTTATACTATCAACTCTGACATCTTAGAGCTTCCTCCCTTGTTTGTTTGCAGTATGTACTTGACGCACATCGCATAGGAAACAAGCTAAAATTCGCGAACCATTCAGCAACTCCTAACTGTTATGCCCAGGTTTGAACATCAATTCAGTTTTGGTTTGGCATTAAAGAGATTGAGCTGATTTTCACTAACTTGCACAGGGGATGCTGGTGGCTGGAGACCATCGAGTGGGCATCTATGCCAAGGAGCACATCGAATCTGGCGCGGAGATATTTTTTGACTACATGATTGGCCCAGAACAAGCACCTCCATGGGCTCGGAAACCTGAGGATTCCAAGGGAGAGAGTTCGTCGGCAGCCAAGAAACATCAATCTCATTGATACCAATCAATATTTCTGTCGTCCCATTGTGACCAACAACCTTCTCCATTATTGTGTATGGCATTGAAAATACAGATTGGGCAATAAGGTCCAAACATTATTTTATTTTTGCTATAAGGTAAAAACCTTCTCTAGCTGTTCTCTGGATTAGGCATTGAGTTCAGTTGTTTGACAATATTGCTCGAGGCGTATATTGTTTTCTTGATAAATGATCATTTATTAAACCATTGTCCTAATAATTGTTATTATATTGATATACTCTTGTACTGCTCTGTTGGGTTGTCAGGATGGAATGAGACTGGACAAATTTATATGCTTGTTGGGGAGTTAAGATTGGATAACATTTAATTCCGCTTCCTCTTTTATTCTATTGGGACTAATTTATCCCACTTGAATATCTATTTTTTCTTTATTCCTTATTTATTTATTTGATTAATGATTTGTATTTAAAATATATATTATATTTCAAAATTAATTTAATTTCTTATCAATAATCTAATTCTAATTCAACTAGATACATTATAGTATTAATTTTGTTTAGTTCGATCTATTTTTTTTTTCAAAAACAATTTAATCCAATTCTATACAATAAAGGTACCCTTTTATTATGTTGTTGATATTAATACTTTGTAGAATTTTTAAGGGAGAGGACGACGTCATATCTTTTTTGTGTTTATAATCAACGATGGATATAAAACAACAATTAAAAAGTTCTTGGGTTCATCATTTTTCAAGATTGATCGTACAGCACTAGCATCTGGAATAATATTATATCCATCAAGCTCACCACATAATAAAATCTTTTCCCTTCACCTTGCTGCACTCAAGGCACTCGGCATGACAATGCCTTAAAAACAACATAATGCTAAATAAATGTTTTATATTGTTTTTAGAAAAATTAGAGGTTGAAATTAGTCATTAAGTGGAACTCACTCAGCATTGTATGTACTACAAACACTAGCTATAACCTCTTTGCCGTGTATCAAAGGAATATTTTCAATAAATGTTGACAAATGCAAAGGCCATCCCCTACGCTAAGTGAGCAAGCAATAACAAACACCTTTTGTACTACCCTGACATCATTCACAATGCTGTTGTAAGATATTTGTACCGTCATTCGAGTTGAGTCAGTATGTATACATAATCATTGAGGCCTGCCATATTAGTCCATATGCTGACTCATATGAACACATCATCCGAAAGTCATGATAGCCTTTAAATCACTCTATTTAAATAAGAAATTAGAAGGGAATCACACTAGAGCCAATAACCCCAAATTTCAAATTGTGCATATTTGCTTCTATTCTTTCATTCATTCCTTCATTTTATTTATCATTTAAAAAAAAATGGTTATGAGTGATTCAGATTTATATTTTTCTTTAAACCATTTAAAGTCTTGTATAATTCGAACACATAAAAGACCCAAAAAGGTTGCAAAATCACCAGTGCTTCGTATCGAAAATCTTCACATTCCTATGCTACGTGAGCAAGCAATAGCAACCGCCATTTGTACTATTCTTATATCATTCACGATGCTGTTGCAAGATATCTATGTCACTATTCAAGCTGAGTCAATATGCACACATAATCATTGAGGCTTACCATATCAAACCGCATGCTAATTCATATAAACACATAATCTAGAGTCATTGCAACCTTTAAATCACTCTATTTAAATAAGAAATTAGGAGGAAATCACACCACAGCCAATAGCCCCAAATTCCAAATTGTGCATATTTGCTCCCATTTTTTTATTCATTCCATCATTTTATTTATCATTTAAAAAAAAAAAAAGGTTGCGAGTGATTCAAAATTATATTTTTCTTTGAACCATTTAAATTCTAGTTCAATTCCAACACATAAATGACCAAAAACAGTTGTAAAACTAGCAGTGCTTCGTATCCAAAATCTTCACATTCCTATGCTACGTGAGCAAGTAGTAGCAAACACCTTTTGTACTACTCTTACATCATTCACAATGCTATTGTAAGATATTTGTACCGTCATTCGAGTTGAGTCAGTATGCATACATAATCATTGTGGCCTGCCATATCAGTCCATATGCTGACTCATATGAACACATCATCTGAAAGTCACGATAGCCTTTGAACCGCTCTATTTAAATAAGAAATTAAAAGGGAATCACACTAGAGCCAACAACCCCAAATTTCAAATTGTGCATACTTGCTTCTATTCTTTCATTCATACCATCATTTTATTTATCATTTAAAAAAAATGGTTATGAGTGATTCAGATTTATATTTTTCTTTAAACCATTTAAATTCTTGTACAATTTGAACACATAAAAGACCCAAAAAGGTTGCCAAATCACCGGTGCTTCATATCCAAAATCTTCACATTCCTATGCTACGTGAGCAAGCAGTAGCAACCACCATTTGTACTGCTCTTACATCATTTACGATGTCGTTGCAAGATATCTATGTCACCATTCAAGTTGAGTCAGTATGCACACATAATCATTGAGGCTTACCATATCAAACCGCATGCTAATTCATATAAACACATAATCTAGAGTCGCTGTAACCTTTAAATCACTCTATTTAAATAAGAAATTAGGAGGAAATCACACCATAGCCAACAGCCCCAAATTTCAAATTGTGCATATTTGCTCTTATTCTTTTATTCATTCCATCATTTTATTTATCATTTAAAAAAAAAAAATGGTTGTGAGTGATTCAGATTTATATTTTTCTTTGAACCATTTAAATTATAGTTCAATTCCAACACATAAATGACCTAAAACAGTTGCAAAACCAGCAGTGCTTCGTATCCAAAATCTTCACATTCCTATGCTGCGTGAGCAAGTAGTAGCAAACACCTTTTTTACTACCCTTACATCATTCACAATGTTGTTGCAAGATATCTATACCATCATTCGAGTTGATTTAGTATGCATACATAATCATTAAGGTCTGTCATATCAACCAATATGCTGACTCATATGAACACATCATCTGAAAGTTACGATGGCCTTTGAATCACTCTCTTTAAATAAGAAATTAGAAGGGAATCACACCAGAGCCAACAATCCAAATTTCAAATTGTGCATATTTGCTTCTATTCTTTCACTCACTCCATCATTTTATATATCATTTAAAAAAAATGATTATGAGTGATTCAGATTTATATATATTTTTTAAACCATTTAAATTCTTGTACAATTCGAACACATAAGAGACCCAAAAAGGTTGCAAAATCACCAGTGCTTCGTATCCAAAATCTTCACATTCCTATGCTACGTGAGCAAGCAGTAGCAACCACCATTTGTACTGCCCTTACATCACTCATGATGTTGTTGCAGGATATCTATGTCACCATTCAAGCTAAGTTAATATGCACACATAATCATTGAGGCTTAACATATCAGCCCGCATGCTAATTCATATGAACACATAATCTAGAGTCGTCAACCTTTAAATCACTCTATTTAAATAAGAAATTAGGAGGAAATCACACCACAACCAACAGCTCCAAATTCCAAATTATGCATAGTTGCTCTTATTCTTTCATTCATTCCATCATTTTATTTATCATTTAAAAAAAAAATGGTTATAAGTGATTCAGATTTATATTTTTCTTTGAACCATTTAAATTCTAGTTCAATTCCAACATATAAGTGACCCAAAACAGTTGTAAAACCAGCATTGCTTCGTATCCAAAATCTTCACATTTCTATGCTACGTGAGCAAGTAGTAGCAAACACCTTTTGTATTGCCCTTACATCATTCACGATGCTGTTGCAAGATATTTATGTCACCATTCAAGCTAAGTGAGTATGCACACATAATCACTGAGGACTGCCATGTCAGCTCACATGCTAAGTCATAGAATCGTGGTAGCCTTTGAATCACTCAATTTAAATAAAAAAATTAGGAGGGAATCACACAAGAGCCAATAGTCCTAAATTCCAAATTGTATATATTTGCTCCAATTCTTTCATTCATTCCATCATTTTTTTATCATTTTTTTTGAAGAAAAAATTGGTTATGAGTGATTCAAATTTATATTTTTCTTTGAACCATTTAAATTCTGGTTTAATTCCAACACATAAGATACCTAAAATAGTTGCAAAACCAACAGTGCTTTGTATCATAAATCTTCACATTCATATGCTACGTGAGCAAGTAGTAGCAAACACCTTTTGTATTGCCCTTACATCATTCACGATACTGTTGCAAGATATTTACATCACCGTTTAAGCTGAGTCAGTATGCATACATAATCATTGAGGACTGCCATATCAGCCCGTATGCTGACTCATATAAACACATAATTCAGAGTAGCGACAATCTTTGAATCACTCTATTTAAATAAGAAATTATAAGGGAATCACATTAGAGCCAACAACCTTAAATTCCAAATTGTGCGTATTTGCTCTTATTCTTTCATTCTTTCCATCATTTTATTTATCATTTAAAAAAAAAAAATTAGTTATGAATGTTTCATACTTATATTTTTCTTTAAACCATTTAAATTCTTATTCATTTCCAATACATATGAGACTCAAAATAGTGGCAAAATGAGTAGTGCTTCGTATCCAAAATCTTTACATTTCAATGCTATGTGAGCAAGCAGTAGCAAACACCTTTTGTACTACCCTTACATCATTGACGATGTTGTTACAAGATATTTTTGTCACCATTCAAATTGAGTCAGTATGCACACATAATCACTAAGAACTATCATATTAGCCTCTAGGTTGACTTATATGAACACATAATCCAGAGTAGCGGCAATCTTTGAATCACTCTATTTAAATAAGAAATTGTGAGAGAATCACACCAGAGCCAATAGCCCAAAATTCCGAATTGTGCATATTTGCTTCTATTCTTTAATTCATTCAATCATTTTATTTGTTTTTTATTTTTTAAAGAAAATTTGGTTATGAGTGATTTAGATTTATATTTTTCTTTGAACCATTTAAATTCTTGATCAATTCCAACACATAAGAGACCCAAAACGGTTGCAAAATCAGCAGTGCTTCGTATCCAAAATTTTCACATTCCTATGTTACATGAGCAAGCGGTAGCAAACCCTTTTTATACTGCTCTCACATTATTCACGATGCTATTGCAAGATATCTATGTCATAATTCAAGCTGAGTCAATATGCACACATAATCATTGAAGTCTGTCATATCAGCTCGCATGCTGACTCATATGAACATATCATCCAGAGTCGTGACAGTCTTTGAATCACTCTATTTAAATAAAAAATTAGGAGGGAAACACACCAGAGCCAATAGTCCTAAATTCCAAATTGTATATATTTACTCAAATTCTTTCATTCATTCCATCATTTTTTTTTTTAAAGAAAAAATTGCTTATGAGTGATTCGGATTTATATTTTTCTTTGAATCATCTAAATTCTAGTTTAATTACAACACATAAAAGGCCCAAAACAGTTGCAAAACCTGCCATGCTTTGTATCATAAATCTTCACATTCATATGCTATGTGAGCAAGTAGTAGCAAACACTTTTTGTACTGCCCTTACATCATTCATGATGCTGTTGCAAGATATTTATATCACCATTCAAGCTGAGTCAGTATGCACACATAATCATTGAGGACCGCTATATCAGCCCGCATACTGACTCATATGAACACATAATTCAGAGTAGCAGCAATCTTTGAATCACTCTATTTAAATAAGAAATTATAAAGGAATCACATCGGAGCCAACAAACCTAAATTCCAAATTGTGCGTATTTGCTTTTATTCTTTCATTCTTTTCATCATTTTATTTATCATTTTTTTTTTAAATTGGTTATGAGTTATTCATACTTATATTTTTCTTTAAACCATTTAAATTCTTATTCATTTCCAATACATATGAGACTGAAAACAGTTACAAAATCAGTGGTGCTTCGTATCCAAAATCTTCACATTCCTATGCTACGTGAGCAAGCAGTGGCAAACATACCTTTTGTACTGCCTTACTTCATTCACGATACTGTTGTAAGATATCTATGTCACCATTCAAAATGAGTCAATATGCACATATAATCGTTAAGGACTGTCATGTTAGCCTACATGCTGACTCATATGAACACATAATCCAGAGTAGCGACAATATTTGAATCACTCTATTTAAATAAGAAATTGTGAGAGAATCACACCAGAGCCAATAGCCCAAAATTTCAAATTGTGCATATTTGCTTCTGTTCTTTAATTCATTCAATCATTTTATTTGTCATTTAAAAAAAAAAATGGTTATGAGTGATTCAGATTTATATTTTTCTTTGAACCATTTAAATTCTTGATCAATTCCAACACATAAATTCTTATTCAATTCCAACACATAAGAGACCCAAAACGGTTGCAAAATCAGCAGTGCTTCATATTACATTCCTATGTTACATGAGCAAGCAGTAGCAAACAACTTTTATATTGCCCTCACATCATTCATGATGTTGTTGTAAGATATTTATGTCACCATTCAAGTTGAGTTAGTATGCACACATAATCATTAAGGCCTGCCATATCAGCCCGCATGCTTACTCATATGAACACACCATCAAGAGTTGTGACAGCTTTTCAATCACCCTCTTTAAATAATAAGTTAGGAGGGAATCACATCAGAGCCAATAGTCCCAAATTCCAAATTATGTATATTTGCTCAAATTCTTTCATCAATTCCATCATTCTTTTATCATTTTTTTTTTTTTAAATTGGTTATGAGTGATTCAAATTTGTATTTCTTTTTTTTGAACCATTTAAATTCTTGTTCAATTCCAACACATAAGAGAGCCTAAATAGTTATAAAATCAACAGTGCTTCGTATCCAAAATCTTTACATTCACATACTACGTGAGCAAGTAGTAGCAAACATATTTTCTATTGCTCTTACATCATTCATTCACGATGCTTTTGTATGATATCTTTGTCACCATTCAAGTTGAGTTAGTATGTATACATAATCATTGAGGTCTATCATATCAGTTCGTATGCTAACTCATATGAACACATAATTCGACAGTTTTTGAACCACTCTATTTAAATAAGAAATTAAGAGGGAATCACACAGAGCCAACAACCTCAAATTCCAAATTGTGCATATTTGCTCATATTCTTTCATTCGTTTCATCATTTTATTTATCATTTCTTTTTCTAAAAGAAAATTGGTTATGAGTGATTCAGATTTATATTTTTCTTTGAACCATTTAAATTCTTGTTCAATTCCAACATATAAAAGATCCAAATTTGTTGCAAAATCAGGAGTGCTTCGTATCCAAAATCTTCACATTCCTTTAATTTCAACGGCGACCGGTTTACCACTGGACTCTCTCTCTCTCCAACCGAACCGGCCCTACACCATCGGTCGAGCCGACCGCTGCTGCGACTTCGTATTGAACAGCCCTCTTGTCAGTAAGCAACACTGCCAAATTCTCTTCGATGCTTTTGAGCGCAAGATTTATGTTATTGATGGAACGCCTGATTTTAGTTTCGTTGATGGATTTAGAAGGAAGAAACTACTCAGCAGTGATAAATTATCGAAAGAGAACGATGTGGAGGGGTTTTCTAGGGTTAGGGTTTCGTTAAATGGGGTGTTTGTTAATGGGGTTAGGATTAAGAAGGGCAAGTTTAAAGAGTTGAATGCTGGTGATGAGGTTTTGTTTGTTTGTGGAAACGAAGGTGTGTGTAGAGTTGGGGTTCAAATTGGGTTTGTGATTTTGAGTATTGTTTTTAAGGAGGAGGTCGTTTTCAAGTCAAATGAGGTTGTTCTAGAGAGACCTCGGTTGCTTGGGATGATGGCGATGGCCTCATCAGGACAATCCCAAGGGTCTGTTTCTAGTGGGAAGAGGAGCAAAAGGGTTTTTGCTTTGGAGTCCAACGATGTTTGGAACTTGGATTGCGATTTTTCGAGATTGAAATGCGGTGATGCTGTTGGGAGAGCAAAGTTTCTTTCGGGACTATGTAGAAATATATTGAATAACGATGATCCCATAGCCTCCATTCGACAATCTGCGATTGCAGACTGTGGAATGGAAGGCAGTTATGGTTGTAGTACAAAATTTCCGAACTTGATGTTTAGTAAGAAGCGTAAATCTTCTGTTGGTGAAAAATTAGTGGCCTCAGAGGCAGACCGTGTGCAAATGGATCCTTTCATTCATGATGACCATTTAGGACATAAAGATGGTATTAGAACCAGTTCAAAGAATGCTGTTGCAGGTGATAATATTAATTCTAAGACGTTATTGTTGAATATTATGGATGGTGAGAATGCTCCTCACTTTGATAGCAAGGTTAAGAGCAAACATTGGGGCTATTCATGTTCACCTCCTGGAAAGAAGTTTTACCTGAACCGTCTTGAATTTATGGACTGTGGTTCAACTGAACCCACTTGCATTTCTCTACCAGAACTTCTTCATCCTGTAGACAGTCTTTTACAAATATTTGTTGCAACATTTACCAGTGACATTTTATGGTAAAGTTGCTTTTACCTTTCCATCGTTCTTTATTGTTTTGTCAATGTCCCATTGTCCATAGCTGAATATGAATACAGAGACATATTACCTATTTAGTTCCACTATCACATTGCATTGTGTAATTTTTTGTAATGACTTCATATGCTCAGTTGTGTTTGCGTCATCATGCATGTTTATATTTAACTGGGTTTATATTTTGAGACTAAAATAGCTGTCTCACCAGGTTCTTATCATACTGTGAGATTCCTTCCCATATCCCTGTGACAATTGCTTGCCACAATGCTGAAAGATGTTGGAGTTCAAGCTCCGATAAGAGGACACATGTGCCTTTCCCTGATTTTCCAAACTTGGTGGTTGTGTAAGTGATGTTTTCAAATTCTATTACTTGTGAAAGGGGTCAAAATAGTTACATTTTTTTATATAAGTCATGTTTTGAAGTTATAGGCTTATAGCACGCCAATAATTAACATTTTTATAACGTAGTCCATGATTTGTTAATAGGTTTCCCCCGTTCCCTGAAACTTTAGCTTTTGGTGAAAATCACAAGAAACAAGGCATTGCTTGCCACCATCCAAAATTGTTTGTTTTGCAAAGAGAAGATAGCATTCGTGTCATCATTACTTCTGCAAATCTAGTGGCAAAACAGGTAATTACTCAGCTCAATGTCATGTTATTCTTGTTTTATGTGTTGTGTTGCATAATATTAACTTTGACGTATCATGAAAGAGTCTGATAATATATGATTAGCTTATGCAGCTGCTTAGCATATAATGTGTAGCATCTGAATCTGTATGCGTAAATTCTTAGCAATTCTGGTCTGGATTTTGGTGGTCTCCCTTTGAATTGATAGAATATCTGTGTATGGTATTGAGCAAGGCGAAAATTTTGAGGGTTGCCCACCTCACCCTAATTCTGAATTTTATCTGCATCCTGGCTGTTGATTTTAGAGTCTGGTGACCCGTAGTATGACTGATTTTGTGCAGCTACTGACACCATAAGGCTTTTATGATGCCTCTTCTGTTTTCAGATTTGGTGTCTTTGGTGTTCTTGTGATTAGTGCTGTTAAATTGTATTATGAACATGTACCGTCCTGTAGCCTGACACAAATTTTAATGACAGTGCTTATTTATGTCTTTTTTTTTTTTTTTTTAAGGAAAAGATGTCCTGGTGCAGGTGACATTTTTATTTTTATTTTTATTATTATTTTTAATTATTTTTATTTTTATTTTTTTTTAATTTTGTTGTTATTGTATTACATGTTAGATGATTATATATGATTCATCTAGCTGTATGCACACTATTTAATATCAATTTCATGATTAGCTTGTGCTTTAATACTCACTAGTTATGACTTTTGCAGTGGAATAGTGTAACAAATACCGTTTGGTGGCAAGATTTCCCTCGCAGAAGTGCTCCGGATTATTTATCTCTTTTCATTCGAGCTCCTATCAAAGAAAATGACCAAGATTCATCGTCTGATTTTGCTGCTGAGCTGGCCAGCTTTATGGCATCTCTCGTAATTGATGTACCCAGTCAAGCTCATTGGATTCTTGAGCTGACAAAGTATGACTTTGGTGGGGCAGCAGGACATTTAATTGCTTCAGTACCTGGAATATATTCATGTAGAATTCCGAGTGCATCAGAATTCACATACTTCAAGCCCGTGAGTTTTTTCATTTGCTCTCTATGCAAGTGTGTGTTCACATGTAGATTTTTCTTGCTTCAATGATGCTGATTGCTTAATCTTTTGTTGATATAGCCACGCATGCACACACACACGCACACTATATATATATATATATTTATTGTTTGTTTGTTTGTTTGTTTTAAGGATTCTGCCAAAGCCCCCTAGATATGGTGGAATTTTCAAGTTTCTAGGAACTCATACCTCAGTGCTTAATACCAAGTCAAAGCTTGTGTCCATTGTGTTGATTATCATTTTATTATCATTTATATTTTGTATATGCTGTTATCTTGTGGACGCATTTATGATAATGAGGTGGAAGAGTTGACCATGGGCGTGTTAACCAAGGTCCTTGTTAAAAGGATTGTCATATAATAATGCATTGACCATAATGGTTTCAGGCTAGTTATTGTGCCTCAATTTCCTCTGGCATCAAGTTCCTTGGTTCAGTTGAAGCATCTGTTGTAGGTTTAAGTCACCTTTTTCGTGCTGGAGTAGACACAAATGGTGCTCAGATTAAGAAACTGGCTGCTTTCCTCGCTAGATCATGTGAAAATGAATATGGGATGGTGGAGATTGTTTTGAGGCGAAATACCATTGTGCCTGCAGATGTGAATGCTGTGAGCATTATTGTTTCAAACCCAGATAACTTCTCTGGGCGAGGTAAAGTTTGGATTACTTAAATTAAATATCTGTATGCATTTTAAGTTGTTTGCACCTTTTTTCACATACTGGCTACTGCTCCACGTTTTGTTTTGCTTGTCCATATTGATATTAGATGTTGTTTCTTTGAAAGTATGCATGCTGGACATTGTTGAACGGTAAATAGAAATTCAGTAAGTCAATCTCATTGTTGATATATGAATGACATTCATCTAGCTCTTCTTGCATAATTATAAGATATTCCACTGAACACACAGTTTAACATCAACTTTATATGTCATCTGTTCACTGACTTTTGGTATTATCTTTGCTGATAAATTGCTTTATGCTGAAGCTCTGATTGACATCGTGGTTGTATTGTAATGAAATTATCAGACCATGATCAAATGTGAGGTTGCTGCTTTGAGTTATAAATATGTATCACTTGGACTTTATTAGAGTTTAAATATTATTGTTGGCTGTATTAGTTTAAGTTTTTGGGTTCTAATAGTTATTCAAGGAATTAGAACTCTATTAACAAGAGTCTCTATTTTCGTATTTTAAAAACCTTAAATTCTATTAAGCATTATGACACAAGCAAGATAGGCAATATTTGGGTCCGCATGGCGATCCCATTGATTAAATTCGGTCAGACATGTTGCAGTTATAGCATTACTGTTGGTTCATTTCCTATATTTTTAAGCTTTTAGGATTGATGGTTATTCAACAAGGATCAAGTGCTGTGACTCTACTGAAGAAGGGTCACAAAATAAGATATATAAAGTATTTTATGCAGGGAATTTCCTCTCAGGTTTACTAAATTGACAATTTTTGCTGTACAGCACGTTTTAAGTCCCAATATTAATTTCCTAAACATAAGAGCTTCCCTTTCCTGTGTTGCTTCATCTTTCCTGGGTGATTTTCATATTTTCTTAAATGTAATTTGTTGATTCAACACTAAGGGATTGGTTTCCTTTTAAATTTATGCTTCTCTGCTTTTCTCTGTTTCCCCCCTTTCCTTTTTATCCTGCATTTTGATTGTTCATGCTTTAAGAGGCACAGACAATTACGTTTTCATTCTTCTCGCTAGATTGCGTTCAACTTGGTTTTCTGCCTAGAAATATTGCAAAGTGGGTTTCTCCATTGTGGGATATTGGATTCTTTGGATTCTCTGGATTTGTTTCTCGAGATGAAGTCCTAGCAGCAGCTTTAGGAGGATTCAACAAAAAAGTACAACTGATATTACATGTTTCAAAGGCATGGTCTTTTTGCTTTTTGTTAAATGTTTTCCAGAATATGCAGTTTGCATCTTTATGATTAATAGTCAGCAAGTACAGATTTTGGATTCGGCATGCTCAGATGGATGTGATTTTGATTTGTTGTGTAGGGGCTTCACTTTCCAGATATATCAAACATGATGCGACCTGAACATGTCATTGCATTAAGCTATCTCATTGCTTCAATTCAGAGATGTAGAGGACTCTGGCGACTGCAAGAGGTAATAGTATTGTTGTTTGGAAGAATTGCAGCTTTCCATAGTTCAGTTACATTCTGTTTTTAGGACATACTATGATAATTATCTTGTAATCACTCTCCTACCCCTTATAAGTGATAGTGCGATACTTTTGTTTATAACCTGTATTTAGATGCATACCCTGGTAGATTGTTGATATGGAGGTATTTTTTCACCTTCAGATGCAGAATTTAGTTCATACATAAATTGTCAAAATCTGTATTATTGGGGTTCAAGATAGCTGTAATTTCGAGAACTGGTATAGACAACAAAAGCTAGCCTAGCTTGATTAGCTAGTGAAGAGAATTGATCCTGAATGGTGCACTTTTATAACATTGTATTGTGTGTGTGAGACTACGGTATTAATCTTGATTTTTTTTTTTTTTTTTTAACTAGGTTTTAGGTCAATATAGATGGCCCGAATCAGAAGAATCTGACTTTATTTATGGTAAGTATCTTTTGTGCATATTTAATAATTTACTAGAAATTTGAAAAATAATTACTCTTTTCACCTGTTTTTTCTTTAAGGTTCATCCTCAATTGGGTCGATCAATGCACAATTTCTTGCAGCATTTGCAGCAGCTGCTGGAAAGAAATCAATGAGATCCTTTGACTCTGAGGAGTCTGATCCAGAGGTAAAAGAAAAACCCAATTTTGATTTGCTATATATAGACATGTATGAAAAGTTGAATTCATAATTTTTTTCATGGATTCAGTAACTCATTGCTGCTCTTGTCAGTGGGGCTGCTGGAGTGTTAGTCAAGAATTGAGAAATCCATCCATTAGAATACTTTTCCCTACTATTGAAAGAGTGAAGAATGCATGCAATGGGATCTTACCCTCAAAGCGTATTCTTTGCTTCTCAGAGGTATGCTAGCTTTGATCAGCTTTAAATAATTTTATGTTATCAATTTTTTGGGTAAATTAAATGGTTTAGGTAATTTGAAATTAAATGGATTAAATTTATGGTATGTCCAGTTTGGTAAATGAGGTGGTATACTGACAATGGGGCTACCTTTATTCATTGAGAAAAAAGTAGGATAAAGTAAATTGCAGTCGCTCACATTTTCTTTATCTTTAATATACAAGATTGTGTCTAGCACTGCAAACTTGAAATTTGAAACACTTCCCCTATCATCTTGGTGCCTCTATGCTCACTCATCTTCTTCTGCTAAGTGTAGCCATAACAATTAAGCTTTACTGTCTAAGATACAGTATGGTGCATATAATATATTTAGATTGCTAATATGCATGGCTCTCATGAATGTGTCGCTCAGCAGATGTCACAGTTCATACTGGATGTGGACAATAGATAAATTACTTCCATTTCCATAGTTTACTATATCACCATTTCCTGAGAACAGATAATCCTGGAACTTTTTTTAAGATAATTATTGGTTTTTATGAAAGCAATTAGAAGTTGTGCAGGCCCTTTTCGCTCACTTTTACATCATCCAAATATAAGAGTTTCTCTTTTTAAGTTCATTGGAAGTTGATTCCAGTTACACACAATGTTTAATGGCAATCAATTGTCATTTTCTTGTTTACTAAATAAATATATGTTCATGGAGCGTATAAAATATGGTTATGGATTTCATAGCAGTAATATTTGTGAGCTGTGAACAGGTGTCAACGGCCTATAGAATGGAAATTTTCCTTTTTGTTATCATTTGTTTCATCAGATCACTGTTAATATGTTCTAATTGTCTTATATATTGTCTGCAGAACACATGGCAGAGGTTAAGACCTGCAAGCATTCTTCATGATGCAATTCCTCATCCGTATGATAGAGTAGGACATCCACTGCATGTCAAGGTAAGAATTTTATACTCTTTCTGGATCATTAGGATTTTCTGGATTTAAGGTTTCTAGAAGTCAGAGTTTACTTTTATTAATTGTGAGCGTTGTGCGATATCATTCTTTTATTATGATTATATAATGATTATCGCCCTTGCTGTTCCAATTCGAAAGTTTAGTTGTCCTTTTACTTTATTTACACTTCTAGAGTTACTGTATATCAAGATTGAAAGAAAATGCCTTAAGCAGGTGGCACGGAGATCCTTCCAGCCTACAAAAGATGCTTCATCCATTGGTTGGGTTTACTGTGGATCACATAATTTCAGTTCAGCTGCTTGGGGAAGACCCCTTTCTAGTCCATCTGGTGACAAAAGAAATGGACCTGAGACAACCTACTCTCCCTCGATTTTGAGGCTTCATATCTGTAATTATGAACTTGGAATTGTATTTATCTTTCCTCCAACAGAGACGAAGGCTAGCTCTGAAAGAAACAGGACTAAGTTGGATGATATTGTGTTGCCATATGTTGTGCCTGCTCCAAAGTACAGGCCTAGAGATAGGCCAGCAACAGCTCAAGCTATGAAAGAAGCAATAGCCAAGCTTAATGAACATCAGAGATTAAAACTTGCTGAAATAGTTGCTGCAGAAGAAACAATGGAAGAAATTCCAGATGAAGAGGAGGAAGTAGAAGCGACTGATTATTTTGCAGAAGAGAAGGAAGAGGAAAAGGCTTATGCTGAAATGCTATGGAGCCAGGTTGACTCATCGCCAAGTCGTTGAACTACGTATCAGGAGTGAAATGCTTTGATTACTTGGTGCAGAATCTAGAATTCAACAATTGATGTCATCACCTAATAATCTGCGTTGCGGCTGTTTTAGGCGATAGTTCTAAAACCAGGACAATTGTACATTATTGAAATAAGGTTGAAGTACCACAGAGCTGTTGAACTCATAACAGGAGTGAAGGGCTTTAATTACTCAAGAGTTGAACTTGTAATTTTCCATTGATATGTCTCATTCATCTGCTACACTGCAGTTTTGGGTAGTTACTGTAAAACCAGAACATTCGTATACTGTACAGTATCAATATAGTGGCTTTGAAGGAATAAGACATCAGTTTCGTTAAGATTTTTCTTAACTCTGTCTGTCGTATTTGTGATCCAAATATATGTGGAGATCTCCCATGAGGTTTACCTGCCACCCCCAGATTGATTTGACATCGTACTTGAACCTGAGAAACTTTGTTATGATCTTAAATTTTAATTTATCGCATGTTATATATCATTTCCTACAATCCAATGCTTTTGGGGTTTAAATCTCTATTCTCTCCTAGTTGTTTCAAAGCAAGCAAGTGATTCGAGGGAATGCATAACCGCCTTGCAGTCTCACACAGACCTCTGTTCAACTCTATATACAGTTCTAACTCCGTTGTTTACTATCAGCTCCTTAAGTCCTGCATCGTCTTGGCCTCTCTCAAACAGATACACTCTTCTCTCACCACTTGGGGCCTCTGCCGGCAAAACCCTCATTTGGGTGGCCTCCTCATCATCAAGTATGCCAAATTTGGACAACTCAACACTTGTTGCTCTCTTTTCAATAACTTGCAGAGTGACAAACCCAACTCTTTTCTTTGGAACACTATGCTTCGTGCCTATGCTAATAGTGGTCACTTTGTTGAAACGCTGGAGCTGTATTCTCGGATGCGTAGCTGCGGCATTTCGTCCAACAACTACACTTTCCCTTTTGTACTCAAAGCCTGCACTTCGAAACCACTAATTCTTGAAGGGAAAGCTGTTCATGGAGATGTTATAAGAACTGGGTTTCATTCAGATTTATATGTGGAGGCTGCTCTGGTTGACATGTACGCCAAATGTGGCCAGACTGATGATGGTTGCAAAGTTTTCGATGAAATGTCGATGAGGGATTTGGTTTCATGGACTTGTATGATTACAGCCTATGAACAGGCTGAGAAGCCCAAAGAGGCATTACTGTTGTTTCAAAAGATGCAGCAGGAGGGTTTTTTGGCGGATTCAGTTACAATAGTGAGTGTTGCCTCGGCTGTTGGTCAGTTGGGAGATGCCATGAGGGCACTAGCAGTTCATGGCTATGCCATCTGTAATGCGTTTGTTGAGGATTTATGTGTGGGTAATTCGATTGTTGCAATGTATGCTAAATGCAGTAATGTTAAAAAGGCGCGTTTGGTTTTTGATCAGATGCAAGAAAGAGATGGTATCTCATGGAATTCTATGCTTTCAGGGTACACTCAAAATGGCCAAGCTAGTGAAGCTTTGTTGCTTTTTGATGAGATGCTGGATTCTGGGTGCAAACCTAACCCAGTGACAGCATTGATATTGGTGTCTGCCTGTGCTTACTTGGGTTCCCGTCACCTTGGAAAAAAGCTCCACAATTTTATCGTCGATAGGAATATCACAATTGACACGACCCTTTGGAACGCATTAATGGACATGTATGCTAAGTGTGGAGAATTGGATACTGCAGAGTGTATGTTCAATGACATTGATCCAAGTGAACGAGACATTAGCTCATGGAATGTACTGATTTCAGGTTATGGCATGCATGGGCATGGGAGAAAAGCTTTAGAACTCTTCACACGGATGCAAGACGAAGGGGTGGAGCCAAACCACATCACTTTCACTTCCATTCTTTCTGCTTGCAGCCATGCTGGCTTGATTGATGAAGGCAGGAAGTGTTTTGCAGACATGAAAAAGCTATCTGTGAAACCGGAAGCAAAACACTTTGCTTGCATGGTTGATATGCTTGGCCGAGCTGGACTTTTATATGAAGCTTTTGATATTATCAAACAGATGCCATCGCCACCAAATGATGGTGTATGGGGAGCATTGCTTTTGGCTTGTAGAATCCATGATAACATGGAATTAGGTGAAATTGCAGCTAATAAATTATTCCTGCTAGAGCCTGAACATAGTGGATATTATGTGCTGATGTCCAATATCTATGCTGCATCAAACAATTGGCAAGAAGTTGGGAAGCTAAGACAAGTCATGAAGTACAAGGGAGTGAAGAAACCTGCTGCTTTCAGTGTGATTGAATATGGTACAAAGATCTGTGGCTTCTACACGGCGGACCAAGTAAATCCATACCATAAAGAGGTTTATCAGAAAGTAGAGAGCTTGGCAGTAGAAATGAAAATGGCAGGATACGTGCCAGACCTATCATGCGTTCTACATGATGTGGAAGAGGAAGACAAGGAGCACATGCTCAATTATCACAGTGAGAAGCTCGCGGTGGCTTTTGGAATTATGAAGATTGCTCCAGGAGTAGCAATTCAGGTCACGAAGAATCTCCGCGTTTGCAATGATTGCCATTCAGCCTTCAAGATTATCTCGTACGTCTATCAAAGGAAGATTATTGTGAGAGATGCAAATCGGTTCCATCATTTTGAAGGTGGTTCGTGCTCATGCAAGGATTATTGGTAAGCCAGCCTTGGTGAATAATATTATCATCAATTCACTCCTAACTTTTAAGCTCCAGTTGATGTACAACCATAGTGAAACAATGTATGAAACCACAAAGCTTGCTTAATCTAATCTTATAATATATTTTTGAAACTCTTAAACAGCAGAAGGCACTGGTCTTTTCATGGTAACAGTCTGTTTTTTAAGCAAGAGATTAATGGAAGATTCGTTGCTCAAGCCAAGCCTGAAGGATTAGGATTCCACAAAGTAGAGTTACGTATGCTGTCATCTCCGTGTTAATAAATTGAACGATTACTGGTTAGTCGGTACCCACGGGATTCCAATTTCCAAAACGTTGCAAAAGTCAAAGGTTTTAAAAATACAAAAATAAATGAAATAACTGTATATATTAATTAGTAATTACAAAGTCATTGGCATTGACAGTTGACTTCTCACTTGTCAGCATATGAGCCAACAACAACCACAGCTCAATTCATCTGCATTAATAGGAAAAAAATGAACTTGCCTTGCTTTAGAATTCCATCCACTAATCAAAGAAACACACTAATAATATTCAATACACAAATTTTTCTCTCCCCATAAATTCATCTTGAAAATTTATGCTATGAACAGAAGAAAAAGTTGAGACATTCAAATGTGAATGAAATATATGAAGCCAAGCCACCACTCCATGAAGAGGTAATAGAACAAGCCGACAGGCGACAAGACAAAAACGGGAATCACTTGAATCCAATCTAAAATTCCAGATACATATATTCCAAATCTACTTGATTCAGTTGCGTGCAGGTCTCAAGCTCCTGTCTATTTGTAATATTTTTCATGCAAGTTAAACTAGACTTTAATGACATAACATAATTGAAGTCGATGTCACCCCAAATAATAAAAAAAAAAAAAAAGAGAAAAAAACGTGTCCTCCGACTCTTCCACCCCAACTGTCTATTCCATTCTTTCCTTCTTCAACTTCTCTTTCATTTCCACAAGCAAAGTCATATTTTTCATATTTCTTCTTCTTCTCCAATAAAAACCAACCCAAATCAATTTGTATTCATTTTTTTAAAGAATGGAAGTATCATCATCAACATGTTCACCTCTCGCGATTCACTCGAGGTGGCTGTTCAGCCACCAATCACGGCCGTCACGGCGGTTGCCACCTCATCAGCTTCCGTTGCAGTCGGTTTCTTCTTTGTTCAACATTTCGATAGTTTCAAATAGAACCCATTTGTTGAATAACAGCTCCGTCTCCTCCACTCGCAAACGTAAAAAAATCAACCCCATATCTTGCGTCTTCGAGCGGTTCACGGAACGCGCTATCAAGTCGGTGATCTTCTCACAAAGAGAGGCCAAGTTGCTGGGCAGAGACATGGTGTTTACTCAGCATTTGTTGCTTGGTTTGATAATGGAGGATCGCCACCCAGGTGGGTTCCTTGAGTCCGGGATCACCATTGAGAAAGCTCGAGAAGCAGTGCGGGCCATTTGGCACAGTGATGAAGGTGGTGATCAGGAAGCTAGTAAAGCACCACCCAGTTATAAGTCGACGACGGATGTGCCCTTTTCGATTAGTACGAAGCGGGTTTTTGAGGCTGCCGTTGAGTATTCGAGAACTAGAGGATACAATTTCATTGCCCCTGAACATATTGCGATTGGGTTGTTCACTGTTGATGATGGCAGTGCTGCCAGGGTCCTCAAAAGGTATTCTTTTCTTCGCTTTTTGTCTTTTGTCTTACACGTAGATGTTTTTGCTTTCAAATATGCTATTAAGTCATGTTTTATAATGAAATGGGTGAGTTTGTAACGAAGGGAATGATTGTGATAATGCATGAAGTGAGAACATAAGAGTTGCAGGATTGATTTTCAGTCTGTTGAGTATGTTTTTTTTATTATGGTTTTAGGTTGGGGGTGAATGTAAATAGCTTGGCAGATGTCGCGGTATCCAGGCTTCAAGGGGAGCTTGCCAAAGAAGGTAGAGAACCATCTTTGGCGTCCAAAGGGACGCGTGAAAGTTCCCTTTCTGGTAAACCAGGGGCCTTAAAGTCCTCTGAGAACGCAAATGGTAGGAAGTTGATTTCCTGTCATTTTTCTTTGGTTATTAATTACAAGAATGGGAAGGAATTTTTTGTAATTTGGCTGTTTTTCTTAGGGAAAAGTGCAGTGGACCAATTCTGTGCAGATCTTACAGCTCGTGCTAGTGAAGGCCTCATTGATCCTGTCATAGGTCGAGAGACTGAAGTTGAGAGAATTGTTCAGATTCTTTGCCGTAGAACCAAGAATAATCCCATTCTCCTTGGTGAAAGTGGGGTTGGGAAAACAGCCATTGCCGAAGGATTAGCAATTCGTATTGCTCAGACAGAAGTTCCCTCTTTTCTTTTGGTGTGTATCTTCGCTAGTGATTGTATCTTTTCTTTAATTAAGGTTCAAACGTTTTTTGACTCCTAGAAGGTCGTATCTTACAAATCTGATCTGCTTTTTTGTTCTATCCACAGACAAAACGTATAATGTCCTTGGATATAGGATTATTAATGGCTGGTGCAAAGGAAAGGGGTGAATTAGAGGCACGTGTAACTACATTAATAAGCGAGATAAAAAAATCAGGTAACTGCTATTTTTCGGCACTTTTATAATCAGGAGTGATTCTTTTAAGTAGTTCCTATATACTGGCATTGCAGGTGATATCATTCTTTTTATTGATGAAGTCCATACACTTATTGGTTCCGGCACAGTGGGAAGAGGAAACAAGGGAACTGGGCTGGACATAGCCAATCTATTGAAGCCATCACTTGGGAGGGGTGAATTACAGGTGATTATCTGCTTTTGTCATCTTTTGATAGGCATATAGGTGACTTCAGAATGCCTTATATATGTGAGCATCTATCATCACAAGTTTAATGAATCTCGCTTCTGCAAAATCCCAGAAATCTGATACAATTAGAGAAAAAAAAAAATTATTCTAGAGAACATTACTGAAGAGAACATAGTTGGAGGCATTTAAAAAATATTATTTCTAGGATTAGACTCTTTGAACCTACTGAGAAAAAAAGAATATATGTAGTTGACAGCCCTTGGATCAAAGCTTCCCAGTCTAGTGCAGTGAATTGTATTAATTATTATTTTGCTGTTTTTCTTGGCTATAAGATGAAGGGAGTAATGTTTGAATTCTCTGAAACAATGTTCCTTGACCTCTTGGGCAATGAATGTACCAGCCTTTCATTTTCCAGATAAACACTGCATTTGTCTTTGTGCAAGTTAATTTTTGTGCTTGAATGTTGTGATGAGGTTAGAAATTGATCCCAGTGTCTCATCAAGATTTTAGAATTCTATGTGAATATCTTTTTTGAATCTATTGTGTTAAGCAGGATATGTGGTTTTAACTGAACTCTGCTCTTTTACCTATTCTTGTTATGCTTTTTTAAGTTTCATTATACCGGTGTATTAACATTCCTTTTTTTCCAGTGTATTGCATCCACAACTCTAGATGAATACAGGAGCCAATTTGAAAATGATAAAGCATTAGCACGAAGATTCCAGCCTGTGTTGATTAATGAACCAAGCCAGGTTGTTTTCAATATGTATTTTGATCTAATTTTTATGTAATTGCTCAGTTAATTTGCCCTCTTAATATTCCATCTTTTCTTATCTGGATATTTTGTGACAATATTTAGGAGGATGCAGTTAGGATACTGTTGGGTCTGTGTGAGAAATATGAGGCCCATCACAACTGCAGATTCACTCTGGAGGCAATAAATGCTGCTGTGCACTTGTCAGCAAGATATATTACTGATAGGCATCTTCCTGATAAAGCCATCGATCTCATTGATGAGGCAGGAAGTAAAGCTCACATTGAGTCATTCAAATGGAGAAAGGAACAACAAACTGGCATACTTTCAAAGCCACCAGATGATTATTGGCAAGAAATAAGGACTGTTCAAGCCATGCATGAAGTGGTAATTACATTATTCCTTTGGTCTACTTGATTTTCTTATCTGCTAATAACCTCGGGTTCATATTTTGCTATAAGCAGGTTCAGGCAAGTAGGCTGAAATATGATGGTGGTGCTACCAAAATGGATGAAAGCAGTGAAATTGTTGTAGAATCCCCCTTGCCTTCCACATCGGATGATGATGAGTATGATTCTTGTCCTTAAACACATAGGAAGAATTTAAACAGTAGACTCTTCCCTTTAGGGTCGAACATCGATGTTGAACTTACTTATTTATGTGGTGTTTGTCAGACCTGTAGTAGTGGGACCTGATGACATAGCAGCAGTTGCTTCACTTTGGTCTGGGATCCCAGTTCAGCAGCTCACTGCTGATGAAAGAATGCTTCTGGTGGGTCTCGATGAGCAGCTTAAAAAACGAGTTGTTGGTCAAGATGAGGCTGTTGCTGCCATTTCTCGAGCAGTTAAAAGATCCCGGGTTGGCTTGAAGAATCCAAACAGGCCTATTGCCGCAATGCTCTTTTGTGGCCCAACTGGGGTTGGCAAAACTGAATTAACAAAAGCTTTGGCAGCATGCTACTTTGGGTCGGTAAGGAATCGCACAATAATTATATTTTGCCCCAATTTTTCTTTTTTTTCTTTTCTTTCGTGAGAATTATTTTATATTTTATGTCACTTAAGGTCTGTGAAAATGATAGTCCTTTCATATTAAATACTTGATAATTTGATTTTTTGAAATAAATCAATTAGTCTTTTACTTCTGTACCTAATTGAAACAAACACTATCCTCAGGCAAGTTCTTGATGAGGGTTAGTGGCTGCAGGAATGTGTACGGCACTAAAATAGAACTTCATATATGGGGCTATAAAATTAGTTTTTATATTTCATACAGTGATAAGCATGACATGGTGTAACGGCTGAGACATATAACAATTAGAATTTGAATTCAAATAATGCGATATTTCAATTGCGAAGATGTCATTTTGAACTCAATGTAATCAATAATTTTCAGCATCTTTTAATTGATGCCATGTGGTTTACTCAGTTACCTGCTTTTACTTTGGGATAGATGGATGGTTATTTTGGTCACTTTACCATTTCAGGAAGAAGCCATGCTAAGGCTGGACATGAGTGAATATATGGAGCGGCATACTGTGAGCAAATTGATAGGATCACCCCCAGGTTATGTTGGGTATGAAGAAGGGGGTTGTCTTACAGAAGCTATTAGAAGACAGCCTTTCACATTGTTATTGCTAGACGAGATAGAGAAAGCACACCCTGATATATTCAACATCCTTCTCCAATTGTTTGAAGATGGTCATTTAACAGATTCCCAGGTTTGTGCCTACCAGAATATGCATAATGGCATTGTATCGTGGGCAGTGGTCTTCGAGTCACTCAGAGAAAAACGTGATTACTGTTTGAAAACAAACTTTTAAATGATTTTTTCTTTTTTTCTCGTTTATTCACTGATCTTTCACTTACACTTGAATGGGTTTAATAATAGGGTCGAAGGGTATCATTCAAGAATGCTTTAATAGTGATGACGTCAAATGTGGGCTCTTCGGCAATTGCAAAGGGTAGTAATGGTTCAATTGGTTTCTTGATTGAAGATAATGAATCAACTTCATATGCTGGAATGAAAGGTCTGGTTATGGAGGAACTCAAGGCATATTTTCGTCCAGAGTTACTTAATAGGATCGATGAAGTGGTTGTGTTCCAGGCCCTACAGAAGGCTCAGGTTTGTTAATTTTCATCAATTTTTCGCAGCTCCATTTATGTTAAACCAAAGTTGTTGCGCTGGTCTGTCAAAATATTGTCTGCATTTTATTGATTATATTTATTGAAGCTCATCTATTCCACATTTTTTTAAAGTCTGTACTAGAAAAGTTTCACTCTAGGTCTAGGACTACATAGAGCTTGATCATATTGGATTAGTGACATAATAATAGACTTCAATGGTCCTTAACATAATCTGTTTGTATCTCAGATGCTTGAGATCTTAAATCTGATGCTGCAAGAGGTGAAGACGAGACTCATATCTCTGGGAATTGGTTTGGATGTGTCTGAGTCAATCAAAGACCTCATATGCCAGCAAGGTTATGACAAGACTTATGGTGCACGGCCTCTTCGGAGGGCTGTTACCTCAATAATTGAAGATCCCTTGAGTGAAGCACTTCTTTCCGGAGATTACAAGCCTGGTGACACTGCTGTTATCGATTTGGATGCTTCTGGAAACCCATTCGTTGCAAATCGATCAGACAAAAGTATTCACTGGTCTGATACAACATCCATCTTCTAGTTATTTATTGTATAATTTCATGATATAATCTTATATATTTTATGTACATAATTTGACATTTTGTTTGTAGTATTAGGTGATTGATTGATTCAAGTGTAATATGCGTAAATGAGTATAGTTTATCATTATTCTTTGAAGTGAAATATAAGTTTAGAAGGGAGAACTACATCAAAATTTTGAACTTTATTTACAGAAGTATGAGCTGTTAGTGCAAATGTATTGGCATCTTATGGCACTAGGGCAATCAAGTTTAATTCAGCAAAATTCATGGACTACAGATTTTCAACGTCGTAACATTGAAAGTATATGTTATAACATCTCAATTGGTGTTTTAATATCAGAAATAATGTTACAACAAATTTTGTTCACATGGCAGTACAGAACTTATAGTTTTTATCAAATTTGACTTGATTTTGAGATTAATAAAAATTGATTAATTCGAAGATTACTCTTATATATAAGTGACAAGATTTTTGCTAAAAATAAGTGATTATTTTCCTTACATAGTTTAGGAATTATGATTATATTTTTCATAAAGAAATATGATGGTGTAACATATAAATTCTATGCTATGAAATGTTCATTTTATTACAACATTTAGTTCAGTGTCATAACATTGATTAGTCTGTCACAACAATTGTGAAAAATTATGCAGTCCATGTTATTTAGTGAGTCAATCTATCAAAAACTAAAATTGACTAAATTAAAGTTATAACTTTTATATTTTAAAATAAATATTATAATTATATTTTAAAATTAGCTTGTTAACACATTGGTCAATCCAATCAAGAGCTCTACTATTTACATAGATTTAAGCTTTTTACAATTTAAGCTTTTTACAAGCTTTCCTGCCCCAACCATATTAAAGAATTGAGATCTTTCCTCCTTTAGTATCGAGTGGCTGAGTGCAGACAGATTACTAAAGAAGACTTTTTTCTTTTTTCTTTTTCTTTCTCTCATTTGCGTTTGTTTTAAATAAAGTAATACCCAGATATAGTGTTGTCTGCTAATGGACCTTTGTTAAGGGCCAGTTTCGAATTATAGTAACTTTCAAAATAATCATTATTAATTATATTTCAGATAATTATTTAGGGATTGTTTGTTTTTAACACGTATTACTCAATGAATTTGAATTGGATCCATTAATTAATTAATTAATTAATTTTTAAATGGTCAAACCACTTAAAACTATCCAAAAATCATTGTTTGACCACTTAAAACTATTCAAAAATTATTGAAAAAAAAAGTTATAATTTTTTAATTTTATTTGAATACCAAATCACATAATGATTTTTTAAATATATTATTTAAAATCTATCATCTTCAAAATAATATATTTCTAAATTTATCCTAATTTTATATTATATAGATTTCTTTTAATGCTATAACAAATATTATTAACAAATAAAAACCTAAAACATGTTATCCTCAAATTTTTTTAAGTATTTGATTATTTTTGTTTAATTTCGGTAGAAAATATATATTACTTTACAATTTAAATTTTTATTATAATAGTAATTTAACTTAAGATCATTTTTTTTATTTTAATTTAAATATATAAATTTAATTTACTATATTATAATAATAAATCATATTTTAATGATGAATAAAAGTATTATTAATATAGATATAAAAGTGTTTTAATTTTGTTAAATAATTTATTTATAATTATTTGTATCATATTAAATGAAATTACATAATAACTAATAATAAAATGATATAAATATCAAATTACTAGTTTTTATATAATTTTAACTTTTAAAAATAAACAAGATTACTATACATTCAAATATAAAAAAAAAAAAAAAAAAAAAAACACATGTCATTCAGATTTTAAATTTTAATCACTATTAAGTCTTCAATGATTTTCAATCCTATTAAGTCATCACACAGAAAAAAAAAAAAAAAACAAAAAAAACAAATAATCCTTTAATTATTTCTATAGTGAAAACTATTACAAAACTTAAAAGCATTATGTATGCATTTGATAAATGTTTATATTTATTGTTGTAAATTTAAATAGCTATTTTTACAAAAAAAAATATTTAAATGACAAAATGATACTACAATTAAAATTACAAAAAGAGACAAACACATACTTTTAAAACTTGAAAGAATTTCAGTTTTTAGTTAACAAAATAAACAAAAATTCATTAATGTTTCTAACAAAAAATCTAAAAAATAAAAGGTTTATGAATCTTATAAATAACATATGATTCTTTAGATTTTTTTAATTGTAAAATACTATTTTTAAATTTGATCGTATATTCATTTAAACACTCAAATTGATTAAAATATAAAATAAAATCTCAATCTTGATGAAAAATTTTGTGGCTTCAATTTTTAATATATCTTCTTTTATTTTATTTTATTTTTTATAAAGTATAAAATTATGATTAGGAATAAGAATTTATGTTTAAAGGAAATAAGGAAAGAATTAAATATATATATATATATATAAAACCGTCGTGCGTGCGATCTTCCTTTTTCAGTTTTACGTATCAAATAAAACAAAACAAATCAGAACAGCAAATTAGAGAGAAAAGGAGATAGTGGTGTTTGGTGGGACAAAAATCGGGAAAATCTGTGTAGTGAGTGAGTGAGTGTGGTTTCAATGGCGCAATCAGAGGAGCCTCCCTTCATGAAATCCCTCGACGAAATCGGCGGTTTCTGCACCGCCTATCAATCCTTCAGACGCATTTTCGACGACTTACTCAAACACGTCGATTCCACCCGTAAAGCCATCGACACCCAATTCAACAACCTCCCCTCCTCACAACAACAACAACTCCTCCAAACCGACTTGCAAGATATGCAATTGCCAATTGTCCCATCAACCATACCCGAAACCCAAAGGCCGACGACGAAACCCTCCCGCCTCTCGGAGTTTCACGATCTTTGCAAGACCATGTGCAGCCGCGGCCTCAGGAAGTTTCTGGTCTCGCATTTGTCGGACGCCGACGGCCTCCGCCGAGAAGCGGTTTCGGCGCTGAAATCGGCGCCGGAGCCGGCCAAACTGGTGCTGGAATGCGTCGGAAGATTCTTCCTACAAGGCAGCAAGGCCTACACCAAGGATTCCCCGATGATTACGTCTCGAGAAGCCTCGGTTTTGATATTGGAGTTGTTCCTGAGACTGATTGGAGCGAGCGAGGTGGAGATTGCGATTGAAGATTCGATCAAACAGGAGGCCAGCGCAGCTTCGGCTGCGTGGAGGAACCGGATTCAAACCGAAGGCGGTCCATCCAAAGTTTGCGAGATTGACGCGAGAGGCTTGCTTCTCTTCATCGCTTGTTTTGGGATTCCCGATGTTTTCAAAGATGAAGACATCAGGGATCTGATTATAGTCAGCAACATCTCCCAAATCGCCCACTTGCTTAAACACTCTCCCATGCTTGCTCCCAAGATTCCAGGTGTCTTTCCTTTGCTTTTACTTGCAATTGCAATTGTGCTTTTACATGCTTTTAATTGTTATTAATTTCTCCTTTTTTTCACATGCTTTTGCTCAACTGTATTTTCCCATTAGAAACAAATTGTTTCACATGTCTTATCTTTTATATTTTGTTTTCTTGTTAAATGTCTCCCTTGTTATTTAATGGTATCATATGATCAACTCACTCGCTTGACATCACAATAGAGAACTTTTAGGTTGGCATCATTCCTTGCGTTAATGTATCATGACGTCAAGTCTTAAATACTATAGTTAGATCTTTTCCTATCAGTTTAAACTTTTGAGTCTGATAATAACTAATTCCTTGTAATTAGGTATTTGGAGACCCAGTTTATGTAGCGGAAAACATGCTGTTGCTAGATTTTACAATTGATTTTAGAGAAATCTTGGTTGGGGTGGGTGGGTGCACATCAACACCACCCTGGTGTGGGTGTGCCACATGACATGACACAAAATTCTTAAAGTTTTTAAATTTAATTCTATCATATTTAAAACCTCTTTTATTTTTCTCTGTCACTGTCTAGACCTATCTTCTCCCTCCAGTTTCTTTCTCTACCTAGCTTCCGACTTTGTTCTTTTTCTTTTTTGTATGTTTTTTCTTCCACATCTGCACTTGGACACCGGAAGGCGTTTTGGTTTTAAGACTCCTTGACAGCAAGAGAGTGAGAAGGCCAAACAAATTTTTCCAGTCGACATTCTCACATTTTTAACCACTACAAACCGATCTTCCTATCAAAAAAAAAACCACTACAAACCGATCCTCTACTAACATGACCTCATTTTTAACAAATCCATTTGTCAGTCAACACTTATTTCCAGCCAAAACGATATAATTTTTTAACCAAAGTTACAGAAGCTGAAACGCAGGAAATATCAGAGACAAGTTCATTAAGATTCCCATCTAAATACCAAGAAAGAACTGAGATTAGAGCATTTAAATCAATTTTAAAGAGATTGAACATATAGAAGAGATAAATTCCAGAAAATGTAGGCACTTGCCTCCTTGTTTTTGCCACCACCAAGAGCCTAAAAGCACAAAAATAAGAGAAAAATTGAATATCATGCCTTCATCCCCTCCCAGTCGTCCTTGGTTTTTTTCATTTATCAGACTCCAAGTCCTTTCTCATAAAGTTAAACTGGGTATACCCAGGTTTAGTCATTCTCATTGAAAGCCAGCCATCCCACAACCCTTTTTAGAATCCTTTGACCTTTGTACACTTATATAGATCTTTCATAGATAACAAGGTGACACTTTTATTTTTGTGGTCTTCTTACTTGTCAAGGAATATTGTGACGTCTTATTCAAGTTCATATATAAAGAAAGAGAAGGAAAGGATGAAGTTGGGTTATGAAGAAGTTGGATAGAGACTTATAGTGGGTTCTAAATATGATAGAAAATTTGAATTTTAACAATTCGAGGATTTCAGCTGCGTGACACTCTTTGAGTGGGCAGATATAACTGTTGTGATGCGCTTGCCTCGCCCAAGATTTTCCCATATTTAATCTCTTTGATCGATAACTATTTCTGTGTTTGTAAATCTTTTTCTATTAGTTGAGACATACCATTTATGATAATGTTGGGGGATTTGGCAGAGTTATTAATTTCTAAAAATAAATCGTCTATATTAATTCCATAAATAACTTGTGTCTGATCTTTACTGTTTTGGCTTAGGCTGTTAGACTTCATTGACATTCCAAGTTGCAATTAGTTTCAACATATGCAGATTAATTTCCTTATTTTATAATATAATTATCTTCTATAACAGATATCATAGGAAATATGAAAAAGAATGGAATGCTTGTTGAAGCTGTTGATGTTGTGTATACCTTTGGCATTGAGGATAAGTTTTCTCCTGAAACAATTTTGACTGCCTTTATACAAGAGTCCAAGGAAGCATGGAACAGATCAAGACGGAACCCACCTCTTATGCAGGTATGGCCTATTCTACAGCTCCTGTAACGTTTTCATCTTTGATATCATTTTAATTAATGGTGCAATTTTGCTTTGCTCTTTCTCAGAAAAAAGCTTGTAAAAAGCATTTGGCCGCTCTCAAATCTGTGATCAAATGTTTGGAAACCAGGAACATTGATCCTGTGAAGCTGCTTCCTGGATTTGAAATTAAAGAAAACATAGTCAAGTTGGAGAAAGAGATCGCCAATCTCAATAAACAAATAACAGACAGTAACAAGATAATAAAGAGAAAAGCAGGTGGAATTGAGTCCTCAAATAAATTTAATGGCCAAGATGCAAAACGATCTCGGTTTACAGCCAAGGAATCTTTCCTGATGACATCTCCCTCAATTATCAGCTTGAATGATGCAAGGGCTGCTAATTACGCTATTGGGAAGAGCTCATATGATGGTTTGATGCCAAATTTGTTGGATCACGGTGCTTCTAGTCATGTCCAAAGTTATCCTGCTGCTTCAGCTGCAATACTTGGATATGGGGTACGGACTTCACTTGATATTCTTGGCACAACATTAGGAGGTGGGGGCAGTGTGCCTGGGGTTGGAGTTGATGTCAGTGAGTCCACTGGAGTCGGTATCCTCCCCACAGGTTCGTTTTCTGGTGTTCGTAGGGATATGGCACTGGACAATATTGGGCAAACGATATATGGCCATGATTTAGCATACAGATGGAACAGAGTTGGGGAGACAGCCTATGGTGACAGGTTTGCTGCACAAAGTGTTCTTGGAAACCCTGCTGGCGCTAAGGTTGATGCTTTACTCAGGCAGTCATTGTCTATAGATCGTGTTGCAGGTCAGCCAGACCCTCAATCTATTGGTGTTAGTAATCGCAATTCATCCTCCGATTTGTATGGTTTTGCTGATGCTGTAGTGTAGAGTGGGTACTATGACCGCCATAGTTCTCATAAAGCGGGCCTTTTCTCTTTTGGTGTAGCCATCTTAAATTTTCTTTCCCCCGAATTTGATTTAGAAGCTAAGGGGTTGGTGAATCTTATATTATATTCATTGTAAAGACAGGAGCTGTTTAGAAGGCTATACCCTCTTCAGGAAAGATGTGAATATTCATATAAATTGTCTTTGATAGGCTTTATTAATTTTTGCATCCATTATCCAGAATATTTTGAAGGTGTAGCAATTAGTAGTTGTTTTCTCTCTCATTTGCTGTTAGGATTGTTTTTTCATTTAATTTTTGTATTAATATCAGTAGGATTCAAAAGAATCAACCAAAGGCTCTGGGCCTGCATTATAGAAGCCCTTACAGTGAAGATTACTGCACTTGATCATTTTGCAAGGCATGTAATAAACAAAATGAAGTTGCACAAAGAGTACCGTGCCGAGAAATCGTGTGTGGAGGTTTATATATTATATAAACCAGGAAATGATAAAGACACTTGAATCCATTTTTACCATATTAGAGAAACAGCTTAGTAAATGGTTTACTCATAAAAGCATATATAGGATTTTGATTTCCTTTTTCTTCCCTCAAAAATGAGTGAGACAAGAGAAATCACCGCCTCACAGCTAAGTGCTAACAAGATAATGAAAGTCAGGGAAGCTGTTGTTACATTGAGCGTAATTGAGCTCATTTTAGCATCAAACTTGGCAGGCTTTTCTAGTGGTGAATTACGAGTAGGATTTTACAGAGGAAAATGTGGGTTGGCAGATGTTGAGGTCATAGTGGCTGGTGTTGTCACGGCATGGTTCTTAAAGGATCCCACCATTATGGCTGCCCTCTTACGGTTGCAGTTCCATGATTGCTTTGTCAATGTAAGCTCATTTTTACATAAAATCCTTTTTTTTTTTCCCTGTAAGATAAAAGTTAAAGGCATCTTTATCATTTAGCAAACTAACTTTAGTGGTTATTGTCTAATCCAAGCAAGCTCCATGAGGCAAGAAGCATGTATGCTGTGTTGGTTAGTAAACATTCTTTGCATTCTCATCCCACAAATTTCACCTTTAATTTTTTTTTTTTTTTTTCTTGGGATTTTTGTTTTATAACATCGGCTTTAATTATGTTAATCACTTTTTAAACTGTATAAAACACACAATATATATTAAGTGCTGGCTAAAATTTTAATACAATTTTCATCATATTTTTCTTGTCATTCTAATTTTTAATTAGCTATTCAATTAATTGTAGAGGAGACATGATAAAACTGCAAAAATGACTGGATTCTTGACTTGTTAATTTCAATTAAAATGTTACACTGAATGTTAATCTTAGTACAGTCTAAATAATGAGTACTAACTGTGTATGTATTTGTGGAAATGATTATAAAAGGGTTGTGATGCATCAATTCTGCTAGATGACTGCTACAGTGAGAAAACAGCAACACCAAATCTGAGTTTGAGGGGCTATGAAGTTATTGACGATGCAAAGGCTGCTGTAGATAGAGCTTGTCCTGGTGTCGTTTCCTGTGCCGATCTCATTATCATTGCTGCTAGAGATGCTGTTTTCTTGGTAATGTAACTTCCCTCTATCTATCCCATTGCTACATGTACAATCAATTCAAATTTGAAGCCTCTGATGATCATTATTTTAGAGTGGGGGAGGAAGATATGAAGTGCAAACAGGAAGAAGAGATGGTTTCAGATCTCTAGCTCAAAATGTGTCAGCCTCAGTCCCTGGTCCTTCAGCGTCGGTCTCTCAGGCCATCCCTCTTTTTCTTAATAAAGGCCTCTCTCCTATTGATATGGTGGTTCTTTTGGGTATGACATAGCATGGGAAATGGTTTTTGTCAGGAGTGCTTTTGAGCAAACTACTTTCTACTAACTAAAGCACTTAAGAGTTATGAAAATGAAATGCTTTTCAAATATGTGATGTAGGTGCACATTCTATTGGGGTTGTACACTGCTCACTCATCAAAGATCGTCTATACAATTTCAGAAACATGGGCATGCCTGATCTAACCATGGAGCCATCCCTGGCTAGTCAGCTAAGATTCAGGTGCCCTCCAAATACTACAACACTAGACAACACAGTAAACCTTGATCAGAATCCACTTCCATTCTTGGACAACTCCTACTACATGCAAACATTGTCCAACAGAGGGATTCTCCGAATTGATCAAGAGTTGGCAATGCACCCTATAACAAGGGCCACTGTCATGAGCCTAGCCAGAGGCTTGGATTTCCCCACCAGATTTGGTGCTGCCATGGTCAAAATGGGAGCCATTCAAGTTCTTACTGGTACCCAAGGAGAGATCAGAACATCCTGTAGAGCCACTAATAGTCCCCCATTTGCCTAACTAATTAGACTAGCTTGTTAGGGGATTTCGTGTTTTTACACTTTAATTACAACGTTTGTGATTGGATTGCTTTAAAAATTTGTATGAAATAATAGTTCAATATCATTAGTTAACTGTTAACATCAAGTTTGTTCCCGTTTTCCATAAGCTTTACATTTGTAATTTAAAAATAATCAAGTTATGTTAACATTAAACGCAGATAAAAAGAAAATGCAAGCTTTAGATGTTTATCCTCCTATCAGCCCCGCCTAACTCATTTTAAAATACAAAAATCACTTGAATCTAGTCTTTGTGCTGATTAGTCCAATGCAAAATGGAAACATCTTCACACAAGACATGTTAATTCTTGAATGAGTATTTTATTTGATCAGTAATTACTTGTTAATTTTCATTTGCTCAACAAAATTGATAGTTGACTAAGAATCTATGTTTCTTAAAGTTGATATTGAATTGGTTAGAAGTTTATAGAGACCTATTGAAATCAAATATTATTTACGTAACTCAAATATTTATTCTCATAAATGGAAAACAAATGCTCTCACAATAAAAGCAAAAAAATAAATAAAACTACTTACAAGAATTTTAAAATACATATCTATCTCACAAAAAAAAACAAAAAACAAAAAAAAAATACATACTTAAATGTACATGGGGAGGTTCTACCACATATTTTAAAAGGTGGTGTACTAAGGAATAGACTCTCTATTATTTGCTTTTATAGCCATTCAATTTCAATCAATTGTATATCAAATGTTCGCTAATATTATTGAATTTTGTTACAGTAATATATGTATTATTTAGTTATAATTATTGAATTTTGGTACAGTAACATATGTATTATTTAGTTACTAATTATATTATAGAATCTTAATATTCTATCAAAGCAATAAGGAAATAAAGGTATTCAATTAGTCAAAGGGCTGCAGTGCAGTGGAATAACTGCTGCCCTTCCACCTCCTCTCTCTTGAGAGGTGAATGGTTAAACATCCCTCTCCCATTTAATACGAGTTTCCTTCCCACATATATAGGCTGTTTCCCTACTCATGTGTGGGTTGCTTTCTCTCATTTATGGGAGTTGATTCTTAGGTCGCGCCCCAACGTCTATCGTTATTGATCTTGGTTATAACTTGGGTTGGTCCTAGTCACCTAAAAAAAAAAGGGTATTCAATAAAAAGTAAATTTTTTATGAACTTAAGTTTGGTTTGATGGTAAATTTTTTGAATTTATAATAGTTTAAAAAACCATATCGAGAGTCCATACCGATGAATATTAATCACCTATGGCATATATATATATATAAGCAATATGACCTCTACACAATATTGTCACTTTTTTTAATGTAAAACATTCAATTTAATTGTTTAAAAATTTAAAAAGAAATTGAATATATATATGTGTATATTCATAGACCTTTCAAATAATTATCCAACAATTATAAATTAACAAATTTTGATTTCTCATTCTCATAAATAAAAATGAAAAACAAAATCAAGCCTTCTCCAATTACTAAAATTTAGAGAATATGAATGCCCTAAATTTCAATTACTTCCTATGAGGCCCAATAATCAGACCGTTAACAAGCGCAAAACCCGAACCGACTTGACCCTAAAATTTGAAAATGGGACCGTTATAAATCCAACCCGAACCGACTTCCAACACCATAAATCACAACGGTTAGTCTTATTGGCGGGACGCCAAACCACTCGCGGAAACCTTTTGGTTTCTTCATCTTCTTGAATCTTGAATCTTCTTCTTCTTCTTCTTCTTTTGTTTCAGATTTCGATTTTGAGTTGTCTTCATGGATCAAGAAAGCAAACTGTGGAGACTGGTTGAGACAGACTGGTACTCTCCAAGAAGACTCCTTAGCACTCCCACGCAATATGATTTTCCTGTAATCATTCAAGAATTTTTTTTATTTATTGTCATGTTTTTAAGGTTTTTTTTTTTTTGGTTTTATTATAGATATTAATGTGTTCTCTTGTCAGGGGGACCGGTTTATACCCAACCGGAGTTTGATGAATCTCGATCAAGCTCACGTTTTGTTGACCTCCAAACCCAAGCAATATAACAATCCCAATTTCAGTGTACGTGTCTTCTTTTTTATTTTTTTCAATTTGTTGTTGTCTGGATTCTAATTCTTGGGTTTTCTTGATCTGGGTTTTTGTTCTTTGTTTTTTTTTTTTTTTTTGTCCGAAGAATGTTCTTTGTTTTTTAACTTTTCGAAATTTGAGGGATGATTAGTTGTTTGGGTGAGGCTGTTTTTGGGGGTTTTTTTTTTATTTTTCAGTCAAATTCATGATTTATTTGGCTATTTTCCCTTTTGTGTTCAAAACTGTTAATTGGTTATCGTGTTAGGTTTGTCTAGGTTGTGAGATGAGGAATATGTTGAGATTTGAATTTAAGTTTTGGAATTTATATGGGGTTTCTCTTAATTGGGGCATGATTAGCATGTTGAAAGATATGAAATTGCTCAACAATTTGGTTAATGGGTTGTTTTTCTTTTCATGACAGGATGCATACCGACAGAAAATAGCTGAGAATTTGACTTTGGATTCGGAAGGGAGACCTTTTAGGATGTTGGTGTTCCGGGGAAGCCCTAAATCTAGTAGAAAGTCATGTCGTGGTATCGATGAGATTAGAAGGGAGGATGCTGAGGCATTGAAAAATATGACCAAGAAGTCTCAAAATAGAAAGTTGCCTAAGGTACGCATCTCAGATTTGAACCTCTCGTAAAATTTTAGTAGAAGAGATCCCAGTAATTAGCAGTAACTGTGTGCAATCATGTTTCTGTTTTGTGGCTCCATGACAATATGACCTGCCTTCGAGTTTAGGATATGAGAAGCTGAATAGCATTGTAGTGCTGTCTGATTGATGAATTGTGTGATAGATTAACATACTTCTGGATATTTTTGTGATTAGAAGTTTTTTATTACTCATACCTGAATTCAGGAGTTGGAATAAGCATCTTTTCATGTTTGGACGAGAATTAATTCTTTAAAACAAATGGAGAGCAAAGATAGCAGTCAAGCTTATAAAATTTGAGACTGTTTTACTTTATATATTTGTCTTCATTTGCTGTGAGCTCACAGCAGGAACTTTATGGTGGTTACTCATATAATGTGATTCATGGTTTGTGCAGCAAGAAGCTCGGATTCTGGATGCACCAAATCTAAGGGATGACTATTATCAGAACATCATGGATTGGGGGAAAAGCAATATTCTTGCTGTTGCTTTGGGTTCAGAACTATATCTTTGGAACTCGAAGAATAGTAATGTTCAAAAGTTGTTGCAAGTTGTAGAGGAATACAACTACCCCACAAGTGTAGCTTGGTCAGCAAGTGCTAGAAATTTGGTAGTTGGATATATGAACTCCAAACTTCAGCTCTGGGATGCTGAGACTTCAAAAATTGTAAACCTCTCCTTTTCCTTTCTCTCCCTCTACTGCCTTCGATTATAAATCTATTGTTCTAGTTTTCTATGGGTTGATTGAAATCATAAATTTAATTTTCACATGCAGGTTAGAAGCTTAGAGGGTCATCGTAGAAGAGTGGCAACTGTATCATGGAACCAGTCGAACAGTCACGTTTTAACTTCGGGAAGCTTGGACAAATCCATTATTAATCATGATGGTATGTGAATTTCACCTCTTGCTTGGAAATCTATATTACATCATTTGACTTGTAGCTATTATAGTTACTAAATTATGTACTGACATCTTTATTTGGTTCATGTGTTTTCTTACTGGCAGTTAGAGTATCAAACAATGTGACTTCTCGCATAAGAGCACACACTGAAGAAGTGTGTGGACTGAAATGGTCTAATGAAGGCAATCTACTGGCCAGTGGTGGCAACGAAAACCTTATTTACATATGGGACCCTCGCAAGATGAGTTCATCAAAGTTCTTGCATCGATTTAATGACCATTCTGCTGCAGTCAAGGCTCTTGCATGGTGCCCTTATCAGTTTAATGTACTTGCCTCTGGTGGAGGCACAAAAGATGGGAGTATTAAGATATGGAATGCACAAAAGGGAAAATGTCTCCACAGTGTGGAAACCAAAGCCCAGGCAAGTGAATTACTTCATTCCTTTTTCTTTTAAGCTTTCATAGATAGCAATAAGAAATCATTTTCATCCTAATTTAGAAACATATACATTATTGTAACATTTTTGTCTAGATTGACCAGCCCCATACACATTTTCAATTTATAACTTTCCGGTGTCTGGTTTTCATCTTATAAGAATTTGATGTTCATTTGCAGATATGTGGACTGGAATGGAACAGGCATCACAAAGAGATCTTGAGTGGCCATGGCTACAGTGAAAGTGGGAATCACAACAAACTGTGCATGTGGGAATACCCTAGCATGGCTAAAAAGGGAGAAGTAAAATCTCATCGCTCCAGAGTCATTGAACTTTCCCAGGTTTGACAATTCAAGAACTTAGGTTTTAAATTTTTTTCGAATGTAATCTTAAAAATAACTAAATTTAAATTTCTTACATCAACGTGTTGCAGAGCCCTGATGGCCTAACTGTGGTATCAGCTGGAGCAGATCAAACGCTTTGCTTCTGGGAGGTATTTGGACCACCTACCAATGATGATTCAAAAGTTTCATATCTTGACGGCGTTCTCTCTCTCAAAGTGTCCCCTATAAGATGAGAACTGAAAGACTGTTTTTGCTACAAGTTTGTTTCCTTCTATAAAATAATCTTGTTCATTGTACAAAATATCTGAGGCTGCTTCATTTTTTTTTTTTTTTTTTTTTTTGCTGCATAAACCTATGGATATACATAAGTACCGTAATCAGCGGCAACTGTAAAGGAAAATAGTGAAAGTAACACACGAATATATTAATGAAGAAAAATGCTGGTTTTAACCCATTGATGGTGCAAAGATTGTCTCAACTTTTCTTTTGATTTCTTAATTCTTCATACAAATTTCATGGGCAGCACATCACCTCTTGAATGCAGAAAATCTTCTGCAGACTAATAAACACACACATCTTGGATGATTCTTAGACCCCCTAACGGACTTAAGCTTAGAGAGAGTCAAGAGACTGAGGTCAAGCATTTTCTGTTGACACTGTTCCTATGTGATTTGGATTTGCTGGTGCTGTGGATTGTGTTTATTTCCACTTTGATTCAGCTTATTTTCAATCCAAGTTTCACACTAATTCAGCCACGTTGTGATTGGTCATCGACAAAAAGAAACAAATTTGAATCATCCATTATTAATAATACCTACGTATAATAAGATTTATAAAAGCTTAGCAAATAGTACTTACTGCAGGAGAATAATTATGTGACATAAGATATATTCTTGTATTACTTTCAACATCACAAAAATTTTTCTAAGATAATGGCACTCCAAAGTAAATCCAGAAAGGGAAGGTTTCAAAAGTTCTAGACTGTGCTGCGCAGGCTGACCTCTATAAGAACATTTCATAGACATAGTTATAAAAGAGAAAGAAGAGACAATAACAAAGGAAAATTCTCTCCAGGCTACTGATACAGCAAACCCCGAAACGATACAATTTCAGTCTGTCCCCAAGTCATCAGCATCACTATCCAAGTACATCTCTACGGCTTCACCATCTGACTCTTGCTCTTCCTCCTCTTCTTGTTTCCTCATCTCTTCTTCCACTTCTCTCTCAGCAGCCCAAGCCTTTGCAATTTCAAGTCTACGACTTACTGCTTCCCATGACACAAGCTTATCCATAAAGACTGATATGTAGTCGGGTCTACGATTCTAAGAAAAAACGATGTGGCAGTTGTTAGATCAGACCTACAATAGTACCAAGTAAACTTCAGAAAAGAAACACAAGGTAAGCTCACCTGAAAATCGAGGTAATAAGCATGCTGTTGGTACAAAAAAAATCCATAGTAGAATTAGTAATTAGTTTCTAAAAACAATTCTCAAAAAAATATTTAAAATTGAATTCAATCTCTCCAATAATAGTGTTTATTTACCTCCCAAACATCAATAGTAAGGAGTGGCTGCAAAAATTAACAACAATATAATCAGATTTGTAGAAAAACAAAATACAGTAACATTAGACATATGCACATGTTGGAGAAATCCTTTAATCAATCAGAAGTACTCACAGAATAATCCCAGACGAGTGGATTTACAGCATTGGGACTTTTCACCACTACAAGCTTTTTATCCTCATCAGATGGAACAGGATTTATGGCATTGTCAACATCAAGTCTATTTGCTTTGTCTGGTTTAAACAAACAACACGACAAAGATGTGTCAACACAATGTACAACAAAATAAAACAAATGGCCAGAGAATACGAAGGTCACTCACAGCAAAGCCATGCCCAACCAGAACCAAACTGTGTGGATGCAGCTGACTTGAATTCACTCAGGAATCTTTCAAAAGAACCAAAATCTCTTTCAATCATTTGTAGAAGCTCACCAGATGGCTTTCCTCCCCCACTAGGTTTCATGGATTCCCAGAAGAAGTCATGGTTCCAGGCCTGAAACCAGCAGCCATCAATTACAACACACGTCTACGGACTTCAAAATTGAAATTGAAGAAATGAGATGTTTATGGAAAGGGAGTATGTAATTGACAATGTACCATCAAGCAAATTATTAAATAAATAATCACACTAGATATCAATACAAGAAAATCCTCAGATCATATATTTATTAGCCTGTCACAATAAGTCGCCTACAGTGCATGAAAATATTAGACAATAACATACTTCTCTTTGAAAAAAAAAAAAAAAAAAAGCATAACATACTTGTGCAGCATTGTTGAAAGATGGAAGGAAGTTCCCCCTGTTGTAGGTAACAGCTACAACCTCTTCCAGTGACATTCCATCTAGCTCTGTTCCCGCAATTTGCTTGTTCAGGTTTTCCACATAAGTTCTGTGGTGCTTTCCCCAGTGATACTCCAGCGTGTCCCGGCTCATATGTGGCTCCAATGCATTCTGCCACCCACATATAAGCACGCCAAGAATATGATTGTTTCTAGATAGAGAGCTCCAAGTAAACTCTCTTAAAAGTACATTAGAAATGAAAATACAACACCGACAAATCAGCAACCAAGTAACCAACACTCAAACGTAACGCTCAATTGATATAAGAAGCAAAGCTAAAAATAAGAAATGTTGGTTCATCTAAGTTATCATTCACCAACTTACAACATCAAATCTATATTCATGTTTACCAGCGGATAAGGCGGCGGCTTCAGCTCAAACTTAGCAGAGATTTTAGTGGGACCAGATTTTCTTGTACATCTTCTCTGCACCATCTGGAAAAAATATATATATATATTTATATACATATACTTGTTTTAAGAAAACAAAACATTTCATCGAACACAATGTATACATTCCTTCTCTAGTTAGTTTCTCATGGAATACACAAAAAACAACAAACCCAAGAGCAGACTAGACCTCTTTTTTTCCCCAGTGAAACTGCAAGCTTGGATTTTGTCCACCAAGTCCTGGAAACAAACCCATTATAGTGAATTTAATAAGTGAAGAAACAAAGAAATGCTTTAGAATTGGTATACCTTGGCATGGAAAGGTCAACCAAACAGGCTTGGCTGTTGCAGCTACCATTTTCATTTTCTTTTAACTCAATTCAACAACAAGCGAGTTTATGTGGTTTGGTCTCAAAAACACTAATGCAAACACACTGGATAGACTAGACACTCTATTTTTATGGCAAGTTACGGTACCAGATGTTAGGACTGTACTACACTTTGGTAGCATGGTGTCTACTACTAAATGTGTGTGTGTAGTACGCAAATGTGTAGTACGGTTTTCGGTTTGTGAGATTGTGACGACATATTCTTGAATAATGTAGTGAGGGATTTACTCATTCATTGGCATTATATGTTTATTATGTCACCATCATGTTGTCACCATCATGCTCTAGTTTCAATTGAACTCAGTTTTTAAAGTTGGTTTAATTCATGCATGTCAAAAAAGAAAAAAAAAGTTACTTCAAACCAAAAAAAAAAAAAGTTGGTTCAATATATATTTTTTATGGGCAATTGATAGAGTTTGAATAGGCAGCTTGAAATATCAATTATTCACAAGATACAAGTTGTTTATTATTCCTCTGAACATGTCCTGTATAACATCAAAAGAGGATGAAAAGATCTGGACAATAAAATAGAGGAACAAGAGTACATTGGAAATAAATGAACAGATAAATAATTATCTTTGATCCATATTACACAATTTGAGAGACATAAAATTGTAGCAACATGAGCCTTTTATGGTGGTGAGTGCTGTTAACGACTTCATGAGCAGGAAGATTCTTGTGTCTAGCACTCCAGCTAAGCCCAAATTCTTTTTCTGGGAACAAGATCTGATGTTTTTATTTCATCTATTTTGGCAGCTACAATAAAATCATTCATGCTCAAACCTCCTGCATAAGTAAATGAAAACCTTTTAAACATAATAAGCATCATAGCAACTTGTATGCAGAAACAAATGCATAATGCAATTGAAACCGGAAACTATTAAGTTGGTGAAAATTTTAAAATGAAAAATTTACCAATGGAAGAAGTCCATAGTTCAGCTCTGACTTGATCGGGCTGTTCCAAGTGAATATTTGGAAAATGGCCTGTAGATTCTATAACCTTGTAAATTCTATTGACAAGTTCAACCCCACATTTAAAATCTCTTAACTTCCACAAGCACTGTAGTTTAAGTCCCCCTTCTTCTTCCAGTAGCCTCCATCCAACAACCTACAGCCACAAACATTTTTCTTAACAACAAAAAAGTAGAGGAAAACTTTGGATTTCTCTCACATCCATTCTTTGAATAATAAATCAAGTCACTGGTGGAACTTGTGCTCACCTGAACCTGCCATTTCAGCAGGTTCATATTTCCATTGTTCAAGACAGAAAAATATTTGACCACCTCAATAGCATAAGAGACGTATTCTCAAACAATAGCCAAATTTTCTACTTCACAAACCAAAAATTCTATAATCAGAAATGCCATCCTTACAAACAATGTTCAAATAAGCAAAGTAGAAAGTCCAACTCTTCCTACTTCAAAAAATAAAAAATTAAAAAAACACACTCCTTCTCCTACATTGTAGGAGAAAAGTTGATAACAACAACAAAAGTGAAGCTCAAAATTTCGCGTTCTTTCAAATAACAGAACCTAACTATCAATCCAGTTCAAAGTTGTGCATAATTAACTATAGTACAAAAAGTGTTCCAATTTATAAGGAACCATAGAACATTACAAGCAGATATTCAAGTTTCACCTTATTCAATAATTTATGTTATGTCATATGTAATAAAGTGGTAATGTATGCAGTTTCACTAACACCAACATATATATGCCTAACATAAAGGTCACCTTCTTGAAGAGAGAATTTTCAATACCTTCCTCAACAAGTTCTGGGCATCATCCACAGACATGGGGGTCTGCAGTCGAGAGACAGGGGAGCAGTGTTGTCGAGCAAGAGAAAGAGCAGAGACATTAGGAATGAGAATCTTGTGCTCAGTGTCAACATTTCCCAATACTCTATCAGCAAACCCACTTTCTAATTCAGCTGGGAAGGGGTCTCTGGCTCCGAAATCACCCAACATATCACTCCCCAAAGCCTTGAAAGTTGTTGTTGCTTTTCTCTGAGAACGAAGAGTGACCAACTGAGTGAGCTGGTGGGGATGAGGGTGACGTGGAGAAGAGAGGGGGGGGAGGACAGCAGAGAAGGTGGTGGTGGTAGTGGTAATAGCCATGGAAGAGTGGGGATCTACTTCGGCTGAAGCGGTGGGAGCAGACAACAAGAAAGTTTTGTTTCAGTGAGCTTGTCTATCTTCTGGTGGGGAGAGACCCGGGCTTTGAACCGGTTTGTTTATCGGTTCGACATTGACTGCTGGCCGCTTTAATAGCCACTCATGGAATGAGTGGTGGGCCGTTGCCACGTCATTTCTCCAATAATTTTTGGACTTTTTTTTAATGTTTTTTTAAACAAATAATTGTTGGACACTCTTGAAGCGAAAGATTTGTCACGTATTTCATCATGTATTTCACCAATTAGATTAATGTTAGGGCAAAATACTCTTAGTGGGCATAAGTGTTGTTTTCAAGTATTTTTTTTTTTTAATTTATTTTTGAAATTATAAAAAGGAAGATGTAAAACTCATGGGTTTTGCAAACTTAGTGGTTGGATAAAGTTAACTAATAATAATAATATTTTTATTTATTGTAAAAATGATTATTTAATAATTTCTAAAAATTATTATTGATAGGTAATTTTACTTAATTAGTAAATTAACCAAACACAAAACTCATTTGTTAAATGTTTTTTGTAATCAAGATTGTAAGCAACGAAAAAATCACTTTTCAGTTTTAACAATAAGGATAAAAAAAAAAAATCTAAACTGTAGATGGTCAGTGATATCGTTGGTTAGCCCACTAACACAGGTTCACTTATAACACTAAGGACAATAATAATAATAATAATAATCAAAACGGTAGATGGTCAGTGGCACTATTGGTTAGCTCACTAACACAGGTTTTACATTTTACGAAAACATTCTTCTACCATAAAAAAAAAAAAGTGAGGGTTGTCCTCCCTCTTTATGTGAGCCCTTCCTCTCCCCCTCACCTCTCATCTATGTGTGGGCTGCTCCCTCCTATATGGGAGTCACTTTTCGAATATCGCCACAAAGTTAAATCTCGTTTAATCTCGACTTATCTCGTGGCTTGTTTTCCAACTATGACAAAAGGAAAAAAAAAAAAATCAAAATGATGCTCCTCGTATTTTTGTTTGCTTTACAAAGGTTCAGCTACTCCATGTTCATTGTGCCATATTTATGAGCTTTCTTCAAAAAGCTTCGGCAATTGTGCTATGGTAATATTTATATCTTTTTGTATCATATTTGTATTGTCAAAATAATATTATTATAGAATAATTTTTAAAATTTAATATATATTGTTAAAACATATATTACATTTTTTGTCAAATAACTAAATTTTTTGTAATTAAAAAAATTAAATTTTCTAATATAATAATATAGAACTAAAATTTAAGAAATAATTAAAAAATAATGTTATATAATTTTTATGATTGGGGTTTTTAATAAGTTAAAATATTTTAAAAAATATTTGTACAAAGTATGTTTTTATTATGTACCATTTTATAATACTATATTTAATATATATTGTCAATCGCGTTTTCAAACTGTGAAAACATATAATTCAAATTTTCGTTTTCTATCAAACACGTTTTCATATTCTAAAAGTATAAAATTCAAATTTCCTGTTTCAATTGAAAACAGATCAAACGAGAAAACGAAAAGTGAAAACATTACCGAATGGACCCTTACAAGTTGCATAATTTAAGTTTTTACATTTTCATATTGTTATAAAATTCAGTTGCCTGTTTCAAATTGAAAGCAAGTCAAATGGGAAAACGAAAAGCAAGGGCATTACCAAATAGACCCTTACTAATCGCATGATGGTACTTTTATCCTAGGTTAGTCAGTTGATTCCGGTCTAACTTGTCTAAGGGCATAATCACCATATATTAAATTATTAATAAAAAATAGAGAATTTAAAAACAATAAAAAAAAATGAGAGAATTTTGAAAAAAAAAGGTTTGAGAGGAGGCTGCCGCACGAGTTCACATGAGTCTCCTATGGTTGCTGCGGTGAGCAGGCTGATGATTGGACCGGAACTCAATTGTAGTCAAGCCCTGGCCCATAAAATATTGTACCATTAATTAAAAATTAACAAAAAAATAAAGTGTGTAATGCATGATTCTTTTTATTTTTATATTTCGAATCTAAAAAATTATCAAATTAAATAAATTTTTTATATTAAATATTTAAATATTTATTTGATATATATTGTAGTAAAGTATCTATAATTGAGACATTATCAAATTAAATTAATATTTTTTATATTACATCATATTAAATATTTAAATATTTATTTGATATATATTGTAATAAAGTATCTATAATATCTGAATATAAACTTAATTAAAGTAAAGGATATGATAAAAATAATATTATTTAATAATAGTATAATATTATTATTTAAAAAAATAATAATGTAAAGTTACAGGAGATATAAATTTATATTTATAATGAATTAAGATAAAGTTATAATAGTTTCAAAAAAAAAAAAAGAGATAAAGTAATTATAAAACATATTTAAAAAGCATTAAAAATTATTTTAAAAAATTGAAAACTTTAATTAAGATAAAGGGGCAAACCATCTCCACTAGGTTTTTTTTTTCCCTTTTTTTTTTTTTTTTCTGTTTCATGTCTAACATATACACATGTCAATTTGTAATGGAATCAACTTAAAATACAATTTTACTTCTAAAATGTTAAATTGACCAACGCAAGTGAGTTCAAACGACTAATTGGGTGCTCATGAAAATATGACTGATTTAGTTAGAAATAAAAAAGTAGCAAACTACTTGTAATTAAAAATAAATAAATATAAAACTTATTTGATTTTTCTTCTCGGCAAAGAGAAAAAAAAAAAGAAAAACCTTATCTGATACAGTAAATTCAAAACTTATTTGATAATTGCCCTGAAACACATAATAAGTGTCAATACAGACTAACGGCAGATGATAGTAACTGTACGAGTGTAATAAGCTCTTAGTAAGATCTAAGCATCATTAGACCATTTTTCTTAAATTTAAGGGTATGAGAAATGTTTATTTAATGTCATTACACATTGAGAGTTGATGTCATACCTAGTCATTAGCTTATGAACTGCACTAACATTAGTGTGCTAAACTGTTCAATGATAAATGGACTTCCCTCGGTATTTGATCAGAGATGCCCTGCATATGTGATATTGCTGGATACATAACCTATACCTTTGAATTTATTATTACTATCTGCTAAGCAGAGTTGCAAAAGAAGAACATTATCAATTAAATACTGCATTCATTTGTCCCACAACGAAGAAGAGAAAGAGAGAAAGAAACAACGCAAGTACAAAATATTGTACTAACAGATCAGATGAAGGAATAGAGTTCTCTCAATAACTGTACAACTCACTAGAATATGCTCTATAAGAAACCATGGCCTCCATGATAATTATGTTGCCATATTATAGAGAGAAAGGCTTCGTATACACATCAAATGGCTCGTTTGCAGTCAACTGCGGCTCCTGCATCACACACAGCAGCAATGTTCAGAGCCAATTACTTCATCAATATTTACAGGCCACACATACAAAATTAACAATTTTAGGTACTTTTATCCGGACAAAATACTAATACTCTTTGATCAATTAAGTTTCTTTACTTGATCAATCAAAGACTAATCAAACCTGGAATTTGTCAGCACAAAATTATCTTCACCTAAAAAAATTCATGACAAGATCATACATATATACATTTAGCTTTCAAACGTGAAATGAACCAGAAGTATTCTCATGAAGAATAAACCATGTCACTCATATATAACTACAATTACTGGAACAAGCATCTACAGATGCACAAAAATAATATACCTTGTAACTTTGATGATCATTTTAAATTTTCCATCAAAACATCATCAAGCCATACAGCATCATTTTGATATTTACATTTTCATTTGATGAAATGTGGTCTCCTAAAATGCCGCACTGTTTTACTATTGTAATATTCTGTGTAAGTTATACTTAAAGCTGCTGGTGCATCAACAAAATTTTAGAATGTCAAATCAATGAACTTCATTAATTGCAAAATCATCACAAACAATACAACTCCTAACCTCATTAATACCGCATTAATCAATCTTTATCACAGACAATACAACTCCCAACCTCTGCAGATGACTAATAGAAACAATGGCACTAAGTCACAGAGCAAGTATGAGAGAACAATAAATGCACTTCAAAACAATTTTACACATCATGCAGCTGTTTTACAGCCTCAACTTCATTGAATAAAGAAAACAAAAGTAGAGAACTTCATCTAGCATTAACGTCACTTGCAGAAAAAGAAAACATCAGATTTTAAACTGAAGATTGTAAACATAATATGTTGGAGAAGAAATAAATGATAAACACCCCCTTTACTACATTTTCACATCCTCTTATGTGATCCCATAGATTAGATGTTTGACTATAGAGAAAAGGCCCAATGGCCGTTTCAGAATTGCACTCTTAAGAATTTGAAGTGCTGAGTCCATGAGTAGAATAGAGGTGGTTTCATTATCAAAATTCAAATTACTGCTTTTATTTTACCAGGCATATGAAAATCTTCATTAAGAAACAACTACTAATAACTACTGGCTTGGCGTGTGTTCTGACATCATCCACGTTTTATTCTATGATGCATCAATTTGTTAATACAGAATTCAACAAATTCCAGGTGACACAATTTAATAGTTACCTCTACTACATTTATTTACCACCTCATGCAGATGACAATAACTAAATGGTTCAAGGGGAAAAGAAAGAGAAGAGAGATCAAATTGGGTCGACCAGGAATGCATGGCAGATGAACGTACTAGACCATTACTAGAAGAAGAAAGTAATGGAGGCAAAATCTGTGAAGTACATACTGACATAAATCAAGTCCACAATAAAAAAGGGATATTTATAACTTATCCCCCAACTTTTGATCATATTGTGAAAATGACCCTTCCGTTTTGTAATTAGCCATTTTCCCCTCCGCCGTTAGTTTTTCTATTAAAAAGTTGACACTGACACATACAGAGTAGTAAATAACTTTTTTGCCCCCATTTATACTTAATTAAAATAAATTGAAAAAGCAAAATAAATTTAGTTAAAATAAAGTTAAAAAATCAAAATTAAAAAATATATATATATATATAAAAGAAGATCTCCACCATCCATCTCTGAAATGGGCGAGAGGAGATCAAAATTAATTTAATAAGAATAAAAAATAAGAAATAATTAAAAAAAAAAAAAAAGAGATTCCACCGTCCATCATAGAGAGCAATTTAAAAATAAAATTTAATATTTAATTTGTTTAAAAAATTAATTTTTAAAATTTTACTAAAAATAAAGACAATAGATCTTCACCATCCATCTTACAATGGTGTTAAAAGAATTTAAAAAAATAAATAAAAAAATAAAAAATCAATTGAAGGTCTAGGTTATGAGCCCAAATCTTCAAGTTGATTCAATTTTTTTTTTTTTTTTTTTTTTAAAAATCTCAACTAATTTATTTGACGTTAAATCTCAACAAATTGTTGAAAAACGAAAAAGAAGAAGAAAAATTCAATTGAAGATTTGGAATTCAGATCTTCAATGAAAAAATCTTTAAAAAATGTAAAACTGGAAAAATAAAAAATAAAAATAAAAGAAAAAAAATCCCGAACTTAAACACCAAATCAACAACCCAGAATTTCAACACTCAATCACGACCCTTCACAATCAATCCAACACAACCAATCCATCACAACCAATCTTCAATCCAACAAAACCAATCAACATAACAACATTATAAATAAATAAATATATATATATATTTTTTTAAAAAATCTCTTTCATCGGGGTATTGGAACCCAGATGAAGAACATAAAGATCCTTTATTTAGGTCGACGCAAACCCAGATGATGAAGAGCGATAGAGAGAGAGAGAGAGAAAGGAGTGACGGAGATGGTTTAGAGAGGGAGATGAAGGTGGCGACGTAGCTTCTTGTCCGCGAGGCAATGCGAATCAATACCGACCTTGCCATCTTGTCACTAATGGAGGTGACGACGGCGGCCGCATCGCAGCAACCGCAAGTGCAGTCGTTTATCAACGATGTCAAGTTTGGGAGCCTGGTGCGGTCGATTGTCGACGACATGGAGCTTGGACGGAGTTAGACGTAAAAGTAGTAGGTGCGATCGACTGTCAACAACGACAACTCTAGAAGAAGCTTCAAGAAGAATTCAATCTTAGTAGAGAGAGAGAGAGAGAGAGCAAACTTTGGAGAGAGTTTTTTATTTTTAATTTTTTCATATAAATTAATTTTTATTTTGATCTACACCGTTCATCGAATCAAACATTCTTTTTAATTGGTTTTGAGTTTTCAAAAAATAAAGAAACTTTACATTTTTATTTATCTTTTTTATTTTTTTATTATTTTTTATTAATTGATATTTATTTATTAGCTTCATTTAGCATTTTACCCTTCCACCCCTAATGGTAATGGACGGAATTGACAACAGCAGAGAGTTGATTCCTTGTTTAATTAAACTATGGGGAGGAAAATGCTAATTACGAAACTGCAGGGAGCATTTTCATATTAGGAGCAAAAGTTGGGGGGCAAATTATAAATATCCCTCCATTCATAATTAATAGAGATGAGGGATAAACTGACCTGTCTCAACCCACCAACACTCCCTCCAGTCAAAAGCATGCCAATCAGAGTCGTTACAAGACCACCATCAATCTGACTGTCTACGTTACGAATGGTAGACCGCATTGCATTTAGTATATTCCCATATGTATTTCCATGTCCACGCTCAATGGCTTGGATGAAAGCATAAGTCATGGCACCTGTTGATGTGATCTTTGATAGAGCCTGTCCACAAAATATTAGATGATTTAATCTCCATGCTTAATTGAAACATATGTTCAGTTGATAAGAAAGTAATACGATGCCAAGACTTTACCGAAGTATCAGCAGATGTTTGATTATCATCACAGCCACTGAAGGACATAGCCTCCCCACCACTGGTCCCTTTCCACGTGCCTGTTCGAGGGCGATGGTCCTCCCATACATACTTTCCATACCTACATCATCAAAGAAAGAACGTATGAGCAAAAATGAGCACTGGACAGGTAGACGAGTAGATTATATAATTTCAAGTAACAGAAAGCAACCAACCTGTCCATCCGACAGAGAAATGGTAAATCTAACACAGTCCCACTATGACAAGCATCTATAATTGCATGAAGCTTGGCCCCACGAGGAAGAGGCCTGACAATAGTTGCATTAATTTCATCATCAACGATCATTCCTTGGGTTTCAAAATCCGTTGGACAGAGAGTTTCATCATATCCATCAACCTCATCACCAGTGTAGTTCCTCTGTTGTGAACCATGACCAGAATAATGAAACACCAGAGAATCTCCTGGTTGACAACCTTGAATAAGCCAATACAAAGCCATTCTCATGTTGTATTTGGTAGGACGCTTGACGGGATCAGGATCTTCCTCTGCAAATACATTTTCATAAAGGAATTTAGGATCCAAAAGTCCATACCAAACAATTAGTTGTAGTTCATAAATCAAATTAAAACCAGCCATTACCAATCACAACAAGTAAATTAGTCCTTTTTACATTAACTACTCCCTCAACATTCTTCTCAAAATCATCCTAATGTTATTATTCCATTATCAAACACATCTCAATTTAACAACACAACAATCACACCAATGTTAGTCCTTAAACAGGACAAGAGATATTATCCATGCCACATTAAAAGCCTTCTCGGCTCTACATTTATCTGAATTGTCAATTAGCAATCAATCACATTGCGACTAACCAAGAGCTTCTCCTAGCAAATCAGATATCACCAAACGCAATATAATGAACTATCATTCACATAAACCTTCAAGATCTCTACTTGACTAAGACAATTATACTATTTCAAGCAAAAAGGAGCAAACTTCATTCAACTACTGTCATCTAACTAGCACATAAACAAATCAGCAACTCACTTGCTAAGCTAAAAAGTACAGAACCCAGCAACAATTCAACTAACACATGCAATATAAACCAACAAGGAGAAACAACCATCCATCAAAATCGAAACTCGAAACCCAGATGGAGAAAAAGCAGTACCAGTGAGCATAACAATGGAAGACTCATGAAACTTGAAGCGGTTGATCAACATAAATTTCATACACTTGGCGTCATTAACACAACCCTTGAGCTCGTTGACAGTATTCCTATAAGAGACACCGCATATCAAGGCCCTTTTACGGCCGTAGGGGTTGGGAGGGGGGCCCGGCGGCGCGTGGTTGTAAGGGGACGGAGGAGCGACGGCGTTGGGAGGTGGGGGCTGATAATAGTTGTTGGAGGAGGAGGAAGGCGGGTGGGGGACGGATCGTGGGTCGGCGATCTGGGTGACGGCGTGGCACAAGGCGCACCGGATCGACTGCGCCCCCGGCGGAAGCTGCAGCGGCCGACGGCAGTTTGAACAGTCTACAAGCATTAACATGTTTGGTGGCCGGTTGCCTTCTTGTTTGTTCGCTTGTCCAAGAAAATAAATAAATAAAAAATGAAGCCAAAAACCGAGTTCTTGGTGGAATGGAGAGATTGGGGTATATTTATCAGGAGCCTCTGTTGAAAGTCAATGGGATTTGGGGAAGTGAGAAGGAAAGATAGATTTGTGAATGGAGAGGGAAGAAGGTAAGGACTTTTGACTCTTTCTGCAAAATAATATTATCAACAAGGTTTTGCTTGTTAATCATAATTGCTTGAAAAAAAAATTCATTTTCCCTTTTATTACTACTATCAATCTCAACCTAAAATACTACCCAAATGAACTATGATATGATATTATAAGATAATTTAGGAATCAATTTTCAAAAAATAAGAAAAAACAACCTATAGAGTGAAAAAAAATACCCATAATTTTTATAGGATTTAAGTATAGAATCCATCAAGGTATCGATGCTAAATAATTGAGTGGTCTTTACCATTAAATCACATCTCCTTATTTAGAAGAAAAAATAAAATTGTTTGTTAACTCCTAAGTGGAATTACTACTTTAGTTTTTTTTTTTTTAAAAAAAAAAATTATGAGTTTTTTTGGAAACAATGGTGGGTGTAATTTTGCCGATGAGTCAATGTTTATTAACCATACCACCCAATCGTATTTCAGAATAGAAGCCCGGTGGAGTGGGTGAGCGTGTTGAGGTGGTCATATTATTAGTAGGATCATGCGCTCAATTATTGAATGGGGAATCCTACCGTGCTTTATAACATAGTTAGTCAATATCTTAAAGTTTTTTTTTTTTTTTTTGAAATACAATATCTTAAAGTTTTTGTTTAAACGTGATAAGTTCATATTAGGCGATTCCAAAAAAAGAAAAATAAATAAATTCATATTAGGCGTGCGTATTGTATAGTCCGATTCACGAAAGTTGAGGTCATTTTTTGTATCATCCTCTTCTTTTTTTTTTTTTTTCTTTTCCTTTTAAAAAGCCATAAAAGTTCATATTTTTATACTTCTGAAGAGAAAGCCCAATTAGATCATATAATATATGTATATAGTATAATTCAATCTAGTTCAATCTAATGGTAATGGGATTTGATAATTTAATTGGATTGAATCTCAATTTTTAAACTCCAACTTTATTAAGTCCATGCAATCCAATTTAACTAGAAGCATGTTTAAATTTTAAGTCAAATGAGCTTGGATTTGTTGTTGTTGTTGTTGTTGTTTGGAGGATTTGAATGTTAGATCTCAATATTAATCTAAAGTTGTGGTTATCATTAAATATCAAAATAAATCAAGTTTTATAGGAGAATGAACCAAGGAAAAAACTAAAGAAAAGATTCCCGAGGTAGAAGAAAGGAATTTATTCCTAATTGTGCGAGGTCTTTGTAGTTTTGATAAGCATTATGATCACAAACTAGCAATTAACTAATACCAATGTTTTTCAATTAGTAAAGGTATTTTATGTTATATTTACGAAATTAAAGGAGCTATTTAAAAGATGCTTTAGCTACATTTGGTATAACTTGTTTTAGTAGAGTTTTATGTGATACATCTTTTAAAAGTAGAACGTTTACGAATAAAGATTTTGAGAAAAAAAATTACTAATTGTTTGATTGTTACTTAAACAAAGTTCTTTCAAGTAAACCATTTGATTAATTGTTTTATTATAAAAGAGTTTTTATATGTTGAATTCATTAAAAGGGAACACAATAATGAAGATACTATTTTTCAGTGGAAAGAATGAAGTGTAATTAATAAAATATCATTATATTATTTTTGAAAATCTCAAATTGATCTATTTTAAAAAAATTTAAAGTTATTATATTTTCAAATTTTAATTAAAAAAACTCCCTAATTATGCATAAAAAAAATCTAAAGATTATTCATTTTCCATCTAAATTTGAAAATAACAATATTCAAAAAAAAAAAAAAAAAATCAAATTTTATAGAAGTTTTCAATGAATCTTTCCTAACCCATAATTATATCATGTACATTCATAAAGTAAGATGCAGAATTATTGATATGAGAACATAAGTTGACAAAGTCATTAAACTTTTATAAGATTCTCAATGTTTCGAATAATGTTTCTAGAAAGCAATAGACTTATGATTTACATATTCCATGAAAAAAGAAAAGTACGTATGTTGTTGGCTGGAGAGGAGAAATTTTTTCGAGCATCAAAGTACAGAGCTTTCTTGAAAGAATATTGACTTAAATGTCCACTTTAATAAAATCTTTTATGTGCATCGACATTGTGGTTGGCAATTCTATTTTTATTAACTTTTTAATTGGCTTAGTTTGGATAAAATATATCAAATTATTTGCTTAGCGAGTGGAGAATTAGAGAAAATTAAATAAACAAATTACTATATGATATCGGGTGTACACGTTTCTAATTTATTCAACTTTTGACATGTAATGCTAACATTAACAAACTTTATTTAATTTTCTTTTAAATTTTAATTCACGGTTATATTTTCTTCTTTGTTTTATTCTAAATTTTAGGGTTCTTTGAGTGTAAGGCTCTTATACACTTTCTTTGGTGTCTCTAGCATTTCATTAATAGTTTGAATTTCATTAATACCTAATATGGTTTTTGGACACCATATCTAACAACCAAAGAAAGAAAAAAAATAAAAAAAACTTATAATCGTTTAAGTGAGATGGTGCGGTGGTAGCATTCTCACCTATCTCTACTTCAAGTTATAAGTTCAAACGCAATAATTTTCAACCCTTGTATAAAAAGGTATGGATAGCTCTCTCTCACAACTTGAGAGCAACAATCCAAACCATACAACTAGTGTTATAAGGAAATTCCAGATGTAAAATATATATATATATATGTATGTATATATAAAATTAAAAGAAAACCTCAAAATATTAAAAAGGAAAATATTAAATAAATAAATAAATAAAACTTACTCAAAATATGAAACATGGAGCGAAGGAATGGAGAGAAGAAGAGGAATCCAAAGTTATTAGCTTATTATTAATTCTCGACCAAAGCATTTAACTCTTGACCAAAGCCAAATCGGCTCAAAGAGCTATCATTAAAACTCTCCACCAAACCTAGAGAATTAACATTCAACTTTTTACTTAAAAAAATTAATTTTTTTTTTGTTTGAAAATTTAATTTTCTCTTATGGTTTTGAGTTTCTTCTCTTCTTAAATCAAGTTTTCTTGTTGTTCTTGTTTTTCATTTCTTACTTAGAAAATATAAACAACATTGAAATTAAAAAAATATAACTAATAAAAAAAATGCAATCCAAGTCCATTCCAAAAATAAATAAATAAAACAAACAAAGCAAATATTAAATCTAATCACAAATTAAGCTTTTTTATCAGTAAAAATGACATTTCTTGAGGAGAATTGGTTATAAAAAATGAAGATAGAAAAGAGAAAGTGAGGGAAAAAAAAAAAAAAGAGTGGTGGACGTGTTTTAATGTATCAAAGGTAACTTTTTATTTGTTGAAATAATATCAAAGGTAATTTTACTAGTATGTATTTGGATATCATTGAAACTTAAAATATTATATTAATTATAGAACACAAAAAATGAGGGTATAACATAAGTGATAAATCTTACTGAAATTAAAATTTAAAATTAATAAAAAATGCACAACCCAAGTACATAAAGTTCACAAAAAAAAAAAAAAAAAGCAAATATTAAATCTAATCACAAATGAAACTTTTTAATCAGTGAAAAAGGCATTTGTTGTTGAGGAGAATTGGTTATGAAAAATAGCAACAGGAAAGAGAAAATGAGAGGAAAAAATTTGAGTGGGGGATGTGTTTTAATGTACCAAAAGTAATTTTGCTAGTAAGTAGATAGATATCATTGAAACTTAAAATATTGTGTTGGTGATATGAACACAAAAAATGAGAGTATAAGTGATAAATCTTACCAATTTCACCTAAATTTTACACATGAAATTGTTAATATTATTTGTCATATTACTACATATAAAAACTTAATGAGAATAACTACAGTTCATTAGACGTGATGTTTGCACTATGCCCTCTTATTGATTCATTCAATATACATACATTTTTTTTAAAAAAAATCTTAATATCATTTTTCTTGCATTTCATGTGAAAAAAAAAATCAGAGTAACGGAAAGCATCAAAATCATATATTGAATGGGTAGTTTTGATGCCTAAATTTTTTTCCACAGGTATAAGTGATTTGATCAAAGTAACCATAAAGAATAGAATAATTCGAAAGCAAGAGGAATAAAATCAGATGTACAGGGACATTTGAGGTCGCTCTGGTTAGCTACTAGTCACAGTCGCTGTTTTGTTCCTTGGTGTGTTTATTTATCTAAACAAATTAAATCACCTTTCATCATAAAAATAGATGATATAGACATCTATCTCGCTCGATTGTACTCTCATACAACATGTTATTAAAACGTGATAGCATTTGCATCCCACTAGTATAATATGTACATCCTTCCACAAATACATCCTATTAAAAATATTATTTGAATATAAAAAATATTAGTTCCTTAAGTTTGTTATATTATAAACAAACTTCATCAAAACTAATTTTTTATATAATTAGATTTTTCTTTTAACTATTTTTGATGCAGGTGTACATACGAAAGGGGTACATACAGAAGTTTAAAGGGGTGTCCATATCTACATGTCGAAATCATGATTGAAATTGGATGAATTAAACA